>CM035133.1:135637276-135974776 GCA_020205605.1 Panax ginseng | reverse complement strand
TAGGAACACCAATTATATAAAAAATTGTGCACACTAAGTATAAAAACAAAGAAAAAATAAGGAGCGAGACCTACAACTGAATATTTTGTACATTTAATTGGTAAGCAATATTTGAATCATACTCTTAGTGCACAAAATTTTGTGTACAGTTGGTGCACATAGTATTATCCATTTCAAAATATTTTATCAACTATTAACATTTTGTATGACATACGCGTGTCAATCACCCAGGGAGGTTGAGTAAATTTTGATAGGTGTTTAGTATTTCAAGTTTGATAACCCGCGCAAAATACAAATAAATTTGAAAACGACTCATCTAGTATCTTTCTTGACGCAAAGCGTTACATGTAGCTTTAAGTACTACAATTTTACATTAACTTTTTAATTATTAGTTACGTGGATAAGTACCGGTTGTAACTTTATTAGAGAGATGTGTAATAAGTGGATTGTTCTTATAATTCTTACAAATCTCATGTATTGATAAATTTTACAATTATAATTCAGTGTCAATTTATCGCAATACATAGCACAACTCTTCCATGAATAATTAATTTAAAATAATTCTCTATATGTTGATCTCATGATTATAAAGCAAGTGTGCAATATGAAATTTCATTAATTTCAATAATAATATTTAATTAGTGTTTGACTTATCTCCATTTTTTCTCATTTAGATAAACTCGTTTACCATTCCCATGCGAAGCACATGGCCAATATTATTAAATGTAAGATAATATATTTAATAGGAATTTTGAGAATGTAGTTATAATTATTAAATATTTATTTAAACAATAAATTATTGAATTATATATTGTAGGTTCATTTTATTATCCTTAAAACTCACCTTCACCTTCAAACGGTGAAGAAGCTCTTTCAGTTTTTCAACTTCATAATTGATCTAGAAGGATCTAAGAAATCTATTGTTCAACTTAACTCATCGGCTGGTAATCTTTCTAATAATGTATGTATCCTTCAGTCCCAGCTCTCTACCATTCAGTCTTCTCTTCACTCTGATCCCCACAGCACCTCCTTTCTCAGTCAGGAATTTCTTTGTATGCAGTCGCTATGGAAAGCCCTTGCTTTAGAGGATCTCTGTTGTAACAAAAATATCGGCCTATTTGGCTCTCTCAAGGGGACAAAAACTCCAAGTTTTTTTCTAATGCTATCAAGAGCAGATGTAACCACAACAAAATTTTGGCAATTTATAACTGTAATGGGGAATTGGTAGAGAACCAAGCTAATATCCAGCAGGTTGTTGTTGATTACTACCAGGATCTCTTAGGTTCTTCCTTCGATCACTATCCTAGATTTGCTGAGCTGGAAAAGTATGTTACTAAACATATTATTTCTATCCAATCTTTTAATATGGTTCCCCTATTTTGGATGATGAGATTTTCTATATGCCTAAGTCTATAAATGTTAACAGGATCCCTGGCCCGGATGGCTTTAATGTTAATTTTTCCTCCATTGTTGGGATATCATTGGGGCTGAATTTACCTCTGCAGTGCATTATTTTTTTGATACGAGCCACCTTCTTTGTGGAATTAATGCTACTGTTATTGCCTTGATCCCAAAGTCTGATAAGCATTCATATATATCTGACTTTAGGACAATATCTTGTTGCATCTCTAAGATTATTGCTAATAGACTTAAGAAGGTCCTTCCCTCTATAATTGACCATGCCCAATCTGCCTTCATTTCTAGTAGAGGACTAAGGCAAAGGGATCTTTCTTTCCCTTACCTGTTTGTGCTAGCTATGGAAGCCTTTCAATTATTTTGAACAAGGATGCTCTCATCCTCCAGCACCTTATCAAGGTTATCTCTCATTCCCCTTCTTCTCTTTGGGCTTCATGGATACAAAGCTCTATTCTTAATAGAGAAATTTCTGGCATATTGATATTCACTCTGATTGCTCTTGGATTTGGCTTAAAATCATTAAAATCATTAACATATCACCAAATAATCATAAAATAATACATTAAATTGATAGAAACATAAAAATTGAATTTCTACAACTATGTTTTCTGTTAAAGTGAATGGAGCTCTTGCAAGCTACTTCCGAAGGTCCAGAGGACTAAGGCAAGGGAATCTTCTTTCCCCTTACCTGTTTATGCTAGCTATGGAAGCCCTCTCAATTATTTTGAACAAGGATTCTCTTTCGCCTGGCTTTAAATTCCACTAGCGAACCGAGCCTTACAAACTCACTCATCTTTGTTTTGCTGATGATTTATTGATCTTTTGCCATGGTAGCCTGCCTTCAGTTACGATCATTCATTCTTGTATTTACTCTTTCTCAATGTTCTCTAGCTTAATTCCAAATGCACAGAAGAGTAACTGTTTTGTATATAATGTTAAAGAAGAATGGCAGAATAGCATTTGTTCTATGGTGGGGTTTCATATTGGTGTTCTATCTATCAGATTTCTTGGGGTTCCCCTTATCTCATCTAAGCTTTCCCACATGGATTGCATGCCTTTAATTCAACAAATCACTGCTAGAGTGTCCTTCTGGACTGCAAGATTTCTCTTTTACTTAGGCAGACTGCAACTAATCAAATTTGCCCTATTTGCCATTCAGTCTTATTGGTCAGCCCATTTTATTTTTCCCAAGTTTGTGATGAGATCAATTCAGTCGATTCTTTGTAGATTTCTCTAGAAAGGCGCATCTCTTCTCAAGTTTGAAGTCGAAGTCTCTTGGAAGGATCTATCCATGCCATAGTCTGAGAGGGGTCTAGCTATCAAGAGTCTTATTGACTGGAATATGGCTCTCATCCTCCAGCACCTTATCAAGGTTATCTCTCATTCCCCTTCCTCTCTTTGGGCTTCATGGATTCAAAGCTCTATTCTTAAGCAGAGAAATTTTTGGCATATTGATATTCACTCTGATTGCTCTTGGATTTGGCTTAAAATCATTAAAATTAGGCCTACTGCTTTGAAATTCTTTAGTTATAGATTTGGTAATGGTAACATCTTCAGTTTGTGGTTTGACCCGTGGCTGAATGGCCAGGCCTTATCTTCTTCTAAGTCTATTATCTCTAACTCTAGGATTCCTATCTTTGCTAGAGTCTCTTGCATCATTTCTCAAGGTTCTTGGTCGTCTCTGCCTCTTAGAAACCATCGTAACCATCATGAGGTGATGCAGTTTTGAAATTTATTAAATGAAGTTCACGTGTCTTCTGCTGCTGAGGACCTCATATTCTGGAATGGTATTATCATTAGTTCCCTGAAGGCAAATAACATCTGGGAATCTTCTGAGAGGTAAGAATATACCTTGGGCTAAGTTGCTATGGCACAAGCTTCATGTGTCCCAGTTCTCTTTTACGTTGTGGCTAGCCTTGCGTAGGAGACAGCCTATAAATGACTTATTTTGTTCCTTTTCTAATTTCCAGTGCTTGGCCTACCCCCTTTGTAACTTGACTGCAGAAACTTTCCCTCATCTTTTTTTGTCCTTACTCTAAAACTGTTTTATCTTCTGTTATGGATGTTGGGAATTGGCATCATGTCTCATTTGTCTGGGACAATTTGGTGGAGTATATTCTTCAATTTAAGGGGAGGTTTATGCAATCTGAGATCCCGAAGTTGGTTTTTGCTACTTCGGTGTACAAAATTTGGGGAGCTAGGAACTCAATGGTGCATGACAAAATCAAACTGCCCCCTCGTTCTAGAAAATGAAATTGTGATGTTGATCAAAGCTCGGCTCTTCACTTCTCTGTAGTTCCACAAGGCAGCTTAGAATTGTAGTAGCTATATTAAATGAATGTCGTTCTTTTTGTTTTTGTCTCTTCTTTGAAGAAAGAAAGAAAATTTAAGGAAGAGAGAAATTTCAAAGAAAGCTAGTAGAATGAAAGAATATGAATAGACTGGGATGAATATCTAGTGTTCCATGTATGCTTGCAAGTGTTATGGAAATAAATAATCTGTTCCTAACATTAGAATGATTTAATTTGGTTTCCAAGATAAGATAAGATTTGATTTGATAAAATATGATTTGATTTGATAAGATATTAACTATTTTATTTGGTAATATTTAATTTTCATATTTGATTTGATTCACCTTGCTTTATTTTCCAGAAAATTAAGGAAACAAGGAGATTGAGCAAGATTTGAAACATTTGCTGGAGATTACACAAGACATCGAGGGACCGCCCATGATCCATTAGGGTTTGGCTTTTTAGGGGTTCTTGTTGGTTTACAGAAACAAGATATACATACAATAACATTGTAAAACAGAGGAAATATGACATAAATAGAATTTAAAATTTTCTGCAATTTAAACACGTTATAAACACTTTACTCTTTATTACTTTTACGTGCAATTTAATTGATGAGATTGCCATTGTCTAGTAGCTAATTGTCTTAATTTGATTACAAAATATGATTGTACTCCTTCCATTTCTTTTTAATAGATGTTTTAGAAGAAAACATAAATTTAATAAATACTATTAATGCTTATTAATATTACCAAGTGAATATTTAATATAGAGACCATATATGAAATTAAGTCATTAATGCTTCTTTAAAATCTAAAAATAAAAAGAAACAAATTTGACTTTTTAAAAAGACAAAGAAAAAGAAACGGATGGAGTAATAATCTATTCGACTTTATATTTTTTGGGAATTAATATTTCTATAAATGAAAATGTTAGTTCTACAAGATTTTCAATTCCCTTTTTTTCCCTATATAAACAATGTGTTGAAACAATGGTCTATTCATGCGATGACCAAACAAATTCACAATTTTATGGCCACTTCTAAATTTCAACCAATGGTTCTCTTCCTTATAGTCATGCTTTCACTATTTGCTATTGATGAATGTAAGTAATTATTTCCTCATCATCCCTTATTTTCAAATTATTGTAAATACATTTTTAGTTTTTGTAATTTTTTTCTTTTATAAGAGGCAATTTATTTAAGAAATTATATAAGTATTTTATTAGATTCCAAAAACCCATTTTAGAATTAACTTTATTTTTTAAAAAAATATTTATTTTTTGATCTGAGTTTGATCAACAAAAGAGCTGAAATTACGCAAGATGGTGACAATATTCTCCCTACAAAGCTCAACACTATTTGTCTCCCAAGGGTATGTTTAGGGGGTATCCCTAGAAATTGTTGGTGTTGTGTTGAGCCTCTTAAATCACGTTGTTTTGATAAAAGATCTGAGTGTCGAGCCTTTTGTAAATGATCCTCCTTATACTGTTACAACTATTCCATGAATAATTTAATTAAAGTAACTCTCTATATTTAGATTTCCTGATGATAAAGCAACTGCGCAATATGAACTGCCATTAATTTCAACAATAATTCATGTTATACTTTAAAAAAGTTTTCAGCCGAATTATAATTCCATTGTCTGTAATCAATTCCGCCGTCGGCAATGACCCGTTTTTGTAGTGATAATTCTCTATATTTTGATTTACTGATTATAAAGCAAGTGTTCAATATGAACTATCATTAATTTCAATAATAATATTTAATTGGTGTTTTCCTTATCTCCATTTTGTCTCATTTAGATAAACAATTTTACATTGAAATAATCAATTAAATGTAAGATAATATATTTAATTAGGACTTTGAGAATATATAGTTATAGTTATTAAATATTTATTTAAAAAATAAATTATTAAATTATATATTGTAGGTTCTTTCGATCAATTATTAAGCTAAACATTTGAATGTAGTGCGCGATTTATTTAATTATAATTATAAGCAAACAATTATTTTAATTAATTTTATTGTAGTTTCAAATAGAATTACAGTATTAGCGTTTATATTGACAAAATTTGCTTGAAATTCTAATTCGAATTAACTATATAATTAAATGCACAAACATGGTTTCACCAATTTTTATTTTAGTTTTTTTCTTTCCTATTAAAATTAGTATAAGTTCTATCCAAATTTGTAAAATATTCAAAATAAAACCCAACATGTTAAGAAAAAGGAAGATGTTGTTTATTTTATATCTATAATAAGAAAATAAATTTCTAAAAGATTTTTTTTCTTTGGCTCTATCAAATATATTACAAGCTTTTATATCACTAAGATAATATATCTTAACAAATTTTATCCAAAATTTGTTATTGCACTTTTATTAAGATGTTAAAATATCGACAAAAAATCTTAATAATAAATGTGATTTTTTTAAAATATAATTACTATAAAATTAGTTGAAAATTATAGTGGATTGGTTACTAACGAATTGTTATAATTAAATTAAAATTTCTTAAAGCTTGAGTTTCGTAGTTCTGTTCGAATTAGAATTTCAAGTAAACTTTTTCAATATAAACCCAGGAGTAAAATTCCATTAAAAAATTAAATTAAATAAAAATAATTATTTTCGCATAATTATAACTAAATACTTCATCCGTCTTAGGATAAAAAATTTTATTACTAATTTGGGTAGTCTTAAGTTAAAAGTTCACTTACCTTAAATAATCTATTTTTTACAAAAATAAATCTTATAATACCCCTAATATTAATTGTTGTGGGTCCAAGTATTAATTAGGGTTCAAACCTAAAGTATTGAATGAAAGGCAAAAAGACAACAAAAATCTCTCAATAAGTTAATGCACATTAAATTTCTCAGTAGAATAAAATTTTGGAATTTTAAATTTAATGAAATGTCTAAAAGAAAAAATATTTATTTTGAGGGTCACTGAGTGGTCGTACGAACCATGACTCTTTACACAAATGTTTAATAATCACAAAAACTGTGAACTTTTACTTGACGTTCAACAATCGTAAAAGACTGTAAACTCTTATCCCCCGAAGTATCATTAGGTGATCAGCCTAATAAGGCCAAATGTTACACGTAACATTTAATCACGTTGTAATTATACAGCGTGATAATGTCGATTACCCGACCATAACTCAATACCCCTATTTATAGGGTTGTTCATACTCATTCAAAACCTCGGGATACCTACCAAAATATTTTGGATTGGATTAACATATCACCAAATAATCATAAAACAATTCAATAAATTGATAGAAATATAAAAATTGAATTTAGTCGAACAAATGACATAAACTCCTTTTACAGACGGTTCAAGAAGTTTTTCAGGTAAATTTATAGTTTTAACAAATAAGCGAAGTTAGAATGCACGGGAGTGCGGGATTTGCTTGTTGGGACATACTTTCCTCGAGAAGGGTATTTCACGTCTCGAAATAGTAACTTAATTACACCATCAATAAGAATTTATTTAATTATTAGTTATCGATGGTAACTGTTTGAAATTTTGTTTCAGTATTTTCGGATACTGTAATTTATCCTCGAGTATATTCTTACACCATTAAAATTTTATTATAGTAATTATTTATTACTCTCGTAGCCTCATATGTCCTTTTTGGACAGATTTTAGTCGATAAAATATATTACTTATTTTCGGCATTTCTTTAATTAATTTTTCATACATTTTATACTTTACTTTATCCATTAAACCACATTAAATATTCTATTAATTTTCGTCCTCCTGGCCCCACCTAGATAATTATAATTTAGTTAGTTTTTGATTTTTTTCAGATTTTTCCCAACTTTGTTACTATTTATTTTAAACCTATTTATGTTCAAATTTGTGAAATTTTTTAAAATTTGAAATTTTTTTATGAATTTTGGAAAATATCTTTATAACATCAAATTATACTTTTACCCAAAATTTTATCTTAAACTGAATTACAGAACCCAAATTATAATTGTTTTAATGTTTAAAACCTGATTAATATCTAGAGATCATTACGATATTCTTATTCTTTTCTCGTGATTAAACAATGTCTCTAAAATGTGGAAACCTTCATAAATAAAAAAATATGAAATACTTGAATTGATAAAAATAATAATACTCCTTTCATCCCTTTTATAAACACGTTACTCTTTATTAGTTTTACATGTAATTTAATTGATGAGATTGTCATTGCCTAGTAGCTAATTGGCTTAATTTGATTCTGAAAATATGATTGTACTCCTTCCATTTCTTTTTAATAGATGTTTTAGAAGAAAACATAAATTTAATAAATACTATTAATGCTTATTAATATTTTGTGTAATTGACCGAGTGAATATTTAATATAGAGACAATATATGAAATTGAGTCATTAATGCTTCTTTAAAATCTAAAAATAAAAAGAAAAAAGAAACAAATTTGACTTTTTAAAAAGACAAATAAAAAGAAATGGATGGAGTAATAATCTATTCGACTTTAAATTTTTTGGGAATTAATATTTCCACAAGTGAAAATGGTAGTTCTACAAGATCCTTAATTCCCCTTTTTTCCCTATATAAACAATGTGTTGAAACAATGGTCTATTCATGCGATGACTAAACAAATTCACAATTTTATGGCCACTTCTAAATTTCAACCAATGGTTCTCTTCTTTATAGTTCTGCTTTTCTTTCCTATTTGCTTATTTCTCATGAATGTAATTATTGTAAATACATTTTTAGTTTTTGTAATTTTTTTCTTTTATGGCCATTTTTTTTTTGATTTATTTGTTAATTAACCATCTAGAAGGTCCATCTAAATTGGGCCATAACCTGGGCCATTTGATTTCTTGTTTGGGCTCTCTAATTATATTGTTTGGGCTATGTAAAAATAGCATGATCCAATAGATAAATTTTATCTTGCCCTAATTATTTAATTAGGGTTTCCATTCCACTCATTTTGGAATTTAAATAATTATCTATGTACCTTTAATTTTATAACCCAATTAGACTCACTTTAATTAGGTTTAAATTAAATAATAAATTGAGATAATAAAAGTAATTTCTTAGGTTAGTATAATTTTAAATACTATTATTCTTTAATATCATAACCCTTAGGTTATTTAATTTCCATACCTAATGTATAATTAGGTTATGTAACTTTTTTCATTTAATTCTTTTTATATAATTCATACATATATATATATATATATATATATATATATATATTTAACCATAAACATTTTCCACATAAATAATAACATATTCATTCCATATATGTCATAAAATTTTCAATATCATTAATATTTAATTACCGTAGTGACTTAAAATCTTGTTGTTGTTACAATCTCCAACTAAACTAAACAAATTCTTGAAAAATAAACCAACTAAAATGGAATCACCATCTTCATCTTCTTCATACGCTCACCTTTCACATTTGAGGGAACCCATTTTGTTAATATCAAGAGTCAAAACTCAAAATTTGTACAGATCAAACCAAACCTGTGACGCCCCCAAAATAGGTATACATCGCCCATCTTGAGTCGCCAAATACATAGTACAAAATACAAATACAATCTTAAATATACAACAAGAGTCATGAGTTTTAATACAAATATTGTCTTCAGACAATATCCACTCTCGAAATAAGTCCTCATTACAATTATTATCACACTATTTCATAGAATAGTGAGGACTACTAATGCTATCATCTGGACCATCACTCCGTTCCCCGACTAGTCCCTGCTACATTCTCATTTTCTGAAGAGAATAGTGAAAGAAACGGTGAGCTCAAATAGCCCAGTAAGAAATATTATGACTAAGATAATGCAGGATAAATTATCATTAGCCTTCAACAATGTTAAGCTGATAAAATACAACAAGTTTAACTACAGCGGAATAAGCAATCCATTAAAAGAGTCAAGTAGAGAATAAAATCTACTATCTTTTATGATTTAAAAAGTTTTTCATCACTTTTATCATTTGAGACTCGACTTAATAAATAATCCACATCATCCTTTTACGACCAAGGATATTCATTAAGATCACGACCACAAATTATCCATGCACTACGGGCCAAGGATATTCGTGTATTCATCAATGGTCATGATCATGCCAACAACTGTCCATCAATGCACTACGGGCCAATGAGGACTTTTACCACATCATTTGTAACATTACTACCATGATTATATCGAATAATCCTCGTCATAATCATACCAAGTCCATCTATGCACTCTGAGCCACGATGACTTTCAATAAAATATAAACATGAGGATGATGACAATGATATAAGAATTGAATAAAACAAGTTCAAGAATTAATTTATCCGAGAACTAATAACGTCCAAATTGTCAACATGATACTTCTTTGTAAAGTAAAATTCAAGAATGCTCGAAGAATATTTCCATGAAAAGATCTTTGGGCGAAGCGCAAATATCAAGGATATTCCACTAATTTCATGGAGTATAGAAGTCAAAACTTTAACCAACTGAGTATAATAAAGAATGGAATAACAAAAGAAATCACCAGGCATGTGATAGACCGCACAGGCAGGTTATTCCAACAGAATAATAAATAATGGAACCAGGTCCGGCGTAAAAAACGTCTGAAGGGATATTCCAACAGAATAATAAAGACGGAACCAGGTCCGGCGTAAATCACACAGACAGGATATTCCAACAGAATAATAAAGATGGAACCAGGTCCGGCGTAAAATGCACAGACAGGATATTCCAACAGAATAATAAAGAATGGAATAATAGAAGAATTTCACCAAGTATAGGGTAGCCCGCGTATACAGGTTATTCCAACAAAATAATAAATAATGGAATAACAGAAGAATTTCACCCAAGTACAGAATAATAAATAATGGAATAACAGAAGTTCTCTTCATTAATACAAAAGAAATAATACCCCTTACCTTATAAAGAAGAAACTGGATATAGAAGTAGTGAAGTAGCAGAATAGTCTTCTTCTTTCTCTCTATAATTTCTCTCTCTAGAGTCTTAGTGAATTCGTAAGAAATAATGAAGGAATGAGCTTCTATTTATAGGAGAATGGATTGAATAGTAACTAATTCATGAACGGTCCAGATTGATTTACTTTTAAACGGACGGTTCATACTGATTCACTATTAAAACTTTAAACCAGCGATCCATATTTATTTACTATTATAAATTCAACCAACAGTCTGAAAAATTAGCACATCTCCTCATGGAATAATATTGTACCCAAAAATAATTTGGACCGAAAAGAAATATATTGTTCAGGTGAATAGTACTCTGTGAATATTAACTCATGAATAGTAACTCGTGAATAGTAACTCGTTAATAGTAACTCGTAAATAGTACTCCGACACAAAAAGTGTCCCGAATACCCGATTGAACAATATAACCTCCAGACATCAATTATCATCGAAATAGATGTCGATTTCTACTAACACAAATAATCCCAACACAATGAAACTATCAAATTCATCTTTAATCAACACGAACTTATTCATCATTAATATTATAACTCACAATATTTAACAACCAGGTTGTTCCCAGGAAAGAGGGGGCTTTCCAATAAGGATTTCTCCTATTGGCGCGCAATTAGTTAACCAAACCTCTCCTTGTGTAACTTCTAGACATTGTAAATATTGTAATTTAATAATATGAATAACTTTGTCGTCTCAATTATTGATTTAATAATATAACATATAATGCGAGATGATCTTTGTGACAATAATCGAATCAATAATATGAGAGATATGATGCAACAATAATTGAGTATAACTGAGTGACTTCTCACGTAAGCATCAATAATCAATACCGTGTGCTACTATGCAACCACGCGTATTACTGTACTTTTACTACCGGGTAGTTCAACAATTTTAACAGTAACACCTCCGCCGTTATTTTTATAAAATATTTTTGTCGTTTTCTCAATCCAACAATAATTCCATTGCGGTGTCCACCAATGATTGTGCCGTTGTACGAATATTCCATGCTAAAACAAATATTCCCCGACCAATCGAATATTATATAACAACTTGCATACTTTGCAAAATTTATAAATATTACCCACAACTATAACATTATATCAAATTCATTCCATAATATTCATAGAAAAAATCATCTTTATTCATAAAATTTGGGGTCTTACAAAACCCAAAACCCAAAATTCATTCATTCCCATCAAACTAAAACCCAAAATTTGTACATATCTAACCAAACCCAAAAATCATTCCAATCAAAATAGAAGGAATCAGGTGAATCAAGACCAATATTAACTGAAACACCATGAAAACATCTTAATTTGGTCCATCTTTTTTCCCACTCATCAAAGAGTTCAATATAATAACAATAAAATTGGACTAAAAATTATCCAAATAAAGAAAAGAGAAGCATGCATCCAGTTCCCCAACTTCACGCTCCTCATTCACTTAGATAACTTCCATAGAAAAACTCGAAGGAACTTAAAAAAAGGAAGAATATGGAAGCAGAGCAAAAGCTCATCTAAATTTCGGAATCGCGAGAAGCAATTCTGAAACAGTAGATCTCGTCGGATCTAGAGAATTTGTCGTCTTAGCTCAGGAAACGGCATCGTTACTCGACGGCTTTGATTTGATCTTGGCCATCGTCGATGTTCTCCCCACCGTCAACAAGCGGATCAACAACCACCACAAATCTAAAACCCCCGAAACCAAGCCCATAGACCCCTGCTTCAGATCAATTATCCTAAGTCTAGACCCATTAAAAGCATACCCCTTCTAATGTGCACAATCTAAGCTCCCACGATCTACAACCCCAGACTTTGCAAACATAGATTGGTAGATAGATTGATAAGGTGGATAGTTTGATGGATGGCACAAAGAGTTTGAGGGCTATCATCAGCGGTGGAGGTCAGGTGGGTCTCTAAGCTAAAGGACTCCATTTTCCCTCCCTATGTGGAACTAGGACGGACAAGGAGAGAAATATCTTACAGGGTCATTATAATCATTATAAAATTAAGTATAATTTAATTTAATTAATTATTTAGCTTACTTTCTCTCTCCTTGTCAACATTGATACATAGATTTAATTGATTACCATGTATTGCCACGTCATTCTTCTGTTAAATGGTTAACAGACATAGATGGAAAAATCACTTTTTGTAAATAATGTATGGTTCGATGAGTTGACCGTAAAAAAAATTAGTTCGGTGATGAATTTGTAAACTGACCCTTAGTAGAATGGGGAAAAGAGTATTTAATCCTATATATTGAACTATGAGGGACACACTACTATAAAATAGTAAATAGATAGCGCAGAAAAAACGTTGTGGTTTCAATCAGAAAACTGTCGTCGTTAAGGGTGTCATCTATTTGACACCCTTACACAACGTTTTTAAAACGTTGTAGTTAGACACATTATACAACGTTGTTTAAGAAAAAAACGTTGTAGATTTATTTTCCATAAATTAGTAGATGCTTGAAAATGTTGTAGAAGGTATGATTCCATAATATTTTTTGGATAAAAATGTTGTAGTTTAATATATCAGACAACGTTTAGGCACATTTACACAACGTTTATAATATGTCATCTATTTAGAAGGTGTCATTTATTTATACAAATATACAACATTTTTAAAATGTTGTAGATAAAAAAAAGGTTGTGGTTCACCTATATTACCAATGCAGTTGCAATATGCTAATGACATGATATATAGCTAAAAGGTCTAAATTCTCATTTAAATTTAAAGCCAAAATATATCAACCATTCAAAATACATCCCAATAATATCATTCGTTTATAGTTTTAAATTACTATATCCACAAAATATATACCAAACTATCCACATATACATCTCAAATTCACTTTTCAATCCACAAAATAAACCAAACTATTCATAAAATTAAACTACTACCTAAGCATGTGCAAAAAAACCTAGGTTCTCCCAAAATATGCTAGTAACTTTTACTAAGAGAGATTGTATGCTACATCATGATTAGTGGATGATATTAGGCCAAGAGACAGGCCAAGTGATTGCTCCTTGTAAAAAAAGAACTTCAGCCAATCTTGGGAAAGCAATGATACTAACACACAACACCAAACCAAAAAACATAATAAATAATAATAACAGCACCAAACCAAAAAACATAAAAAATAAATAAGAATAAAAGGAAGTAGAGCTAACCTTTACAGAAGAACCTTTCGGATCGGATGCTTGCTTTACAAATGATGACTTAGAGATCCCTCGATAAAGCTTGGACCCCCAACACTTTGGCCGAGGCCTTCAACGAACTAACACGCAGGACATCGGCCCATTAGGACATCACAGTCGAGGCAATGGTCGGCCCTATTTTTTTTTAATGAAACTCTTTCGGATATATGTTCCAATGTTGAGGATATGTTACCTGTAGAAGCTAATCATGAACTTGTGTGGCGGGAACATGAATAAGCGAGTATATCGGGATCTGAATTAGCAAAATATGGAGCATTACGGCTTAGAAATTCTCTACGATCCTTTTCACCAAAATAAATCGAAACCCAAGGTGCTCAAACTTTTCCATAGTTAAAACTGACATAATCACTTAAATTAGCATATTATTATAGCAAGTATAATACATACTCTTATACAATGTAGCTACAAACCAAAAGCAAATGCACACAATCAGTAACTTATAGGTAACGTGAAAATCTTACAACTCATACTTAAAACCTAATTATATTTAAACGTCTTAAAGGACCGTAAATAAAAGTAGTAAAATTAAGACATTGCCATTTAAATGGAAACAAAACAGTCACACAACAGGAACAAGGTTTAAGAGGTTTGACAAGATTACTTTGTTATGTAATTTGAAGGAAAAAAAAAGAGAACATGCTAACAACTTAATTGAATACCATAAGCATTGAAAGTGCCTAAGTATCTTTTGACAATATGAATCTGCAGTTATACTTTAAGTTTAAACTAAAATATAGCCACACCTAACTAATAAAGCGAAATAGGAAAGAGAAAAGTATACACCAAAGAAGTTCTATAATTAGTTTTCACTTTTACCTCAGAATATGATAGATTTGGAAGTCTAAAGGTTCATGACCTCACCTGATGTTCCATTAGTTAGTTCGACAACACTCTTGGTGTCTCAATTCTATTTATCATCGACTCCGCACCATTCATTTTGAACAGTTATCTTTGAATTTATCTGCTCTAAAGCCACTTTCCTACAACATTAAGCCTTTGGGTAAGTATTCTCTGTTTGAGCACCCAAATTGTAATCCCAACCCCATTATCAAAAATCAGAAGTAAACACAAATATGATATTCTAAGAGTCTTAATCCAACCCCATTTTCAAACTCTCATAACAAAACTGGTTAGTGATAAAAAAAAATGAATTAAACATATAACAAGAAATTTCTTCAGATCTTTCCCTGCTGCAATGTCACGTAGGATTGCAAGAGCTCTGTTGATTTCAATTCTGAGGACAATTGCTACACCTAAGACAATATTCTCATGAAGTATAACTTCTGGAAAGTTAGGTGGAGACATGATAATATAAGGAACATAGCACAAGGTATTAGATAACTTCAGATTGAACAACAAGAGTGTGAGAAACAATGACAAGCTTACTTATTGATAAAGTTGGATGCATTTGACCATAGAAAAAGGACTGCCAGAGCCAGTATTAGGATATGACATACTAAAGTGAGCAAGTGGTATTCAATCAATACAAAAAGCGCCCAAATAGCAGTGGCAAAACCAAGCACGCCAGTAGCAATCTTCTTGTTTCTCCATAGGAAATAATCATTGAACTTTTTTTCTCTTCTCATCTCTTCTCTTCCTCCAAATGTTAAGATTTACTTCCCCCACTAACATATAGTAGTACTACAGTACTAATTAAATATTTTATGTAAAATCTCAAATTTTATGAATAAAAATTTAATTTTCTCGAAATATTTTTTTCAAAATTATAATGTCGATTTGAGATAATGTTATAGTTGTGGATAATATTTATAAATTTTGAAAAGTATGCAAGTTGTTATATAATATTCGATTGGTCGGGGAATATTCTTTTTATTGGGGAATATCCATACGACGGTACAATCATTGGTGGACCCCACAATGGAATTATTGTCGGATTGAGAAAACGACAAAAATATTTTTATGAAAATAACGGCGGAAGTTTTACCGTTAAAAATATTGAACTACTCGGTAGTAAAAGTACAGTAATACGCGTGGTTGCATAGTAATACACGATATTGATTATTGATGTTTACGTGAGAAGTCACTTAGTTTTGTTCAATTATTGCTACAGTAATTGCTGCATAGTAAAATCTTTTTATATAAAACATAATATTTTTTATAAAGTTTTGTTTTATTTGATTATAAATAGAATATATTATATTTTATTATGCATAGTGTTTGTATAGTGCCTGCATAGTATTTGTATAGTGCCTGCATAGTATTTGTATAGTAAATCTTTTTATATAAAACAGAATAGTTTTTATAAAATTTTGTTTTATTTGATTATAAATATAATATATTATATTTTATTATGCATAGTGTTTGCATAGTAAAATCTTTTTATATAAAATGAATATTTTATAAAGTTATTTGTTTTATTAGATTTTAAATAAAATATATAAATATATATATATATATATTTATTATAAATAGAATATATTATATTTTATTGCATAGTATCTTTTCCATTCTCCTATAAATAGGATGGTTAGTTAGAATTGAAAACACACTAGAAATTCAAAGAATTCTTCTTTGATAATCTTGAAAATTTCTTTTAGAGTTTTAAGAAGTTTTGGCGTAGAAAATAGTATAAGTTTTCTTCAAGAATATCCTCGCCCTACCCATCTAATACTCTTCTTTTTAAGGTAAGGGGTATTATTCTTTCATATTTATGAAGAGAGTTATTTTCTTTCAATACTGTAAGAGTTGTTATTCCATTCTTTATTATTATGTTGGAATAACTTTGTCCTACTAGTCTTACCGCATACATGGTGAAATTCTTACATTATTCCATTCTTTATTATTACATTGGAATAACTTTTATGTCATCATTTACATCGCGTGCTGGTGAATTCTGTGTTATTCCATTCTTTATTATTACATTTGGAATATCACATGCATGCGGATTCACGCATGACATGGTTTCATTCTTTATTTTTCTATTGGAATATCACATGCATGCGGATTACGCATGACCTAGTTCCGTTTCTTTATTATTACATTTTGGAATATCACATACATATGCGGATTCGCGTGACACGGTTCCATTCTATATTATTCATTTGGAATAACTTTTATGCATGCGGTCTATCGCATGCACAGTGAATTCTGTTGTTATTCCATTCTTTATTATTACTGTTGGAATATCCTATCTGCATGCGGATTACGCATGACACAGTTCCATACTTTATTATTACATTGGAATAACTTTTCAGCATCGCGGTCTATCGCATGCTGTGAATTGTTGTTATTCCATTCTTTATTATTACATTGGAATAACTTTTGTCTATGGATTACCGCATACATGGTGAATGATCCTTTGTATTCATTCTTTATTAAATTGTGGAAATGATCATCTCACGTGGATTACCACATGGCGGGTGAAAATCCATTTGTAGTTTCATATATTCTATTATACTCAGTTGGTTAAAGTTTTGGCTTCTATACTCCATGAAATTAGTAGAATATCACGGATATTTGCGCTTCATCCAAAGATCTTTTCATGGAAATATTCTTACGATCATTCTTGAATTTTACTCCACAAAGATATCATGTTGACAATTTGGGCGTTATTGGTTCCTGGATAAATTAATTTATAAATTTTTAAAATTTATTCTTGAACTTGTTTTATTGAATTGTCATCATCCTCATGTTTATATTATGTTGAAAGTCATCTGTGGCCTGTAGTGCATAGATGGACTTGGTATGATTATGACCAGGGATTATTCGGTATAATCATGATCGTAATGTTGCAAATGATGTGAAAAAAGTCCTCATTGGCCCGTAGTGCATTGATGGACAGTTTTTGGTATGATTATGGCTATGGATTCTCTTCGGCCAAGGGTGCAAAGATGAATTGTTTTATGGCATGATCAGAACCGTTGATCTAAAACTTGTTGTCTATTGTACTCTATCAGTTGTTATACTGTTGAAGGCCAAGGATAATATATTCTACATTATCTTAGTCATAATATTTCTTAATGGGCTAGTTGAGCTCACCCTTTCTTTCATTGTTCTCTTTAGGAAATGAGAATATAGCTGGGACGAGTCGGGGAATGGAGTGATGGTCCAGGATAAATGGCTTTAGTAGTCCTCACTATTCTACGGAATAATGTGATAATAATTGTAATGAGGACACCATTGAGTGTGGATATTGTATAGATGATAATATTCTTGTTTAAACTCTCAGCTATGTTTTGTCGTATTTTACACATTTGTTGTATATAATTAAGTTGTATTTGAATTTATGTACCATGTATCTGCGACTCAAGATGGGTGATGTATACCATTTTGGGGCGTCACAGTTGGTATCAAAGCTTAGGGATATGATCCCTGGCTGAGATGTGAGACAAGAACTAGGAGGGGAGAGAAGGGAAATTCCTTCGCTAGTATGACCTACCTAAGTTTATTTGGTATTTAATTGGTTGATCAAAGTATAGGGATAATATGTGACATGTCAATTAACTTTTGTTTTGTGACAGTAAAATTATATCTGAAAATGTTGAGATCAGCAATGAAGCACATGATACCGTTGAGTCACCAACGATCAATACCCAGGATAATGTGCAACAGTAAGATATTAATCCTCAGGTAAATAACAACACCGTCAAATGATGAACGATGGGATGTTTAGAGGCTTTATACAATTTATGCTACATCGTAAGAGAGACTCTGTTGAAATATAGGTGTAAATAATGGCAACCCACTACCACGGTCACATGCAATTAAGCGGTTTAAGGAACCGGGACCACCGTAGTTTTTGGAAAGCCGAGAACCACTTAAAGGCGGAGATTTGGTTAAAGCGAGATCACCAAGATATTTGATGTCTTGGGATGCTTCGAGGAGAAAAGGTTCCTTTGCCACCTTTATGTTGCGTGAAGAAGTAGATCATTGGTGGGAATCAGAAAAGCGCGTACCCGACTGGCCTTTTCAAGATGTCTTGGGAGAAATTTCAAGAATTATTTAACGACAAGTACTTTCCTGAAAGTATTCGTCACATGAAGGAGGTGGAATTTATCAAGTTGGAGCAAAACAATATGGCCGTGTAATAAAGATCTGAAGGCTAAGTTTGCGAGTTATCCCGATTTGCATCCCATTTGGTCAATAATGAGGAGCGAATGACGCGAATGTTTCGAGGTTTGAAACCCGATATACGTCAATACCTCATTTCTCACAAACTTTGTTTATATTCATATGTTGTGAATAGGGCTCAGTTATTGGAGCGCGATAATGAGTCAGCACAACCAAAAGGCAACAACAAACAACACGATAATAATGAATGCAGTAATTGTGGCGGCCCATCGGAAAAATGATAACCATCGTGGGGAAATTATCATGCCAAGAATGGTAACCACTTCGGTGGTAATCATGACCAAGATAATAGAAGTGGAAATTTCAAGAAGAGAAGGTTCAATAATAATAAAAAGACAGTAGCATTAGCACCTATTTCAAAGGAAGAAGAACGACCACCGGTCATATGTTTTAAATGCGGACAGAAGGGACACATCCGTCCAAACTGTACGCAGCAATCCAAAGCGTGATTCAATTGCGGAAGAGAAGGTCACCTAGCTCGATTTTGTCGTGTAGTGAAGTCAAGTCCAGCTGGGAAGTGATGCCAAAGGATGTCCCAGATAAGTCAAAGCTGGTAGTTTAAGTGAGAGTGTTTGTCGAGGAACCCGAACAAAGTTGTCACGGGTAAGTTAATCATAAATTCTTGTGAAGTCTATACCTTATTAGATATCTGTTCTACCCATTCTTTTATCTCTCTTGCTTTATACTCAACATTTAAATTTGACTCAGGAGAGATTAGACTTTGACTTATCTGTTGAAACTCCGTTAGGAAAACCTTCGATTACCTCCATTGTTTATAAATCTTGTTGATTCAATTCGTCACCCTCACGTTACTTCGTCGATCTTATTTCTTTGAAAATACTTGCCTTTGATGTGATTTTAAGAATCGATTTGTTAACTATTCATGAAGCTTTTAAGTAAGGTTGTTAGCTTTCATATTCTTAACCAACTTTGTTATGAGAATTCAAGCAACCAAACCACTAAAGTCAATCACTGTCATATCAATCCATAAGTAAAGAGTCCCGAGCCTTTATCTGGTGACTTCCTTATGTGGAATGCACCGAAGCCAAACTTTCCATAGGGGACGTTGTGAATAACGGTGGCAAGTTGATAGGTATCAATGTGACATACTATCCAAGTCTTGGATGAGAGTCACAGTTTTGAATGATATTTTTATTGTTAATAAATTTCCTGACGTATTCCTGAAGACTTCTTAGCCTACCTCTAGAGCGTGAAATCAAATTTTGTATTGACCCAAATCTGAAAACTCATTTCTAAAACCCTTAAATATTTCTTCAACCAAAACAAATGTATTATGCGCCAAAGACGTTGGCTCGAGATATTGAAGATTACGATCGTACCATTCAATACCATCGTGGAAAAGCGAACATGGTAGCTGACGCGTTGAGTAGAAGATCATATGCGTTTACGAGTGCGAATATACGAACCTACGTGAAGATAACGAATATATAATTAGAACTGAATTTAGTCAATAAAGTTAAAATCGGTCCATTGACTACGGACCGGAGGTGATGAACACGAAAAGAAGGTTCAAGAGGCGTTATTCTAGAAGCAAGAATGGATGAAGAGAGGAAATCTCAACCCTCGATTTTATTGGCCCATTTGAAATCCTCAATCGAGTAGGAACTGTGGCCTATAGACACGTTTTACCGCCAAATATGTTGCGTGTTCATAACGTTTATCACGTACCGATGTTACGTAAATATGTGGATGACCTGAACCACATTATTGATTTAGAACCGAACAAGATAGCGGATAATTTAATGTATGAAGATGTACCTGTTAAAATCCTGGAATATATTCTACGCTTAAAGGTTATACCTCAAGAGTTAGAATCTGACGATGTGTCCTTATTTTTTCGGCATACCAGGTACGTACGTAAATTTTGAGGGCGAAATTTCATAAGGAGGGGAGATTGTAAAATCCCAAATTTTACGAATAAAGATTTAATTTTCTCGAAATATTTTTTTCAAAATTATGGTGTGGATTTGGGATAATGTTATAGTTGTGGGTAATATTTATAAATTTTAAAAAGTATGCAAGTTGTTATATAATATTCGATTGGTCGGGGAATATTCTTTTTGTGGGGAATATCCGTGCAACTGTACAATCAATAGTAGACCCCATAAACTAATTATTATCGGATTTAAAAAGCGACAAAAATATTTTTATGAAAATAACGGCGGAAGTTTCTGAATTAAAAATGTTGAACTACTTTCGGTAGTAAAGAAATGATGTCTGGCGTTAGTTGCGTAGTAGCACCAGTATTAATTATTGATGTTTACGTGAGAAGTCACTCAGTTTTGTTCAATTATTGCTACAATAATTGCTGCATAGTAAAATCTTTTTATATAAAACAGAATACTTTTTATAAAGTTTTGTTTTATTTGATTATAAATAGAATATATTAAATTTTATTGTGCATAATGCTACACATAGTGTTTGCATAGTAAAATCTTTTTATATAAAAATGAAATACTTTTTATAAAGTTTTGTTTTATTTGATTATAAATATAATATATTATATTTTATTATGCATAGTGCACATATAATTGCTGCGTAGTATTTGTATAGTAATTTTTTTTATATAAAAGCAGAATATTTTTATAAAGTTATTTGTTTTATTAGATTTTAAATAAAATATATATATATATATATATATATATATATATAAATAGAATATATTATATTTTATTGCATAGTATCTTTTCCATTCCTATAAATAGGATGGTTAGTTAGAATTGAAAACATACTAGAAATTCAAAGAATTCTTCTTCGATAATCTTGAGCGTATTTCTTTTGAGTTTTAAGAAGCTTTGAGCGTAGAAAATAGTATAAGTTTTCTTCAAGAATATCCTCGCCCTACCCATCGGAATACTCTTCTTTTTAAGGTAAGGGGTATTATTCTTTTCATATTTATGAAGAGAGTTATTTTCTTTTCAATACTAAAAGAGTTGTTATTCCATTCTTTATTATTATGTTGGAATAACTTTATCTATCAAGGCACCGCATACATGGTGAAATTCTTCTATTATTCCATTCTTTATTATTACATTTGGAATAACTTTTATGCATGCGATTATCGCATGCTTGGTGAATTCTGTTGTTATTCCATTCTTTATTATTACATTTGGAATATCACATGCATGCGCAATTACGCATGACATGGTTTCATTCTTTATTTTCTATTGGAATATCACATGCAATGCATGCGGATTCGTATGACTGGTTCCGTTCTTTATTATTACATTGGAATATCACATCTATGCAATTCGCATGACACAGTTCTATTCTATATTATTACTTGGAATAACTTTTATGCATGCGGCCTATCGCATGCACAGTGAATTACATTGTTATTCCATTCTTTATTATTACATTGGAATATCACATACGCATGCGGATTACGCATGACACAGTTCCATACTTTATTATTACTCGTTGGAATAACACATGCATCAGCGATCTATCGCATGCATGGTGAATCTAACATTATTCCATTCTTTATTATTACATTGGAATAACTCATTGTCATGTGGATTACCGCATACATGGTGAATGATCATTTGTATTCATTCTTTATTAAATTATGGAAATGATCTGTCTACGTGGTTCCTGGATAAATTAATTTATAATTTTTTAAAATTTATTCTTGAACTTGTTTTATTGAATTGTCATCATCCTCATGTTTATATTATGTTGAAAGTCATCTGTGGCCTGTAGTTCATAGATGGACTTAGAATGATTATGACCAGGGATTATTCGGTATAATCATGACCGTAATGTTGCAAATGATGTGGAGAAAGTCCTCATTGACCCGTAGTGCATTGATGAACAATTTTTGGTATGATTATGGCTATGGATTCTCTTCGGCCAAGGGTGCAAAGATGAATTGTTTTATGGCATGATCAGAACCGTTGATGAAAACACGATTATCTTTGGCCCGTAGTGCATGGATAATTCGTGGTCGTGATACTAAAGAATATCTTTGGCCTGTAGTGCAGGGATGATTTGATAATGTGTATTATTTATTAAGCTGAGTCTCAGCAATAAAAGTGATGAAAAAACCTTTTAAATCATAGAAGATAGTAGATTTTATGCTCTACTTGACTCTTATAATGGATTGCTTATTCCACTGCAGTTGTTGATCTAAAACTTGTTGTTTATTGTATTCTATCAGTTGTTATACTGTTGAAGGCTAAGGATAATTTATTCTGCATTATCTTAGTCATAATATTTCTTACTAGGCTAGTTGAGTTCGCCTTTTCTTTCATTGTTCTCTTTAGGAAATGAGAATATAGCTGGGACGAGTCGGGGAATGGAGTGATGGTCCAGGATAAATGACTTTAGTAGTCCTCACTATTCTACGGAATAATGTGATAATAATTGTAATGAGGACACCATTGAGTGTGGATATTGTCTAGATGATAATATTCTTGTTTAAACTCTCAGCTATGTTTTGTCATATTTTACACGACTGTTGTATAATTAAGTTGTATTTGAATTTATGTACCATGTATCTGGCGACTTAAGATGGGTGATGTATACTGTTTTGGGAAGCGTCACATTTCTGGGTTGCTAAATGGAGTATTCTGATGTTCATATATCAATCAATCACCTCAAAGCATGGCATGTGAAGGTGTTCACCTTATCATTCAACAAATTACCAAAAAATAATAATAACATTTTCTTCATTTCAAAATATATATTTTTTGTTAATAATTCCCACCTTTTTCTTAATCATTTAAAAGGAAAAAAACACAATCAATATTAACATAGTAGTAAAATAGATATCAATTAATGGTCACAAGAACAATAAAAAATAAAAATAAAAATTTGAGTGTATCTTTGTATCGAAATGCGTTTTTACTATCTATTGTTCATATAATTTATCTCAGATAATTCACATCTTAAATATTTCACAATATTAAGAAAGGAAAATTGATTAAAAAAATAGAGTACTTGAATTGAGATTAACAAGGGATCCGATTAGCATGAAGTTCATTTTTGGTGTCTCAAGGTAAAGGACTGAACATTATGCTCATAGGAAATTCTGGTTTCTCAACCTTCCTAACCTTCTCATATGCTCTTGAAACTCTTCCCTCCCCACATTATTCATTTGCCTATACCTCTTCACAACCATAATCGGTGCTGCTCCAGGTGTAAAAGCTTTATAAGTAGACCCTCAGCAAGTCCGCCAACTCAAATCTCTCCCGATCATCTCTCAAGAATGTTAGCTTCAAGCTATTATTCTGACTACTACTATTACTCTTCCCATGGACCGACGGAGGATGATGTATAACAGGTGATGCCCCTACATCCATTTTGTCCAAATCATTGAACTTCTTCAAAGGAAAGCATAATGTTCAAGGAATATCATTATACCCATAAGCACGAAACTATCATTCACTTTATGCATATAGGAACCGATTTTTAACATAAATTAGCATGTTCATAAAAATTTTAAAAAGAAAAGAATAGAAAAGAAAAAAAACCCTAAACTTGATTATGTAATGCTACTAGCTAGCAATAGAATCGCATGTCTGCAAATGTGCTAATAACCATCAATTTCTGAATCCTAATAAGTAATTTAGCATTTTGTCCCACCTTTAGTTGGGTTCTATCTAATCAAACACAAATTATTATTATTTTTTACTTAATTATATAAATCAACTCTAATGTTCTTACCTAGAAATGGGTAAAGAAATCACAATATTAAATTTTCGAATACCTTTTGGAGAAAATTTGTTGAGAGGTGGCGGTGATCTTGCTATTCTCATGAGACGACGAGAGACAGAATCACCCGAGCTCCGGCCTTGCCGTGACCTTGATTCTCTCCTGAAGGAACTTTTCCAGGTGAAGTAATGTCCATAATTTTGTCCTCCACCGGCTTTCCATGATCGATCACGAAGGTCGCTCCTTCTTCCTCCCTTTGCTCTAGCCGCTCCTCCTCCGTCCCTTTACTCATCTTCGCTTTTCTTCTCTGAAATTAAATAACCAATTTTCGGATACATAACAATAATATATTTCATATAATATGCAGATATATACATATATCGTATGTGAATATAGAGAGAAGAACTCTTACAGTTGAACTTTAAAAACGGCCAATTACTTTGAATATGGGATGTTTATGAAGAAAAAGGAGAGAGAGAGATAAAGGAGGAGGAGGAGGAGGAGGAGGAGAATTTGGTGAGGAAGCGACGAAGGATGAGGGTTTGTCAATCATTTACTAGAGAGAAAAATGGGAGAGAAAGAATGAGAGGAAGAAAGCGAGAGAGAAGAAAGTACTCCTTCCGCGTTTTATTTCAAATTTTGACTTCAGCGTTTTTTTTTCTCTCCTTGTTTTTTACATAGATAATGTTTTTTTTATAAAAAATACAATCTATTTAAAATCAAAAATTGCCCTTATAAATGCATAACATTTTTTTATATGTATCTACAACGTTTTGTTAAAAAAACGTTGTAAAAAAAATACCACAACATTTTTTATAAAAAACGTCATCTTTTAAGTGGTCTTTTCATGATTTTGTAATAGTGACAAGATCAATGTTACTAGAAAATGTAGTCGAACCATAAAATCTCAAAATTTACCATTCTGATCATCCATCTATTCAATCAATAAAACTGAATGAGTTTCAAAGTTAAATACACAACAACAAATGGATATAAAACAATAATAGTAAATTCATATTTTTGTTCACAAAACCATAAATTGATTATCTACTTAGTGACAATCTAATCTGTGGCGGAACCATAACATTTTTAGAGGGGGTCAAAATACATCAGTAAAAAATATATTTATTCACGCTTGGAGTGCTTCTTTCAAATTCATTTTGCTCAATTATAGTATTTCACAACATCATATTTCAACCATTGTCAACTTTTGAGTTGTGAGTCTAATAGCTTTAAATACATACCAGCGCGCACACACACACACACACACACACACACACACACACATATATATATATATATATATATATATATATATTAATTTTCCCCGAAATATGGGACTATTAATCAGACTTAAAGTTTTTAGTCAACTGATTAGCTACGTCTATAGATAAATTACAAATTATAATATTACTAGTAATTGTCCGTGCCTGAAGGCACGATGTAATGAAAAATTAGATTAAAATTCAAAAAATACTACATTATCTAAAGACTTTTTGCAACCTAAAATAACTTACAATCACACATAACAATTATCATAATTCACCACACCACCACAATAATTAATTTTTCTTTAAAAATAGATATATCCAGAAAAATCTAAACCTGTCTACAAAACTTACAAATAATCAATAACAATTTTCATAATTCACCACACTATCACAGTAACAATTATTATTATTATTATTATTATTATTATTGTTGTTGTTGTTGTTGTTGTTGTTTATTATTATTATTATTATTATTATTATTATTATTATTATTATTATTATTTTTTTATTGTTATTATTTTTATTGTTATTATTGTTGTTATTATTATTATTATTACTACTATTATTATTATTAATATTATATATAGTTATAATAATAATAATTATTATTACTATTATTATTATAATTATTATAATAATAATTATTATTAATATAGTTATAATTATTTTTGTTATTATTATTATTGTTGTTGTTGTTGTTGTTGTTGTTGTTATAAATCTGAAACATAAGATCCCTTAATTTAGACTAATTAGCAAATCTGACTCTCCCATTTGTCATGTTTTTGCTAAAGTGTTCCTTATAATTTTTTTTGTCACAATTGTTCCTTAAATATGCATTAGTTGTTCAAAAATGTTTCTTCTATATTTTTGGTCAATTTTTGTTAGTCAAATGTTTCCCAAACTTTTATCGTTTTCATTTATATATTCACTAAATATAAATATGTATATTATCATTTTCATTTTACTTGATCTAATTAATTAAATTATGAACTTGTGCGATAACTGATCTACATTAAAACATACTTTTTTCTAATGTAAAAATAAAATTTTAATACCCATAAAAAGTGCAAATTAACACAAAAAATATAGTTTTTTCTAAATATTAAAATTTACGAAAAACAAACTTATAAAAAAGTTATTACGAAACGAATCTTATATATATCATATAAAAAATATTAAAAATTATCACATCTAGTATTTTAACTTTAAATATCACATCATGCCAACAATTAACCAATTTTTTAATTTGTTAACATTTTTTCTATTTGATAAAGAAAAAGAATCTATTTAATTTTTTGATTTTGTAATTGCTTTTTTATAAGTAAATTATGATCTTGTTTTTAATTTTGTTTTCTTACCATTGATATTTTTTATGTATTATACATTTTAAATGTATGCATACTCCAAAAAATTATTATAGTTTAAAATAAAATATTAAAATATCAATTAATGTAGAGAGAGAAAGATGAGAGATGAGAGAAAAAGAAAAGGAGAAGAGAGAAAGAGAGAAAACGTAGGAAGTAAGAGAGGAGAGAGAAAGAGAAGGAGAAGAGGAGAGAGAGAGAGAATGAGGAGGAAATTTGGATGGAATTTTTTGTGTGAGATGAAATGTCAGCCTTTAGATTAAGTTAGAATGAATCTGAGTCGTTGGTGTGCTTTGTCAAAACATAGAATTCAAATTGGGTTCTGTTTTATTATATAGATATATTCAAAACCTTATATCGGATAAATGAGCAATTAATTGCTACTAATTCACATGCTTATATAACTATTTGTTCACATGTGTGTACTATTGATTCATATTCTTGTACTATTAGGGGAGTTGGTGCAAGATTGTTAATACTTGCATGACTAAGTTAAAAATGGAGGTATAGATGGAGGTACTATATTGTAATTCGTATTTTCACATGATTATAACTATTGATTCACATGATTGAACTATTGATTCACATTATTTACTATTAGGGGAGGTGGTGCAAGTTTGATAATACTTGTAGGACTAAATTAAAAATGAAAGAAAAGTTGAAGGTATATTGTACTGTAATATTTCGAGCCCCAAAACGTGCAATTATCGAAACTATATTTTTCTATAAATAGAAGCTCATTCTTCCTTCAATTCTCACCAATTCACTAAAGCTATAGAGCAATTATTATAGAGAGAAATGATAGAGAGAATGAAGAAGAGAAGTTTGCTACCTCACTATTCCATTATCCAATTTTTTTCTAAGGTAAGGGATATTATTAATATAGTAAGGGGTATTATTCTTTCGTATTCATGAAGAGAGTTATTTTCTTTCAATACTCGTAAGGGTTGTTATTCTATTCTTTATTATTATGTTGGAATAACCTGTCTATGCGAAGTACCGCATACATGGTGAAATTCTTTTGTTATTCCATTCTTTATTATTTTGTTGGAATAACCTGTCTGTGCGGTCTATCGCATGTATGGTGAATTATGTTGTTATTCCATTCTTTATTATTCTGTTGGAACATCCTGTCTGTACGGATTACGCATGACCTGGTTCCATTCTTTATTATTACATTTGGAATATCACATGCATGCGGATTACATACTGACTGGTTCCATTCTTTATTATTACATTGGGAATAACTTGCATGCGGTCTATCGCATGCATGCTGGTGAATTTTGTTTTATTCCATTCTTTATTATTACATTTGGAATATCACATGCATCTGGATTACGCATGACACAGTTCCATTCTTTCTTTGTTTGAATATCTTGTGCAGGAGGATTACGAATGACTGGTTCCATTCTTTATTATTACATTTGGGAATAACATGTCTGTGCGGTCTATCTCATGCATGGTGAATTCTTCTGTTATTCCATTCTTTATTATTTTGTTGGAATAACATGTCTATGTGGATTACCACATACATAGAGAATGATCCTTTGTATTCATTCCTTATTAAATTGTGGAAATGATTTGTCTACGTGGATTATCGCATGACGGACAAAAATTCATTTGCAGTTTCATAATTTTTCTGACCCTCAAAAATTCTTGAAAAATTTGAAATGATAATTTGATGAGTTTTCTAGATTGTGTCCAAAAATGTCGATTTTTGGATGTATAGATTAGGAGTTATTAATTTTATGAGAAAAGACTATTTCAAAAGTAAACCCTTATAACTCCTTGTGGTTAACTCCAAAATTGGTGAAATTTTTATTGGGAGTACATATATATAATAGCAATATATCGTGTAAATTTTGGAATTTTTGGACAAAAGTACAATTTATGATAAATGTCTATATATTCGGCAGTTTTGGCCATATGAAAAATAGTAAATGAATTTTAAAAATTTTGAGAAATATATATGTTCAATATGAGACTATATTCTGCTAAATCCCAGAAAAGAAATATTTTTGGGACTGATTTGGTATTTTTCATGAAAATGAACTAGTTATGAGTAAATGAATTAAATATGTTATGTGAAGTAACAAAATTGGAAAATAGGATTTTATGGCTTGAGAATCCTATATAGGGTATATGCAGATTTTTGATGAGAGATTTGATCATTGGTGATGAAATCTTATTAGTATGGCATTTTTGAATGATTAAATGCATTATTTGGTAAAGTGTAAACAATTGAAATAAATTATTTATAAGTTTAAGAAGTGATTAAAATATTGTTATAATATTAATAATATTAGATTATGAGTTTATTAAGTGATTGATAATATTTGGATAAATTTAAAGTCTTTAATATTTATCCTTGATTTCGTTTGATTAATGTTTATATCATTGTCATCATCCTCATGCTTATATTATAATGAAAGTCATCTTTGGCTTACGTGCAAAGATGAATTGTTGATTATTGGTTTTACAATTGTATATCTTTGGCGTGTAAAGATTAACTATTGATTGATGAGTATCTTTGGCTTATGTGCATAGATGAACTGTTTATTGGTATGATTATGACCAGGGATCATTCGGTATAATCATGACCCGTAATGTTATAGATGATGTAGTAAAAGTCCTCATTGGCCCGTAGTGCATTGATGGACAGTTATTGGTATGATTATAACCAGGGATTATTCGGTATAATCATGACCATTGATGATTACATGAATATCCTTGGCCGTAGTGCAGGGATGATTCGATGATGTGGATTATTTATTAAGCTGAGTCTCAGTGGTAAAATATTGATTATACACTTTTAATTCGTAAAAGATAGTAGATATTATGCTCTACTTGACTCTTCTAAAATACAGTTGTATGTCTTTGGCCTGTAGTGCAAAGATAAATTGTTAATGAATATCGTTGGCCGTAGTGCAAAGATGAATTTATTAGTATGATTATGAGCAGGAATTGTGATTTGCTATAACCATGATTTTTGATGTTTCAGGTGAAGATAGGTGATGAAAATTATCTTTGTCCTGGGTGCGAAGAGGAATTTAGAATCACGATTATGATTTTGAGTTATTCATATGATTTTGGGCATGAATTGTTGAATGATGTTACAAGGATAAAACATTATTGGTGGACTTTTAACATGGAGAAGATAATAGACCTGATGGTCTATTTGACTCTTCTAATGGATTGCTTCGATTCTGCTGTGAACTATGGTTGAAAAGTTTTATCATCTACCATATGTTCTAAATCTCTGATTTATTACTGATGAAGGCTATTGATAATTTAATTATCTTTAGTCATGATATTCTTTACTGGGCTAGTTGTGCTCACCATTGTGCTTCACAATTCCTTTTAGGTAATAAGAGTGTAGCTGGGTTGAGCGGGGATAACATGGAAATAGTGAGATGGTCCAAGACTGTTGAAGTTTCTCAATACATTATAAAACGGCATGACATGCAATATATAATTGCATTGAGTACCTAAGATGTGTGTGTCGTATTTTATACGTCACTTAATAATTGATTTTGGTGAACAACAATAGGGTGATAAGAACCCGACCTTGAAAGCGTCAAAAGTGCACCGAATTAAAATGAAGAGAACAGAAATCTTCTCGTGTCCCTTGGGAGACTTGAAATATTTGCTGCTGTACTTTATATGGCATGTAATAATTTGAGTATGAATATTGTCGTATTATATACGTTACAATATTTGTATTGAAACTCATAGTATATGTGACGCCCCCAAAATAGGTCCAATCCACCCAACCTATTCTGAGTCGCCAAATACATGGTACAGAAATAACTACAACATTATTAAAACAATTGTCGTGCAAAATACGACAACAGATAAACTGTGAGTTTAAATACAAATATTATCTTCTAGACAATATCCACACCCAAATAAAGTCCTCATTACAATTATTGATACAATATTTTACAAAATAGTGAGGACTACTAAAACAACTATCTTGAACCATCACTCCACACCCCGACTAGTTCCCGCTATATTCTCGCCTCCTGAGAAGAAAAATGGAACAAAAAGGAAAAAGGGTGAGCTCAACTAGCCCAGTAAAGAATATTATGACTAAGATAATATAGAACAAATTATCGTTAGTCCTCAACTGGAAAAAAAATCTGATAGAATACAATAGACAACAAGTTTTAAATCAATATTCGCAGCGAAAATAACAATTCATTAGAAGAGTTACATAGAGAATGAAATCTACTATCTTCTATGATTTTAAAAATTCATCATCAATATTTTATCCCTGCAACATCAATCAATATACATCTTAAATCAAATATTCATCTTTGCACTACAGGCCAAAGATATTCATCGATTAGTCATGTTCATCTCAACACCTATACATCTTTTGCTACTACGGCCAAAGATATTCATAAGAAAATTAACCATCTTTTTACACAGGCCAAAGATATTCATAATATATCATCATTTAGGAATTTGAGGATGATGAAAAATATTTTAAAGAAAATGAATCCAATGAAATAAAAGAACAAATAATAAGGATTAAATACTTTAAGCAGATCCAAGTTCAAAAATACTTCATAAATAACCATAGTGAAGTAAAATTCAAGAATGATCAAAACATGGATATAATCAAAGCTAGTATCCATAAAAGATATTTTGGATAAAAAATGAAAATTTAATTTTTCTGTGAATAGTATCGTATTCGTGAATAATGTATGTATATCGTGAATAGTCTTAGTATCGTGAATAGTAACCCCGACACTAAAAGATAAGAATTTCACAAGAAAAATCTTACCAATATTCTGGCATAATGATATTAGAAGAAATAATATCATTTTTTTAAAAAATAACATCCCTTACCTCGAAAAGACAGTACTTCTGACTGGAATACTGGATATAGTGCTGAAGGGAACTTGCACCGTATAGCAACACTCAAAGTATCAAAATACTCACAAGAATACGCTCGATAATATAGAGAGAGAAAGAGAGAGAAAACTTGTTTCTGGTGTGATTTTCAATTCTAACCTAAGCACCCTATTTATAGGAAAATGCTTAGAACACCAAAGAAAAAAATTTAATTTAATATTAATATACGCAAACTTGGAAAATCTAATTTCAGCACATTTGCCACATAAGTGAGGCCCACAAACTCACCAAAAATGTTTTTATTAAAAAAAAAATTAAAACTTCAAAAATCAATTATTTTAGAACTTCGGAACTTCAATAATTCATAATAAATAGCCCTTTTATCAGAAAAATTCAAACTGTATGTCCTTTCCATAGAAAATTCCATTCTCTACAACTTTGTATGTTTAAGTTTTTCCAAATTCCAAACAAAAATTGACCGAAATCCATAAACGGGCGATTTTACAGGCTAAAATCAAATTTCAGTCAAGAAATGGGGTCCACAAACATGAAAAATATGTTTTAAATATTTTTAGTAACAAAAATACTCCTCCTCCTCATATACTCATATATCCCACATTCATTGTAAAAATATCACCATTATTGTATTAATATAATAATATTTTTAAATGAATTATTTTATCGGAAAAGCTAAAATATCAATTTTCAACAATTGTCACATTAAAAATTTTCTCCATCTATATCCACATAAAATAAATATTTTCCTTATCATATAAATCAATAATTAATTATTCACAAATAATATTACGAAATCACAATCTTGCGACCAAAGTGTTCCCGGGAAAAAGGGAGCTTTCGAATAAGGATTTCTCCTTCTTTGGCCATGCATTAGGTGACCAAACCTCTCCTTGATGCGAACTTTCTCGGACATTGCCAATAATGTTATCTAATAATATTATTCAAATAATATGAATTATTGATCTGATAATGGAAAATACTGTGTAGTGATAATTATTAAAATAACAATAATATAAAATATCAACGCAGTAATTATTGAATCAATAAAATAAAATATCGAACAGTAACTACTGTAACAATTATTGAGTAGTGCCTTCTTACATAAGAATCAATAATTGGTGCATTACCGTGTTCTACTGTGTTTTAACCACCAGGTATTCCAACAGTATTAATGGTAACAACTACGCCGTTATTTATAAACAACTTATACTTGTCGTTTTCTTTATCCAATCGCTTTCCGTTATGGGGCCCACACAAAGCTGCGTTATCGTACAAATATTCCCCAACAGTAAGAATATTCCACGACCAAACTAATATTCCCCGACAACAATGAATATTTTATAACCACTTGCTTATTTGAAATATTTGCGCATTTTCCCATAACTAACCACATTAATCACATCAACCCTTACTATTTCAAAATAATAAATAGTGGAAATATAATTTCATTTATAATAAGTTGGGTTCTTACAGTATATATGCCGTCGTATTTTACACGACATTTATATAAATGAAGTTTATAATTGATTTCTGTAGTGTGATATCTGGCGACTCAGAATGGGTCGTGTGGACCTATTTTTGGGGCGTCACACATGTGCTACGTGTGGAAAGTTTCACAAGGGTGTGTGCTTGATGGGGAAACGAGTATGCTTCAATTGTGGCCAGGAGGGTCACATCGCCCCAAATTGCACCCAAGCTAAGAAGAACGTTTATTTCACGTGCGGGTCCAAGGATCACTTTGCTCGTGAATGCCCTAAGAAGAGGTCTGGTGAGACAAATGGGAGCAAGGGAAATGCTAGTGGAGGTGCGCTGGCTATTGCAGGACCAACATCAACAAATACGCCAACAACCAGAACCTTGACATGACGGCAGTGCGGAATGATACGGTGCAATCAAAAGATGTCGTGTCAGGTATTATCCCAATCAATGATATAAATGCATATGTATTATTTGATTCGGGTGCTACTTGCTCGTTTATATCTGATGAATTTTCTAGGAGGTTAGAAATGCCTTGTGAAGAATTGAAATTCCCTTTAAATATAGAAATTGCGAATAGGGAAGTGATTCCTGTTAGGATCGTATACAAGGACTGTAGGGTGAACATTAAGGAGAATGTTTTGAAAGTAGATTTAATCCCGATAAAACTCGGAGAGTTTGATGTTATTTTGGGAATGGATTGGCTGTTTAATTATGGAGCAATAATTGAATGCCAAAAGAAGTGTGTAAACCTTATGACTCCATCAAAGGTAGTGTTCCATGGTAGCAAATCACCTAGATAAATGAAATGTCTGACAATGATGCAGGCCAAAAAGTTGTTGAGTCAGGGCTGTGTAGGGTATTTAGCTTACATAGTCGATACTCAAAAGGAGAAGGGTATGAAATTGGAGGAAATAATAGTAGTTAGGGAGTTCGTGGACGTGTTTCCGGAGGATTTGCCAGGACTTTCGCCTGACCGAGAAATCGAGTTCGTAATAGACTTAACCGCTCCAATATCGAAGGCCCCGTACAAAATGGCTCCGGTGGAAATGAAGGAACTAATGGTGCAACTGCAAGAGCTATTAGATAAGAAGTATATTCAACCAAGTATGTCATCGTGGGGAGCCCTAGTGTTATTCGTGAAGAAGAAGGATGGGTCAATGCGTCTTTGCATTGATTATAGGGAATTGAACAAGGTCACTATTAAGAACAAATATCCGTTGCCAAGGATAGATGACTTGTTTGATCAATTGAAGGGTGCTAGATATTTCTCGAAAATAGATTTGAGAAGTGGATATCACCAATTGAAAGTAAGGAAGGAGGATGTCTTAGAAAGGCGGCATTCCGAACTCGATATGGACATTACAAATTTTTGGTGATGTCTTTTGGTTTGACAAACGCCCCTGCAGCGTTCATGGATCTGATGAACAGGGTGTTTAAACCATTTTTGGAAAAATTTGTGGTGGTGTTCATCGATGATATTTTGGTGTACTCTAAAACTCAAGAGGAACACGTAGAACATTTACATCTAACGTTGGAGACGTTAAGAAAAGAAAAGTTGTACGCGAAATTCTCTAAATGTGAATTTTGGCTGGAACATGTACAATTTCTTGGATATGTAATCGATAAGGATGGGATTTCCGTAGATCCATCAAACGTTGAAGCTGTGATAAATTGGGAACAACCAAGAACTCCATCAGAAGTAAGAAGTTTCTTGGGTTTGGCAGGCTATTACAGACGATTTATTCAAGATTTTTCCAAGATTGCCATTCCGTTGACAAATTTGACAAGAAAATCTGTAAAATTTGTTTGGACGGAAAAGTGTGAGGAAAGTTTTCAAGAACTGAAGAAGAAGTTAAGTGTGGCACCTGTGTTGTCATTACCAGATAATACAGGAAGCTTTATGGTGTATAGTGATGCGTCACACAAAGGATTGGGTTGTGTCCTTATGCAAAACAATAAGGTTATTGCGTATGCATCAAGGCAACTGAAAGACTACGAGAAAGGGTATCCGACTCATGATTTAGAGTTTGCGGCGGTTATGTTACATACTTTGAAGATATGGAGACACTATCTCTACGGAGAGAAATGTGAGATCTACACTGAGACCATAAAAATCTGAAGTATATTTTCACACGAAAGACTGAACATCGGCAAAGGAGATGGATGGAATTGATAAAGGATTATGATTATGAGATCTTTTATCATCCAGGTAAAGCAAATGTAGTTGTATATGCCTTGAGTAGGAAAGGCAGAGAAAAATTGATGTTGTTAACAGATAAGGAGGATCTTATTACAACAATGGCCAGGTTAGAGCTGGTAATCAAATTTCCAGAAGAATCCGATGAAAAATTGTTCCAGATGGAAGCTAATCCAACTTCGGTGGACAAAGTGAAAAACGCTCAGCTACAGGATGAAGAATGCAAGAAAATAAAGCAAAGTGTAGTCGAGGGTAAAGAAGCGAAGTACCAGGTCGATAATGCGGGAATGCTAAGATTCGAGGGATGAATTTGGGTTCCAGCAGTTCAGGATATTAAAGAAGAAATCTTGACGGAAGCACATAGCTCAAGATATTCAATTCATCCGGGAAGTACAGAAATGTATCAAGATTTGCGGCGTCATTTTTGGTGGCCGAACATGAAAAGAGATGTTGCAGAATGCGTTGCAAAGGGCTTGACATGTCAGAAAGTGAAGGCCGAGCATCAAAGACCAAGCGGATTACTTCAACCATTGGAGATACCGGAATGGAAGTGGGAGCATATCACAATGGATTTTGTGGTAGGTCTTCCAACGACTCAGAAAGGATACGATGCGATATGGGTGATAGTGGACAGATTAACAAAATCTGCACACTTTTTTGCCAATAAAGATTAGATTTAATCTTGATCACCGGCAAAATTATCGTTAAAGAGAGATCGTCTCAAGGCATGGAGTTCGATGTCAATTGTATCGGGATGAGAGATCCAAGGTTCACATCAAATTTCTGGAAGAGACTACAAGAATGCATGGGAACGCAATTGAAGATGAGCACAGCGTATCATCCGCAAACCGATGGGCAAAGCAAAAGATCGATCCAGACGCTTGAAGATATGCTCAGAGCGTGCATCATGGATTTCAACAACAATTACCACGCAAGCATTGGTATGCCGCTGTACGAGGCGTTATACGGTAGAAAGTGTAGAACTCCACTATGTTAGGATAAAGTTGGAGAACGGCAACTGTTAGGCCTAAAACTAGTTCAGCAGACCGCTGAAGTTGTCAAACTCATCAGAGCAAGACTGGTAGCTGCTCAAGATCGATAGAAAAAGTATGTTGATCAACACAGGCAGAGTCGTGAGTTTGAAGCAGAAAGTTTCGTATTCCTGAAAGTTTCTCTTTGGAAGGGGAAGATTCGTTTCGGCAAGAAAGGCAAGCTCAGCCTGAGGTTTATTGGACCTTTCGAAGTATTGCGAAGAGTGGGAGAGGTGGCTTACGAAGTAGCTTTACCTCCAGAATTAGAGCATGTGCACAATGTTTTTCATATGTAAATTGTTGCTGACCATATAAACTTGGATTATAAGCATGTGATCAAGTATGAACCGTTGCAGTTCAGTAAAGATTTGTCTTATAAAGAGATTCCTATCCAGATAGTCGACAGGAAGGAACAAGTGCTCAGGAATAAAGTGATACCTTCTGTGAATGTGATATGGAGGAACCACAATGTTAAAGAGGCTACGTGGGAACTCGAAGATGGTATGATGAAGAATTACCCTGAGTTATTTGTTTAGTCTGTGTCTTCGATTCTGGGGACAGAATCTTTGTAAGTAGGGGAGAATGTGACGATTTGATTGTTTGAATTGTGATTTTGGGGACAGAATCCTTGTAAGGAGGGAAGGATGTAACGATCCGAAATTTCAAAATTATAATTTAAATATTTATTGAGTTATATAAGTATTATTTGAGGTGTTTATTGTTAAATAAATAAAATAATAAATATAATATATACGTTATTTTGATAACTGATATAGCTATTAAGGCCATATCAGTTTTATGTTTTGCTATTATGCATACTAATTGGATATTAGCCTAGCTCTTGTTTATACGTATTCTTGTTTGCAAAGCTTGAGAGTTGAGAGAATTTGAGAGAGAAGGATTTCTTAGCAGCAAATTCCAGTAATTTTTTTAGCAAGGATTATCTTAGAAATTAAAGGTATGTTCCATAATCTCTATATTATAAGCATGTATATGAGTATTACGACAATAATTTTCATACTTTGTGAATTTTATATAAATGATGTTCTTGAATTAGTTATGATGATTTCATGTGTCTATGATGATTAGATATTACGTTTAAACAATAATTGCATGATAAGTTCGGTTTACAATAGAAGAAAATTTTGACAGTGTTTATGTTCTTCATATAGCTATGTAAGTATCAATTTTGATGGTTAAATAGCATGCTGAGATGTTAATTGAGTTTTGTTTATGCTAGTTTGTTGAGATACAAACATCACATATTTTGAATGAGATGATTTGGTCATGTATTGAATTCACAGTGATGATTTTTAGGATGAATGTCAAGAAAATTGAGTTTTTCATGAAAACATGAAAATTGAGAAATTGAAATAGTTTTAGTTGTTGTTAAATTGTGTTAAGTGGTTGTATATGTTAGTAATCATGTTTATGATAGTTGTATATTTATTTTCGTGTATTATTATCAACATTTAGTGGGTGAAATTCGTGTTAGTTGGCTTAAGAAAAGTGCGAAGTCCATTACGCAAAACTTAGTTACGTAAATCATGGCGGTATTGCTATGCTTATGAAAACATGATGGCCTTGTAGCTTAATGCGATGGCGCGTCGCATCGATAAATAAAAGCGGCCGCGGCAAAGCGCCCATTTTGTATTCGGAACAACGAAGTGCATTTTATTACTGCAGTTGGTCATTCTTTATAGCTTAGCTTAAGGTTATGGTAATGTGTCCAACATGTAACAACAAGACTAAAACAGAGTTGTGTTATGGGGTTAGTGAATTCAAAGTGGTAAAAATAATTTGTAAATTTTGAACGCATTATGTGAAGTAAACACTTGGAATTTCTGAAATGTAAATGGTAAAGAAAGACTTGTGCTAAATGGTAAGTTTAGCTATAATTGTACATGTTATGGTATGTTAGCGTATCTAATAGATAATGTGGTTTTAAACCAATGTGTAGGTGAACGTGAGTTTAATATTATAGCTTACCCTATCTTTTTACATTGAGAAAGTTTCTAACTCTACACTTTCGTTGAGTTAGTTCTATTACTATATTGTGTAACTTTATTCTTTTGATTGAGCAAGCTTTCTATCTTAGCTATTGTTGAATAAGTCAATTGTTCCTAAAACTTATTCAAGTAAACTTTAACTCTAATGTTATCTGAAATTCTCATTTAGTTGATTCATTCTAATTTGTTTATAGTTAAGCAAGTTTCTTAAGTTCTATTATGGTATAATGAACGTAGTTTTTGAACTCTCGTCTTTATTATTGAACTATTTTTAATCCTCGCATGAATTAATACCATGTTGGGCAAGTTTTTAGTTTCCAGCTTGTTACCAGTTAATGTATGTTCAGTAATTTCATTTCTAATGTGATAAGACTCTAACCTTAGCTTATTTATTGTTCAAACAAAGGTTTACCATTTTATTCATTTTGTTAAATACTTATGCTTTATAGTTATTTCAAGCATGAGTTTAATATGTATAATCAGTTCATTTTTAATTCTCAATTGTTTTATGTTATGTTGTTATTAAACATCTGTTGTGATTATCAAACACTATTGATTCAACTAGTCCTCTAGTTGATGTTTGTAAACTTCAAATTACCCTTGAAAGCTTATCCAAACCAAACTCTCTTTGGTGCGGACTTGTACTCTAAATACTGAGATGAACAACCCTATTATTACTAGGGGATACTTTACGCTCAGCGTTAAAATGTTTGTGCACAATACATTGTACGAAGGGCTGATCCCCATAAGTACGAGGAGTCCTTATAGTCTTATGACTGTTAAAGTTGGAGTTGAAACATTACTCGCAACTATGGACATAGTTCATAGTCTTGTGACCCTCAGTTATGTATATTCCATATTTTGGATTCTAGTTCCTGATTATCATTATTAGAGTACTATCCAGTGTTGATGAGCCTATTCGTTGGCAGTTTTTATTGTTATACTCATTGTTGATTCATTATTATATCCAGTGAGAAATTGTTTTGCTCACTCTTGCATATTTATAAACTCATTGCAGCTAAAGTTGAGAAGGTAGATGAGCCTTCAACTAGCAAAGGAAAGGAAAAAATGTATAAGTTATGCTGATTTGTACTTTTGATTTCTGTTATGATCATAGACTTTTTAATAATGATGTAATGTAATAATTTAATTCCGCACTTGAATGATGTTTAAAGGTTATATTACCTGGGATGTTTTGAACTTAATAATGTAACCCTATTTAAAGGGAGGTTTATGGTTTAAATATTATTTATTTGGGTAGATAGTGTGAATGTATGGATAGTGAGCACCAAATCTTGGGGACATGAAGTACCTAGATTTGGGGTTGTCACATAAAATATAGGTTTTACTCTCTTGACTGTATTAATAGTTCTTGAATGCAAAAGAGATTTACATTTCCATCTAACTACTACATTTTAGATTTGACATAACTATTGTTGTTGTTAGGCAAATTAAGTAGTGGAATACTCCACTCATTTTATCTAATTATTTTGGGTTTCTGCTGATATACTTTAATAAATGAATTAGCTTCTTTTGGATGTGTGAATTTAGGCATGCATGGTGAACCTAGTGATGATTTTGAGATGTACGACATGCTTAAGTATTACTTTCTAGTACTATACATGTCTTATTTACTAATACATATAACTGATCTGATTATGTAGTTTCAGAAATTTACTCATCTTGCATAATTGGTACTTCAAAATGTCTGGCCCTGGATTTAAGAGGAAAGGAGAAGCTCAAACAAGAAAATATTTAGCCTCGCAAAATGTTGAGGTCTTTGAGGATAATGAAGAAGCTGAACTAAACTTAACTGAAGGTTCAAATCCTCGTAATTATGCTAACATCAAGTCCTCCAAGAAGCCCAATCACAAGATCATGAATTCTGCTGACATCAAGTCCTCCGAGAAGCCCAATCACAAGATCACAAACTCGATCTGCTCAACCATCACCTGTGGGTCGAACAAGCAAATTACATTTAATGATTGCATGTTCACCGAATGCCAATGATGGTCATGCGAATGAAGTGAGTACTCCCATTTCTACCTCGATGCAACGTACTAATGACACTATAGTTGGTGAAAATTCTACCCCACCAACAGAATGTGGCCCGACACCGACGTCCGATGAGCAAGGGTCTGCACAATGTGGGTTTTATGTAAACTTATTTAGTAGACATATGTTATACACGTGTGTGTGTGTGTGTGTGTGTATATATATATATGATATACATAATTGTTGTTTTCTTGTTAATTTGTTGTTCCTTTTACTTTTTGACAAATAATATTTTGAATAACTTCATCTTCAGCAAAGAAAATACGCGGACCTACTCGCGGTATTGGTCTTGAGAAACTCACCAAGTCAAAAGGAAAGAAGTTGGCTATCAATGTGTCACCTAGTAAAGGAATGCCCATAGATCCTATATAATCAACTAAGTTGTCGTCAGAGATAGGATTGATGGTCCGCCACCACCTCCCAATGAATACCAAGTTCAAAGATATTACAGAGGGAGTAATTGAAGAATCATTTTCAAGGGTTGAAGTAAGATGCAGAATATTAAATTATGTCAAATATTGTTATTCATAGTTGAGTCTGCATTTGTCCTTATTGGCAATTAGTTTTTGTTTTATACATTGTCTATAAATCCATGGAGAATGACACTCATTAGGATACATGATTTGTTAGATAAAAGGTGTGAGTAACAGTTGAATTCATGGATTAGAGTTTAATAGGCTAATTTTTTTGTTTTTTATCTCATGAACTAGTTAATTTTGCTGGATTATTTTTTTCTTTAGGCTCGCTTCGATATCGACCTTTCTAAACCTCATGTGAAGCGTGTTGCACTTGGAATAATGAAGGATAGGAGTAGAGGGCAGAGGTGTAAGCTTTACAAATTATTCAAAACTTTTCAATCAACCGAAGATGCTAGAAAAAATCCTCCAAACAACATTGATATTGCCAAGTGGACTGAAATGTGTGATTATTGGACATCGCCAAAATTTATTGTATGATTATTCTAACTTTCATCATTTTTTTATATGCTTATGATATTCAATTTTTTTTAAAAGATTAGATTTTTATTATTTGTTCAATGATTTTTTTTCCCAACATCGCTCAGAAGAAAACAAGAAAAATTGAGGCAATAATGCCATTCACAGTGGAGGGTCAAAACCATTTGTCGTTCATCATTCTGAGAAGGTATGTAATTATGAATGTTCAAAATCATTCTAGTGTGAAATTGCCTATTATTTTAAGCATTTAGGATCTTTTAAGATCGCCTAATAGGCCATTGAGTGTTTCATTTTACTCTTTAACTGCAACAGAATCAACCACTGCGCGCCCTATGTAGTAGCTAGAATAACTAATGATTTCTATCAAGGTTCTACAATATATAGGTATTAGGCATACTCTCATTTTAAGCACTTGGGAAAAGTACCAGTTCATTATAGGGATGGTTGGCGCATGAACCGTGAAGGGCGAACCATAAGAATCTGCTTTAGTCTAGTTGGTTCTTTGATTACGAGAATAAACACTTTGTTGGAAGTGAGCACAGGTGTAGATGATGTACCCCTCCCCTTTGCCATCATACATCATGTACGTATTTCCTTGGGAGAGTGTAGGTTGGGATCAAGAAGCGGTGTACCCATCCTCGGGTCAGTGCTTCAAAATTAGCCTTCGAGATCTTTGAGGTGGAAGCCGGGTTGAACTGGTCTACTAAACAAAGCAGGTGATGTGGGCCTAAACCGAGCTCTGCAAAGATGTCATTGCGGTGGTTGACCCTCTTGAGGCAAGCTCTTTGGGACCAATGAGCCTTATCTTTGCGGTAAGAAGTGATTTTGTGGAGTCAAATTTACTTGAGATTGTGTGGTATGGTGGAGATGGAGTCTTGAGAAGCGGATGGTATATAATGACCCTGAGACAGTGAACACAACACTGGAAACACAAACTAACAAGCTATGCTTGAAACTAGAAAACCAGGATACTTAAGCCTGTATAGAAAATTATACAATAATGCTCTCGTTATTAATTATTCTAATTTGATTTTTAGGGAGATCCAATTGAAGGTTACAAGAGCACACATCAGAAAAAGGAAATACACGACTGGATACAACCTGAAAATGAAGCTGCATACGTAAGTTATACAAACCTTATCTTGTTTTTAAATTTGGGATTATGTAATGAATTACTTACATTTGTTATTAATTTCACAGAATGAAAAGAAATTACTTGAGTCTGAATGCACCTCTGAGATGAACGCAGAATCTGGAAATTTTGACAATAATGACAAAAGGGATATTATGACTCGAGTGTTGGGTAAGAAGGCAGTGAGATTGATTGGCTTTGGATTTGGACCTCGAGCTGAGAAGTCTTCATCTATCGATAAAGAAGAAGTTGCATTGGCAGCAGAGTTAGAAGTGTCTCACAAAAAAAATGAAGAGCTTGAAGCAACCATTCAGGCACAAGGAAAACGGATGGACAATCTTGAGAATTTACTTAACAAGTAAGCGATGATCCACAATTTCTCTACAGTTGATTCAAGGCAATGACTGACTCGAGGGGACGTAAATTGTTGGAAACAACTCTTGATCGATATTTATGGACATTCAAAACTGTTAGAACTTTTGTTGTGAACACTACTTAATATTTTGGATATTAATGTTGAACTTTGTGTTAGACTTGGTCAATCAGTAATTTATAGTATAATGGATGGTATTTGGATTTTGATTTCCAATTTTTGGTTAAATATCATGGAAAGATTTAATTTAGCTAATCTATTGTTGTAGTTGATGGTTTGCTATTATTACAGTTCTTAACTTGTTTCAGGCCAAAAATTGCTTGGTTTTGTCTATGTTTTTTGTTATTTGGACTGTCTTGCTATGAATTTGTTAACTTGTTTTGACTGTCTTAACTTGTCTATGCCTCTTGGGTCCCATAAATGTTCAAAAGCATTGCTGGAATATGGGTTCATCAACATTACCATGTATCTTATTTCGAGCAAGTTTAAAGAAGAACTCACCGTGATTCGTACTTTAGGCATTACGAGCGATGTAAGTAGAAGTGTCAATGAATTCTCAAGTCACTTGCTATTGCGGTGACCACTTACTATCTTTCTTTTGTGGACTTACTTCACGTGCTCCTTGTTTTCATGAGATCGAAGTTAGTATTATTGTTGAAGGCGATTCGGAGGATTTTGCGTGATAAGCTTGTTCAAATCTGCCATTGAAGGAAGGTTCTGCGACTCTTCATATCTAATAATTAAATAGCTCTTGAACTTGTTAGTGAAGATATTACCTCACATCCCGATGTTGGTTTGAAGGTATTTACAATTTTAACTTGCTCATCCCCATATATGCTGGTTGCCATAATACTAATACTCTCAGCTTCGCCCAATTTTTTTGTGTTTCTCATAGTATTTTGAAAAAGTTGCTGAGAGAATAATTTTACAGGTAGTGTTGTGTCCCTTGAGTTGGTTTCAAATTTTATTGCTGCATTTTAGGTGGTTGATTGGTTAGCTATGAGTTTTTTCCCCTATTTTATTCACTTAGTTTGTCACATTGATGCATTTTGACATTACTCAATTTCCTGAGGCATCTTCGCTTCTGTCAAATTAAAAATTGTATTTCTCAACAGGTTTTTGATAGTCTTTTCACTGGAGCACAACAAATAGTCGATTCAAAACTTGTGGATTTTCAAATTGAACTTGTTACTTTATAGGTTTGACCATGTCCTGATGTTCATCATAGTTGCTTCCACGAGTTTTCATTAAAAAAGAGACAAGACTGTTATGGCAATTCTTCCCCACTTTAAACTTGATGGATGTACTATATTGGAAAAGATTATGTTGGCTGCATGTTCTTACCGATTTAGTATATATGAACTTTAAATGAAATTTGTTTTTCCTTTCTTCTTTTAGTTCTTCAAACTAAGAAGATGATTCCTTTCTTCTTTTAGTTCCGAGAACTGATCCCACTCGAGAAATTTGTAATTTAATTTAAATATTTATGGAATTAAATAAATATTTAAAATAATTTATTTATTGAGGAAAATAAATATTTGATGAATTGTCATGAATTAATTTAGTAGCTAAATTAATTAATGTTAATTGAATCGAGTAATGATAATTTTATTTGTTGGATTTAATTTAAGGAGATAATTAAATTAAATCAATTGCTTAATATTTAAGAAATTAGTTAAATTAAATGAATTGTTTAATTTAAATGAAATAAATAAATTAAATATAGTGATGTGTCTAATTTATTAATTAAATTAGATATATAATTATTTATTAATGATAATAAGATTTTTTATTATTATTATTATAAGTTATTTAAATTAACTAAACTAAGTTATTTAAATTAACTAAATTAAAAATTGTGACATGAAAACTATATAATATAAATATTATTAAAATAAATTGGTTTTGGAGAGTTTTGTGTTAGCCAAACAGGGCCTTGTGGCCTTTGGCTTATTTTTTACAAATATGAACCTTTTGGGATTATTCAAGAAGAGTTAGTGGGGAGTTTGTGTTTTGCGTATATTTTTTCTACGGCATCTTATTTTCTTCTAAGGTTAGTGGTGAGTTGAGAGAGAAGAAGAGAGACAGGGAGTTAGAGAGAATTTGAGTGAAATCTCTACTGCAAATTGTTGAGGGTTGAGAAAGAGATTTAAACCATCTTATCTTTCTATAATCAAGAAGATTAAGGTATATCTAATTCTAATTCTCGGACTTGTGATTTTATATTCTCTATAAAATTGGTTTTTATGGATTTGTTGTTCAAGCGTTATGTAAATGGTGTGTATTATGTTGTAGAATCTATTAATTATCTTGTATGCGTGTTGTATCAGTTATCAAGTTCATGAGAAATTGGTTGTAGGAAGAAAATTAATTATAGCGTGTTTATATTCATATGTTATATGCCTTAGAAAGTATCAATTTTAGTGGTTAATTTGTGTATAAAACTATAAATTGATGCTTGCATATGGTAGTTCATTGAGATACGAACATAATGCAAATTGAATGGAATGATTTGGCCAAATAACGAATTCACAGTGATGATTTTGGGATAGACTGTCAAAAATGGAGTTTAATATGAAAAACATGAAAATTGAGAAATTAAAATAGTTCTAATTGTTGTTAAATTGTGCTTAAGTGGTTGAATATGTTAGCAATCATGTTTTTGTTAGTTGTATATTTATTTTACATGTTGTTATCATAGTTTGATGGGTGAAATTTGTGTTTTAGTTGGGCTAAAAAAGCTCTTTTCATTGGCGTCTCTGCGTCTGTCTGAACAAATAGCAATTCTTGCTTGGTGCGTGCCAAAAAAAAAAAAGCAATTGTTCTGCTGCTGTCCCAAACTTAAGTGTGGCGCGAAATTGCATACACCACAAATCTGAGACGATGAGAGTGCTTGTTTGCGCGAGGTCGCACAATGGACTTATATTAGTTTATTGTAAGCATGTTATTGATGTTGAGGCATAATATAAACTATAATATGAGATGTCGATGTGTTGAAATGCAAAGTGTAAAGATTTTTAAATAATTATTTAAATAAGTTATAAAATGAAACCAAATGAGATGTTTTGAAAGATAGAGTTGAGCGATTAAGTTATGTTGATCAATGTGTAATTTGAGAAGAGTTAAGTATGTTAGCTTACATGTGGTTAGGTGCTAAGTTAGGGTTGTGACTTAAATGATGGTTTAAACCCTAAAGTTAATATTCATGCGATTAATTGTTGTTGCGATTTCAATGATATATGTGGGATAATTGGAGATTATTTTCATTTGTGTAGCTTACAATCAAGGCAAGTTCTCTAACTCTACTTTTATAATTGTGCAAGTTTCTAAATCTTATCTCTTTACATTGAGCAAAGCTTTCTAACTTCATTCTTTTCATATTGAATGCAAGTTCCCATTCCTAAATTATTATTGTGCAAGTTCTAACATTCTTTATGAAGTTGAACAAACTTAACCTATCTTCTTGCGTATGTTTGTACAAGCTTATATAACCTAATTACGTTACATTGAAGCGATTTAGTTTCTAATTATTATTATTCAAAGCATATATTGTTCTAATACATTGATTCAAGGAGATTGTTTTAACTCTTCTATAGCGCTTTGCATGTATATCATGTTTACTCAATTATATATTATTGTTATTCAATCTTTGACTTTGACAACCTTGTTCAAAGCTTTATCGTTGTATTAAACCTTCAAGTAGTAAGCAAACCTTTATTGATTGAATTAATCTATATTGAATAGTGTTCTAAAATTCTAGAAACAACGATAAGCTAGTTCAAACTAAACTTTCTTTAGTGCAAAAATTCTAAATCAAACTAGGGACGAACAACCCTAACATAGGGGATTTTGTGTGTGTAACGTTTAGATGTTTGTGCACAATACATGGTACAAAGGGTTGATCCCCCTAAAATGCGTTAAGAAGGGTCCATATAGTCTAAATGGTTTTTAAGGTTGGGTAATAATACCTAAAATCTGGGGACATAGTTAAGTGGTCTTAAGACCCTCGAGATAATTAAAGTTTGAACTTGTTTTCTAGTTTGATTTGTAGAACAAGTTCCTTATTATTCACTTTTCATTGTTCACTCTCATGTTACTTATCATTGCTACTTTCTATATATCGGTGAGCATTTGTTTGCTCACTCTTGCAATTAACTTTCTTCTTGACTAAAGTGGAGAAAGTTGATGAGCCAAAATCGACTAGCAAAAGGCAAGGGCAAGATGTCCAAATGATGAAGACTTTTGAGAATTTTATTTTAATGAATTATGTTAAAGACTTGTTTTAATATGTGATGTATTCCATGAACTTGTAATAATTTTAAGGTTAGATTACACAGGATTTAATTTGAGATGATGATGTAACCCTTTAATGGGAAAGATTATTGTTTAAGTTATTTTAATTATGTCTTTATCCTTTATTGATGGGTAGTTAGATGTAATAGTTTTGATAAGTGAGCACCAAATCACATGTGGGAATGAAGTACACGGATTTGGGGTGTCACGAGAGTTAGTATCAAAGCTTTAGGTTATGAACCTTAGGTGGGGAAACCTTAGGAAGTAACCTTTAAGGAAATAGAAAACATAGAGGTGTTTAACTCTTATACGAGTTTTAAGGAATGGATTAAGGTATCCATTGAAGCTAAATAATAAAAGACATTATGTGCTATGTGTTAATAACTTATGTGCTTTCATGAGTATCGAAAATATTAAGTAAAACTTAAAATATTTTGTTGTCGGGATGTCTAACGAAGGAGGATCCAGATCCGGTAGAGAGGTGATACCTCGGATACCTATAGATGATGAGCCGGGATATTCACGTAGTGCGGGAGCGATTGATCCGGGAGGATGAGCACATGGCCGATCCAGGAGGATAGTTACGAGGAGGTAGAGGAGGATGATGAGAGGAGGAGGATCTGAGGAGTTTCCACCAAACTCCATATCGGTAGAGATGTATGATGCTTTGTATGGCCAGTAACATAGAATTACGGGGCGAGGTCGAGGAGGAAGGAAATGGTTGAGATGCATCACGCTTCGATGGAGCGAAGGATCTGAGAGATTAGGGAACTTGATTGAAACTTGGAAACACGGAGTGGGATCTGGTTCATACTGAAGTTCGACATGAAGACACATTGGCGATGCGAGAAGATGAAAGCCGACATGGAGAAATTGAAAGATGATTTCAAGGAGGAATCGACTAAGCGTGCAAAGCGGAGAGGATGCGTGGATGAAGGCGACTCAACGTGCGAGATCGTCTTTGAGGCTAAGGTTCAAGTGAAGAAAGCCAAAATGAAGGAGATGGATTATGCTTTTAATTGGCGATTGATAGGGCCGGATCGAGTCTACTATTATCCACCTCGGTTTGAGAATTCGCATGTGGTTACGTGATGGATCGCGAGCGAGCGCGTATCGTATCATGGAGGAGGAGCGTCGAGAAGCCTTACGACGTCTTAATATGCCTAGATAGAATAAGATAGATAATAATATGTGGTTAAATTATGTGAATAAATAAATTGTGAATCCCTTATTTTGAGATAAATAAAGGGATAGTATGAGTATGTAATCCTACAGAACGTGTTTAGTTCGGGAAAGTGGATGTTATAGCGATTATGCTATCTTTATATCATGTGTTAAAAACGTTATGAATAAATAAAATATCAAAGTTTATTTGAAATGTTATGTGTTAAAGCTTTAATCTTGGAATGTTTAAGTTAAACTTTAAATACCCAAGAAGTTGAGTAATGAGCTAATAAGCGTATATCTTAACGAAAAATGCCTCTGAAGAAGAACAACCACGTCGTGACACCTCTCGAGGGTTACTAATAATAATAACAATGAGACCAGCGCTAATCCGGTTCGGCGATTGGTAGCTTTGTTGATAGGTGCACTTGCGAATCAACCATGAAGCTCAAGTCACGACTTTAAAGGAATTCAAAGCGGTTGGACCTTGAAATTTCAAGGTCTATGAATCCGGTGGAAGCCCAAACTGGATCATGGAAATGGAGAAGGTGTTCGGCGTTGCTAGAGTTAATGAAGATCAAAAAAATGCGTTTCATAGCGTTCATCTTTGAAGTCGAAGCTAGCTCTTGGTGGCAAGCAAATAAGGTTAAATGGAGGACAAGGAGTGATAGCGTGGGATAGATTTAAGGAGATGTTCTTTGAAATGTACTTTCCGTGAGTTCTCGAAATCGGTTGGAAGTGCAATTTCTTGGTTGAAGCGAAGGAACTATGGCGGTGCGAATATCTTTGCGAAATTTAATGAGTTGGCAAGGTTTGCCACTTATCAAGTCAATCTTGATGAGCGTAAAAAGCAAGAAGATTTGAAACAAGGATTGAAGCCACGGCTTTACAACAAGGTTTCAATGTTCGGTTAAACACATTTGTTGTTGTCTTTGGAGAAGGCAATTATCGCGGAAGGTGGAAGCGATGCCTTGACCAAGTACAACCAAAACGAAAAGAAGAAGAAGAATGAAAATGAGAATAAAATTTGGTGGTAGTAATGTTGGAAGTAATAATCGAGAAGAGGAAATGGGCGAGAATTACATTGCGGGAGGACAACGAGGAAATCGTGAGAAGAAAAAAAAGTTTGAGGCTTGTGCAACTTGCGGGAAGAACCATCTTTGGGGTATGTTTGAAGGGAAAGCGAGTGTGTTTCAAGCGTGGTCGGGAGGGACACATTGCTTAAAATTATTTTAGTCAGAAGAAAGGAGCATGTTTTACTGCGGTTCAAAAGGATCACATGGCTCGTGATGATTGCCCTAAGAAGCCGGTGAGGAAGTGCAAGTGGCGGAAAAAAAACAACAACGGTGGTGGTGCATTGACTATCATTGGACCATTCAATCAAGCCGACCCTCTGCGAGGGACTTTCAATATGGCCAAATGCGAGGATCTTTGTCTGAGTCTAAGGATGTGGTGTCGGTATCATTCAGATTAATGGTATTAATGCTTATGTCTTATTTGATTAAGGTGCTACTTGTTCATTTATATCAGATGAATTTGCTCGAAATTTAGATTTGCCTCGGGAAGAATTAGAATTTCCCTTAAGTATAGAGATTGCGAATAGGGAAGTGATTCTGTTAGATTTATATATATAGGAATTGTAGAGTGGATATAAAAGGTCATGAGATGATGGTAGATTTGATACCAATTAGACTTGGTGAATTTGATGTTATCTTTGGGAATGGATTGGTTATTCAATTACGGAGCGATAATTGATTGCCAAAGAAAGTGTGTTAACCTTATGACTCAAAATCGAAGGTTGTGTTTTTGGCGACAAGTCACCTCGACAAGCAAGTTGTCGATGGTGATGCAAGCGAAGTTGTTGAGACAAGGATGTGTAGGATACTTAGCCTACATCGTCGATCTGTGAAGAAGAAGTCTGAAGTTGGAAGAATCTGAATCATAAGAGATTTTGCGGGCGTATTTCAGACGATTTGTGGGTCTTCCGCCGGATCGACAAATCGAGTTAAATGATTGACTTACTACCGAGGAATGACCCAGATATCTAAATCACCATATGAGAATGGCCCGGTAGAAATGAAAAGAGTTGATGGTGCAATTGCAAGAATTGCTTGACAAAAAAGTATATTCGGTAGAGTGTTTCACCATGGGGAGCACCGGTGTTGTTTGTTAAGAAGAAAGATGGATCGATGCGGCTCTGCATTGATTACAAAGAATTGAATAAGGTCACGATTAAAAATAAGTATCCATTACCTAGAATCGATGACCTGTTCGATCAGTTGAAGGGAGCGAGGTATTTCTCTAAGATAGACTTGAGAAGTGGTTATCATCAGTTGAAGGTGAAGCCGGAGGATGTACCAAAAATAGCGTTCAGAACTCGGTATGGTCATTACGAGTTTCTGGTTATGTCTTTTGGTTTAACTAATGCACCTGCAGCGTTCATGGACTTGATGAACAGGGTGTTTAAACCATTCTTAGACAAATTTGTGGTGGTGTTTATTGATGATATATTGGTATATTCCAAAACCAAGGAGGAACATGTGGAACATTTGAGATTGACGTTGGAGACGTTGAGAAAAGAGAAGTTGTACGCTAAGTTCTCAAAATGTGAATTTTGGTTGGAGCGTGTATACGTTTCTCGAGACGTTTATTGATAAGGACGGAATTTCGGTAGATCCATCAAAGGTTGAAGCGATAATAAACTGGGATCAGCCAAAGACACCGTCAGAAGTGAGGAGTTTCTTAGGATTGGCGGAGTTACTATAGGCGTTTTATTCAAGACTTTTTCCAAGATCGCGACTCAGTTGACAAATTTAACTAGAAAAGCGGTTAAGTTTGTTTGGACGAGAGAAGTGTGAGGAAAGTTTTGAGAATTGAAGAAGAGGTTGAGTTCGACACTTTGTGTTGTCATTGCACGATGATCTGAGGAATTTTGTGGTATATAGTGATGCATCGCATAAAGGACTAGGCTGTGTGTGCTATGCGAAAAGCAGCAGAGTTATTATTGCGTATGCATCACGTCGAGTTGAAAGATTACGAGAAAAGTATCAGACTCATGACTTAGAGTTAGCGGCGATGGTGTTTGCCACGAAAATTTGGAGACATTATCTTTATGGAGAGAGGTGAGATATATCTGACCATAAAAAATCTAAAGTATATCTTTACACAAAAGATTTGAACATGCGACAAAGAAGATGGTTGGAGTGATCAAAGATTATGATTGTGAGATTTTCTATCATCCGGAAAAGCGAATGTTATTCTTGATGCCTTAAGTAGGAAGGGGCGGGAGAAAGTTAATGATGTTAAGCGATCGAAGAAAAGTTAGTGTCGAAATGGCTAAGATGGAGTTGGAAATTAAATATCCAAGCGAAATCAGATGAAAAGTTATTCGGATGGGAAATAGTTCAACGTTGGTGGATAAGGTGAAAAATGCACAACTTGAGGATGAAGAGGCTGCGAAAAGATAAAACAGAAGATATCGAAAGGTGAGAAAAACAAATTCAAAATCGATTCGGAAGGGTTACTTGATTGAAGGGAGAATTTGGGTTCACGCCAAATACCGAAGTTAAAGAAGAAATTACGAATGAAGCTCACAACTCAAGATATTCTATTCACCACAGGAGTACAAAGATGTACCAAGATCTTAAACATCATTTTGGTGGCCAATATATGAAGAGGATGTGGTGAGTGTGTGTGCAAAATGCTTAGCGTGTCGAGAAAGTCAAAATTTGAACATCAAAGGCCAAGCGGATTATTACAACCGTTAGAGATACGAGAATGGAAATGGGAGCATATCACAATGGATTTTGTGGTAGGTCTTCCAACGACTCGACAAGGATTCTGATGCCATTTGGGTGATTGTCGATCGATTAACGAAATCGGCACACTTTTTTTGCCAATCAAGATTCGGTTTACCTAGATCGGTTAGCAAAAGCATGCATGAAAGAAATTGTGTCGAGACACGGTGTACTGTGTCCATTGTATCGAGACGAGAGATCCACGTTTCACATCTAATTTTGGAAGCGATTACAAGAATGTTTGGGAACACGGTGAGAATGAGCACAGTAATACCATCCTCGGCCAAGCCAGATGGACGAGTGAGAGAACCATCCAAACATTAGAAGATATGCTCGGAGCAGTGTATCATGGATTTCAAGGGAAATTGGGATGACCATCTACCATTGGTGGAATTTGCTTATAATAATAGTTATCACGCGAGTATTGGCATGCATGCTACGAAGCGTTATCTGAGAGAAATGAGAACTCCATTATGTTGGGATGAGGTTGGTGAGCGTCGACTATTGGGTCGAAATTGGTACAACAATTTGTCGAAATCATCAAGGTTATTGAGCGAAGATTAATAGCGCACTGAGATGAAACGGAAGAAATATCTTGATCAACATCGACAAAATAGAAATTCGATGTCGGTAGTTATGTTTTCTTGAAAGTGTCTCCTTGAAAGGAAAAATTGATTTGGCAAAAAGGAAAATTGAGCCCTAGATTTATAGGACCTTTTGAAGTGCTTGACGAGTTGGCGAAGTGGCGTCTGAGGTAGCTTTACCTCACGGAGTTAGAGCATATTCATAATGTTTTCCATGTTTGATATTGAGACCATATAAGCTGACTATAAACATGTTATAGAATATGAGCCCTTACAGTTTGAGAAAGATTTGTCATATGAAGAAGTCCTGTTCAAATTGTTGTTGTGAGAAAAGAGCAAGTCTTGAGGAATAAGGTGATACCTTACATTAAGGTAATCTGGAGGAACCACAATCTTTGAAGAAGCTACGTGGGAACTTGAAAGCGTTATGATGAAGAATTATCCTCGATTGTTTGCTTGATCTTGTATAGCGATTACGGGGACGAGAATCTTGTTAAGGAGGGAAGAATGTAACGAATAAATTTTTTGAGTTGTGATTACGGGGACGAGAATCCTTTTAAGGAGGAAGGATGTAACGATCGAGAAATTTGTAATTTAATTTAAATATTTATGGAATTAAATAAATATTTAAAATAATTTATTTATTGAGGAAAATAAATATTTGATGAATTGTGGTGAATTAATTTAGTAATTAAATTAATTAATGTTAATTAAATTGAGTAATGATAATTTTATTTGTTGGATTTAATTTAAGGAAATAATTAAATTAAATCAATTGTTTAATATTTAAGAAAATAATTAAATTAAATGAATTGTTTAATTTAAAGGAAATAAATAAATTAAATAAAGTGATGTGTCTAATTTATTAATTAAATTAGATATATAATTATTTATTAATGATAATAAGATTTTTATTTTATTATTATATTATAAGTTATTTAAATTAACTAAACTAAGTTATTTAAAAATTAACTAAATTAAAAGTGTGACATGAAAAACTATATAATATAAATAATATAAAAATAAATTGGTTGGGAGAGTTTTTGTTAGCCAAACAGGGCCTTGTGGCCTTTGGCTTATTATTTTAACCGGATGTTTTTTTTTTTTCTTAAGAATGTGCGTGGGTTGGTTTTGATATATTTTCCTACGCATTTATTTTTCTAAGTTTTATTCTCATGAGTGGTGAGAGAGAGAGAAGAAGACAGAGAGGGTTAGAGAGAGAATTTGAGTGAAATCTCTGCAAGATTTGGAGAGGTTGAGAGAAGAGACTCTAAACCTTGTCTTCTTTTTCTATAATCAATCAAGATTATGGTATATCTAATTCTAATTCTCGGACTTGTGATTTTATATTCTCTATAAAATTGGTTTTTATGGATTTGTTGTTCAAGCGTTATATAAATGGTGTGTATTATGTTGTAGAATCATTAATTATCTTGTATGCGTGTTGTATATCGATTTATCAAGTTAAATGAGAAAATTGGTTGTAGGAAGAAAAGGAATTAGCGATGTTTATATTCATATGTTATGGCGTTAGAAAGTATCAATTTTAGTGGTCAAGTTGTGTATAAAATTGTAAATTGATGCTTGCATATGGTAGTTCATTGAGATCTGAACATAATGTAATTTGAATGGAATGATTTGGCTAAATAACGAATTCATGATGATGATTTTGGGATATCTATCAAAAAATGGAGTTTATATGAAAAACATGAAAATTGAGAAATTAAAATAGTTCTAATTGTTGTTAAATTGTTTTTAAGTGGTTGAATATGTTAGCAATCATGTTTTTGTTAGTTGTATATTTATTTTACATGTTGTTATCACCGTTTGATGGGTGAAATTTGTGTTTGTTGGGCTAAAAAGCGGCTCTTTGTTCATTTCTTCGTCTCTGCGTCATGCAACACGAACACTTGCATGCAATTGTAGCTTATGCCAAGAGGCAAAAAATGCTAGCAGTTCTTGTAGGTCCCAAGCTTTAAGTGTGGCAATGCATTGCACTACACCACAATGCTGGAGACGATGAGATGCATTGTTTGCGAGATCAGGTGTAATGGACTTATATTAGTTTAGTAAGCATGTTATTGATGTTGAGGCATGATATAAACAATAATAACAGATGTCAATGTGTTGAAATGCAAAGTGTAAAAAGATTTGAAATAATTATTTAAATAAGTTATAAAATGAAACCAAATGAGATGTTTTGAAAGATAGAGTTGAATGATTAAGTTATGTTGATCAATATGTAATTTCAGAAGCGTTAAGTATGTTAGCTTACGTGGTTAGGTGCTAAGTTAGGGTTGTGACTTAAATGATGGTTTAAACCCTAAAGTTAATATTCATCACGATTAATTGTTGTTGCGATTTCAATGATATATGTAGGATAATTGGAGATTATTTTCATTTGTGTAGCTTACAATCAAGGCAAGTTCTCTAACTAACTCTACTTTTATAATTGTGCAAGTTTCTAAATCTTATCTCTTTACATTGAGCAAAGCTTTCTAACTTCATTCTTTTCATTATTGAATGCAAGTTCCCATTCCTAAATTATTATTGTGCAAGTTCTAACATTCTTTATGAAGTTGAGCAAGCTTAACCTATCTTGAATATGTTTGTACAAGCTTATGTAACCTAATTAGTTATATTGAAGCGAGTTTTAGTTTCTAATTATTATTCAAAGCATATATTGTTCTAATACATTGATTCAGGGAGATTGTTTTAACTCTTCTATATAGCGCTTTGCATGTATATCATGTTTACTCGATTATATATTATTGTTATTCAATCTTTGACTTTGATAACCTTGTTCAAAGATTTATCGTTGTATTAAACCTTCAAGTAGTAAGCAAACCTTTATTGATTGAATTAGTCTATATTGAATAGTGTTCTAAAATTCTAGAAACAACGATAAGCTAGTTCCAAACTAAACTTTCTTTAGTGCGAAAATTCTAAATCAAACGAGACGAACAACCTAACATAGGGGATTTTTATGCGTGTAATGTTTAGATGTTTGTTCACAATACATGGTACAAAGGGTTGATCCCCTAAATGCGTTAAGAAGAATTAAATATAGTCTAAATGATTGTTAAGGTTGGGTAATAATACCTAAATCTTGGGGACATAGTTAATGGTCTTAAGACCCTCGAGATAATTAAAGTTCAAACTTGTTTTCTAGTTTGATTTGTAGAACAAGTTCCTTATTGTTCGACTTTTCGTTGTTCACTCTCATGTTATTATCATTTGCTACTTTCTATATCGGTGAGCATTTGTTTGCTCACTCTTGCAATTAAAACCTATGACTAAAGTGGAGAAAGTTGATGAGCCATCGACTAGCAAAGCGAAAGGCAAGATGTCCAAATGATGAAGACTTTTGAGAATTTTATTTTAATGAATTATGTTAAAGACTTGTTTTAATATGTGATGTATTCCATGAAACTTATGTAATAATTTTAAGGTTAGATTACACAGGATTTAATTTGAGATGATGATGTAACCCTTTAATGGGAAAGATTATTGTTTAAGTTATTTAATTATGTCTTTATCCTTTATTATGGGTAGTTATATTTTTTGATTGATGGGTAGTTAGATGTAATAGTTTTGATAAGTGAGCACCAAATCTTACTGTGGCCTTTTTTTTGAATTTGAAGTACTAGATTTGGTAAATATTTTTTTGGGATGATTTTTGGTAAGTACACATTGCATGTTAGTTTTGATGTTGTCTATAGAATTTGGCAGGAACTCATTACTGGGATGTTTACTAACACTGCTATCCCAACCCAGTCCATTACTCAAGATATCATTCACCTGTTAAAATTTGAACTCCATACTAATGCTAGGTTTCATAGAGTTAAAACTACACCATGTTATCACCATTTAGATTTAGATCTGTAATTCCCTCTCTCTCTCTCTCACCACACACACACACGACACACTCTTTATCTTGTTTCTTACAATATTTTTAGCCATATTATCTTCTCCCCTCGATAGTTCTGCATTCTTATAGGTTTACAGTAAGTTATATAGTGTAGATTAAACAGTGTTCACTAACACAAATGATGCAACTTTTACGTAAGTGGCTCCCATCAAGGGATGGCTCTGCTTCACATTCACGGGCCATGTGTATCTTTGCGTGAAACCGCGAAACGTTCTGAAGGGTGTCAAGTATGTCTTCTGATTCGATGTAGCTTTTGCTTGATGTGTGTCTGCAAATTGTATGAATTTTGGTAAGTCTACATCCCATTATCACTTTTAAAGCGCCATAAATTTCAGGTTGCCTCTCATATGTGACTCTCTTATTTCATCCCTGAGTTGCTGATTCTTTTGGCCATGCTCTTTATGGCTGATCAATCACCATTATCATCCATTTTTTACTTACAAGTTACAAATATTTGGGAAAATACAGTGAAAATTTGTGATTTGAGAGTTGTTTTGATGGCAGTGGTAATTCTAGAGTATGGAATTAAAAAGGAAATTATATTTTGATAAGAAGTCCAGTTTATTTTTATCTTGAAAAGAAAAATTATGTCTTGAAATGATATTTGAATGGCACCTCAAAGAATACTAATTAAGTATTACATTTGACAGTAGCAATTAAAACTAGAGTTGCAAATGTGTTCACTTTAATGATGTATTGCAAGTTTATTCAAATATTTATTGATTAATTGGTAGAGCTCAACTTACATTTGCAACTCTAATGTAATTCCATTTTTTGATACACATGTAGTATCTACATAGCAGAAAAGCAATTACATTTGAAGGTTGCATACATGTGCAAATCATTCTACTCTAGATCACAGATGTAATAACGTTTCTTAATTTCATCTATAAAACAATTTGATTTCTTTATTCACTTTTTTATTTTGCAATGAATTTTTGTTTGAAAATTGACCGAGGCTTACATGGAGTACTTACGAAAGATGGAAACAATTGGAGTGGTAGTATTTTCCAGTGCTAAAGGATTAGTCTAGCAAGATATCAAGAACGATTTTTGTAACTAAGTTAACTGGCATAACATCGATAAATGTGGGCTGCTTTAAAACCATCTTTTGTTCTTGATTATTGGATCAGGTTTAATACATTTATCATGTGGTATCAGGTTTTGTCAAATCAAGAAGTCGTGGATTGTATCAAACACATTAAGGATGCTCGATCAGCAGCAAAACACCTTACCGAAGAGGCACTTGCAAGGAAGAGCACTGATGACATTTCCTATGTGGTTGTAAAGTTCCAGTGATCCTAGACAGTTCCTCCCACATCTCAACCACCAGCTTGTTTAAGTTAAAAAATTGTCATTGTTAGTAATTTGTATCTTAATTGGTAATTGTTAGCATGCTGCTATATAAATAACTGGTGTTCATTTTCGCTGATAAAGTAACTATTGTTCATGTTTTTTTGAGTTTTATGTGCTGAATAAATCATGGATGCTTTAGACCGAAATTCATTTGAAGGCATATACCGAAAATTATAGAACAATCAGTCAAAGTCACAGAGAACTTTAAAGAAAAAGGTTTGTTAAAAGTCATCATTCATAGTTTTGTTTTTATGCTCAACTAATTTGTCATGTAATTCAAAGAGACTGGTGAACTGAATAAAGTTGCCAACAAAAAAAATTAATTTCAGACTCCAAAATACTACTAAATAATACCAAGTACTATATGTTAAAGAATGACCAACACACTTTTTCTCTCGTTTTGGCTTAAAAGGCAACTATCAACACATATTTCGAAAGGGGCGCCTGACTCTCACTTTGTCCATTCCGACTGGGACGATTCTTTCCAACAGTTTCGGTTGTATCAGTTGTGAACTTCAGCTCACAAGGCCTGAATATGAAAGTCAGCAGGGGTTCTCTTCTCTTTCAAAAGTAGTTCATGAAGAATTATTTAGATGTGAGCTATCTGACAGTGAACCGTGTTCACAAGCTCTCAGCGCTGATATGACGAAAGTGAAGAAGACTATTTGAGTTTCAGTACTATTATTATTATTATTTCGTAATCAAATTAAGACAATTAGCTACTAGACAATGACAATCTCATCAATTAAATTGCATGTAAAAGTAATAAAGAGTAAAGTGTTTATAACGTGTTTAAATTGTAGAATATTTTAAATTCTATTTATGTCATGCTTCCGCTATTTTACAAAGTTATTGTATGTATATCTTGTTTTTGTAAACCAACAAGAACCCCTAAAAAGCCAAACCCTAATGGATCCTGGGCAGTCCCTCGATGTCTTGTGTAATCTCCAGCAAATGTTTCAAATCTTGCTCAATCTCCTTGTTTCCTTAATTTTCTTGAAAATAAATCAAGGTGAATCAAATCAAAATATGAAAATTAAATATTACCAAATAAAATAATTAATATCTTATCAAATCAAATCATATTTTAACAAATCAAATCTTATCTTATCTTGGAAACCAAATTAAATCATTCTAATGTTAGGAACATATTATTTATTTCCATAACACTTGCAAGCATATATAGAACACTACATATTCATCCCAGTCTACTCATATTCTTTCATTCTTCTAGATTTCTTTGAAATTTCTCTCTTCCTTAAATTTTCTTTCTTTCTTCAAAGAAGAGACAAAAAAAAAAGAACGACATTCAATTAATATAGCTACTACAATTCTAAGCTGCCTTGTGGAACTACAAAGAAGTGAAGAGCCGAGCTTTAATCAACATCACAATTTCATTTTCTAGAACAAGGGGCGCTTTGATTTTGTCATGCACCATTGAGTTCCTAGCTCCCCAATTTTGTACAAAAGTAGCAAAACCAACTTCGGGATCTCGGTTGCATAAACCTCCCTTAAATTGAAGAATATACTCCACCAAATTGTCCCGCACAAATAAGACCGAATGGCAAAAGCAGGACAAATTTGATTAGGCTGCATCTACACGAGTAAAAGAGAAATCTTACAGATCTAGGGAGGACACTCTAGCGGATTTATTGAATTAAAGGCATGCAATCCATATGGGAAAGCTTAGATGAGATAAGGGGAACCTCAAAAATCTGATAGGTAGAACACCAATATGAAACCCCACCATAGAACAAATGTTATTATGCCATTCATCTTTAACATTATATAAAACACAATGACTCTTACGAGCATTTGGAATTAAGCTAGAGAACAATGAGAAAGACTAAATACAAGAATGAATGATTATGGCCCAAGGCGTGCTACCATGGAAAAAGATCAACAAATCATCAGGAAAACAAAGATGAGTGAGTTTGCAAGTCTCGGTTCGCTAGTGGAATTTAAAGACAGGCAAAAGAGCATCCTTGTTCAAAATAATTGAGAAGGCTTCCATAGCTAGCACAAACAGGTAAGGGGAAAGAAGATCCCCTTGCCTTAGTCCTCTGGACCTTCGGAAGTAGCTTGCAAGAGCTCAATTCACTTTAACAAAAACATAGTTGTAGAAATGCAAACTTTAATCCAATTAATGAAAGTGGGAGGGAACTTAAGAAGGCTCAACTGATCCAAGATAAAACTCTAGTTGACAGTGTCAAAAGCTTTCCTAATGTCAATCTTTAAGGCACATCTAGCAAGACCAAAATTCCTATGGTAGTTTCTGAAAAGTTCTTGGGCAAGAAGAATATTATCACTGATGCTTCTACTAGAAATGAAGGCAGATTGGGCATGGTCAATTAGAGAGGGAAGGACCTTCTTAAGTCTATTAGCAATAATCTTAGAGATGCATTTATAAAAAGTGTTGCAACAAGATATTGGCCTAAAGTCAGATATATATGAATGATTATCAGACTTTGGGATCAAGGAAATAGCGATAGCATTAATTCCACAAGGAAGGTGGCTCAGTATCAAAAAAAAAATTAATGCAATCAGAGAGTAAATTCAAATTTCAAATGATATCCCAACAATGGAGGAAAAATTAACATTAAAGCCATCCTGCCGGGATCTTGTTAACCTTTATAGACTTAGGCATATAGAAAATCTCATCATCCAAAAGAGGGAACCATATTAAAAGATTGGATAGAAATAATGCATTCAATAACATACTTTTCCATTTCAAAGAAATCTAGGAAAGTGATCAAGGAAGAACCTAAGAGATCCCGGTAGTAATCAACAACAACCCATCGGATATTAGCTTGGTTCTCTACCAATTCCCCATTACAGTTATAAATTGCCAAAATTTTGTTGTGGTTCCAAATGCTCTTGATAGCATTAGAAAAAAACTCGAGATTTTTGTTGCAACAGAGATCCTCTAAAGCATGGCTTTCCATAGCGATTGCATACAAAGAAATTCCTGATTAAGAAAGGAGTCATTGTGGGGATCGGTGAAGAAGAGAAGACCGAATGGTAGAGAGAGTCATTGAAGGATACATACATTATTAGAAAGATTACCAGCCGATGAGTTAAGTTGAACAATAGATTTCTTAGTTCTCCTCATCTTTTCAAAAAGAATGAACATTGGGTTGCCACGAATTTGAATATTCCAACTATCAGAGATTGCAACATTAAATCCTTCTAAATCAATTATGAAGCTGAAAAATTAAAAGAGCTTCTTGACCGTTTGAAGGTGAAGGTCAGTTTTAAGGATAATAAAATGAACGTACAATATGTAATTCAATAATTTATTGATTAAATAAATATTTAATAATTATAACTACATTCTCAAATTTCCAATTAAATATATTATCTTACATTTAATTGATTATTTCAATAATTAATATAATAAATCATTATTAATATTGGTCGTGTGCTTCTCATGGGAATGGTAAACGAGTTTATCTAAATGAGAAAAAATGGAGACAAGTCAAACACTAATTAAATATTATTATTGAAATTAATGAAAGTTCATATTGCACACTTGCTTTATAATCATGAAATCTACATATAGAGAATTATTTTAAATCAATTGTTCATGGAAGAGTTGTGCTATGTATTGCGATAAATTGACACTGAATTATAATTGTGAAATTTATCAATACATGAGATTTGTAAGAATTATAAGAACAATCCACTTATTACACATCTCTCTAATAAAGTTACAATCGGCACTTATCCACGTAACTAATAATTAAAAAGTCGATGTAAAATTGTAGTACTTAAAGCTACATGTAACACTTTGCGTCAAGAAAGATACTAGATGAGTCATTTTCAAATTTATTTGTATTTTGCACGGGTTATCAAACTTGAAATACTAAACACCTATCAAAATTTACTCAACCTCCCTAGGTGATTGACACGTGTATGTCATAAAAAATGTTAACAGTTGATAAAATATTTTGAAATGGATAATACTATGTGCACCAACTATACACAAAATTTTGTGCACTAAGAGTATGATTCAAATATTGCTTACCAATTAAATGCGCAAAATATTCAGCTGTAGGTCTCGCTCCATATTTTTTCTTTGTTTTTATACTTAATGTGCACAATTTTTTATATAATTGGTGCTCCTAGCATTAGTCTTCTAAAATTTATAATAAGAATGTGTCAGATCATTCTTTCTTATGTATGAAACCGATCTCCTCACTATTCTCCTAGTCCTTCAAAAATTGGTTTATTTAATTTTTGTGGTCAAATGGATCAATTTTAAAAAAAAAATCAGGATAGTTATTTATATTTTCAAACATATGAAAATTGAATGTGATAGTAAATTCGATATAGTTTCTTATATATGGTTCTCCTCTTATATTTACAATAAAATGGTATATATTTTGATTACAAAATTGGTCAATTTGATATTGAAAAAAATCAAATTAAATCAATTTTTGCGAGACAGGGGGACTAGAAATTAATTAATAGGAATATTAATGTTGAAGGAAAATGATATACATGTGTCGACAAATATTTGACAAAATTAGATTGCGACCTACGTGATCAAAGTATATGCGATAAAATCGAATAAATTAAAGTAAAACTTTTATAATGTATAACATGGCTCATTATTGAAATTAATGGTATGTCATATTGCACAGTTGCTTTATCATCAGGAAATCAAAATTGGTGTTTGATTGCATCTTAATGCAATTTAATAGCCCACCTCTTAATGAATTTTAACAGCTCATATCTTTGTATTAAGAAGTATTCTGAATAGTTTTGACTCATATTTGTATTTTAAATATTCAGAGGGCCTCTTAATACAAAGATGTCAGTTATTAAGATATATTAACACTCTGTTTCTAAGTTTTAAAATGGACGAAAAAGAAAAAAAAAACTGGACAAAAAAATTTAAGTTTTCTTTCCAATTTATATGTTTCTGAGTTTTTTAATAAGCGAAAAAGAAAAGAAATGGATAGAAAACTTGGTCACTTTTCTTGTCAAAGTTTTCAGTCCAAAATAAGTCTGATTTGGACGGAAAAGAAATTGGAAAAAATATTATTTTTATAATTATCATATTATCCTCATCTTTCAATATAATAAATTGTAAATTACAACTCATGTCTCCAATTTATTTTTATCTACTAAACCTAAGTTGATAAAGAGAAAGAGACATCTTGGCGTCAAGTACATGCCTTTGCTTATCTGCTTTACCTTCTTTTGAATATCAATTTTTTGTTACAATTTCCTTGTGAAGACTTCATATGGAGTATAAGTTATGATTGATGTAATGATTCTCCTTTACTGAATCTTAAATAGTAGATTATAATAAAAACATGCTATTATCAATGACTTGAATGCTTTATGCAAATATGTTATTAAATGATTTACGATGTATATATTTAAAATAGGACATTTTATTGTAGTTATAATTTCTATGCCTATCATACCATGTTTTAGACTAATTTAGTACTATTAGATTAAGAGGCGGAACTAGGGGGGGGGGTGGGGTGGGGGGGGGGTCATATGACCCCCCAACCTTGGAATCTAAAGCATGCTAATGTTAGTTAAACTTGATCTTTGTTATGAGATGGTATTCATTCATTTGCTTTCTCATGTCCTTCTACTTATAATAAATTAACAATATTACTATAAGATAAAATAATGTTAAATAAGTTTGATGATTAATTAATTAAGATTGCACTCATTTGTTTTACTGACTTAATCATATCTTGGCATCGATTTTTTGTAAATGAGAATAACTTAATTCATTTTCTTGATTTGAGTAACTCCTCTCAATTGTCTTCAAGGAAGATGACCAGAACCAAAATATAAGGTTTTGAATATATAATATTGTAATTTGTAATTTATCTATAAACGTAGCTAATCAGTTGACTAAAAACTTTAAAGTCTGATTAATTGTCCTATATTTCGGGGAAAATTAATATATATATATATATATATATGTGTGTGTGTGTGTGTGTGTGTGTGTGTGTGTGTGTGTGTGTGTATTTAAAGTCATTAGACTCACAACTCAAAAGTTGACAATGGTTGAAATATGATGTTGTGAAATACTATAATTGAGCAAAATAAATTTGAAAGAAGCACTCCAAGCGTTAATAAATAATTTTTTTACTAATGTATTTTGACCCCCCCTAAAAAATATTACGGTTCGCCACAGATTAGATTGTCACTAAGTAGATAATTTATTTATGATTTTGTGAACAAAAATATGAATTTACTATTATTGTTTTATATCCATTTGTTGTTGTGTATTTAACTTTGAAACTCATTCAGTTTTATTGATTGAATAAATGGATGATTAGAATGGTAAATTTTGAGATTTTATGGTTCGACTACATTTTCTAGTAACATTGATCTTGTCACTAGTACAAAATCATAAAAAGACAACACTTGATGACGTTTTTATAAAATATGCTGTGGTATTTTTTTTACAACGTTTTTTTAACAAAACATTGCAGATACATATAAAAATATGTTATGTATTTATAAGGGTAATTTTTTATTTTAAATAGATAAAAAAAAAATTTAAAAAAAACGTAATCTATGTAAAAAACACGGAGAGGAAAAAAACGTTGAAGTCAAAATTTGAAATGAAACGCGAAAAGAGTACTTTCTTCTCTCTCGTTTCTTCCTCTCATACTTTCTCTCCCATTTTCTCTCTTTAGTAGCAGCGGCGACAAACCCTCATCCCTTCGCCGCTCCCTCACTAGCGACCTCCTCCTCTTCCCCCTCCTTTATCTCTCTCTCTCTTGCTCTCTTATAGTAGATCGATAGTCTCCTCCTTTTTCTTCACAAACATCCCATATTCAATTCGCAATCGTAGCTTTAAAGTTCAATCTGCAAGAGCTCTTTCTCTCTCTATATTCACGAGATGTATATATGTATATATCTCGCATATTATATGAAATATATTATTGTTATGTATCCGAAAATTGCTTATTTAATTTCGAGAAAAGAAAAGCGAAGATGAGTAAAGGGACGGGGAGGAGCCGGCGAACCAAGGGGAAGAAGAAGGGAGCGACCTTCGTGATTGACTGCGGAAAGCCGGTGAAGGACAAAATTATGGACATTGCTTCACTAGAAAAGTTCCTTCAGGAGAGAATCAAGGTCGGGGGCAAGGCCGGAGCTCTGGGTGATTCTGTCTCCGTCGTCCGCGAGAAGAGCAAGATCACCGTCACCTCTGACAACAACTTCTCCAAAAGGTATTCAAAAATTTAATATTATGATTTCTTTACCCATTTCTTGGTAAAAACATTAGAGTTGATTTATATAATTAAGTAAAAAATAATAATAATTTGTGTTTGATTAGATAGAACCCAACTAAAGGCAGGACAAAATACTAAATTACTTATTAGGATTCAGACATCGATGGTTATTAGCACATTTGCAGACATGCGATTCTATTGCTAGCTAGTAGCATTATATAATTAAGTTTAGGGTTTTTTTCTTTTCTTTTCTTTTTAAAATTTTTATGAACAGGCTAATTTATGTTAGAATCGGTTCCTATATGCATAAAGTGAATGAATGTTTTGTGCTTATGGGTATAATGGTATTCCTTGAACATTATGCTCTCCTTTGAAGAAGTTCAATGATTTAGACAAAATGGATGTAGGGGCATCACCTGTTATACATCATCCTCTGTCGGTCCATGGGAAGAGTAATAGTAGTAGTCAAAATAATAGCTTGAAGCTAACATGCTTGAGAGATGATCGGGAGAGATTTGAGTTGGCGGACTTGCTGAGGGCGTTGGCTGAGATATTGGGTAGCGGGGTGTTTGGGTCTACTTATAAAACTACCATCTGGAGCAATGGCCCTTATGGTGGTTGTGAAGAGGTACATGCAAATGAATAATGTGGGGAGGGAAGAGTTTCAAGAGCATATGAGAAGGTTAGGAAGGTTGAGACACCAAAATTTCCTATGAGCATAATGTTCAGTCCTTTACCTTGGGACACCAAAAATGAACTTCATGCTAATTGGATCCCTTGTTGTTAATCTCAATTCAAGTACTCTATTTTTCTCATCAATTTTCCTTTCTTAAAATTTTGAAATATTTAAGATATGAATTATACAGACAAATTATATGAACAATAGATAGTAAAAAACGCATGATACAGTATACACTCAATTTTTTTTTATTGTTCTTGTGACCATTAATTGATATCTATTTTTACTACTATGTTACTATTGATTATGTTTTTTTTCCTTTTAAATGATTAAGAAAAGGGTGGGAATTACTAACAAAAAAAATATTTTGAAATGAAGAAAATGTTATTATTATTTTTTTGGTAATTAAGTTGAATGATAAGCAGGAACACCTTCACGTGCCATGCTTTGAGGTGATTGATTGATAGATGAATACCGTAAATACTCCATTTAGCAATTGGTAAAATATTTAATTAGTACTCGTAGTACTACTATATGTTAGTGGGGAAGTAAATCTTAACATTTGGAGTCGAGAAGAGAAGAGAGAGAGAGAAAAGAAGTTCAATGATTATTTCCTATGGAGAAACAAGAAGATTTCTCATTTGGCGTGCTTGGTTTTGCCACTTCTTATTTGGGTGCTTTTCAATTGATTGAATACCACTTGCTCACTTTAGTATACCATATCCTAATATTGGCTCTGGCGCAATCCTTTTTCTATGGTCAAATGCATCCAACTTTATCAATAAGTAAGCTTGTCGGATTTCTCACACTCTTTTGTTCAATCTGGGTTATCTAATACCTTGTGCTATGTTCCTTGCATTATCGTGTCTCCACCTAACTTTCCGAAGTTATACTTCATGAGGATATTGTCTTAGGTGTGGCGGTTGTCCTCGAAATTAAAATCAACGAGCTCTTGCAATCCTACGTGACATTGCGGCGGGGAAAGATCTCAAGAAATTTCTTGTTGTATGTTTAATTCATTTTTTAGCACTAACCAGCTTTTGTTATGAGATTTTGATAATGGGGTTGGGATTAAGACTCTTAGAATATCATATTTGTGTTTACTTGATTTTTGATAATGGGGTTGGGATTATAATTTGGGTTCTCAAACGAGATACTTACCCAATGCTTAATGTTGTAGGAAAGTGGTTTTGGGAGCGCACAAATTCGATGAAATCCAGCAAATAAATGGTGTCGGAAATGACGATAAATGTAATTGAGACAAGAAGAGTGTTGTCGAACCAACCAATAGAACATCGTGAGGTCATGAACCTTTAGACTTCCAAATCATCATATTCTCGAGGTACGTAAAAGTGAAAACTAATTACGAAACTTCTTTGGTGTATACTTTTCTCTTTCCTATTTCGCTTTATTGGTTAGGTGTGGCTATATTTTAGTTTGAACTGTAAGTATAATTGCGATTACATTGCTTTAAGATATACTTAGGCACTTCAATTGCTTATGGTATTCGTTAAGTTGTTAACATGTTCTCTATTTTTTCCCCTTCAAATTACATAAAAAAGTAATCTTGTCAAACCTCTTAAACCTTGTTCCTGTTGTGTGACTGCTTTGTTTCCATTTAAATGGCAATGTCTTAATTTTACTACTTTTATTTAGCGGTCCTTTAAGGCGTTTAAATATAATTAGGTTTTAAGTATGAGTTGTAAGATTTTCACAATACCTATAAGTTACAGCTGTGTGCATTTGCTTTTGGTTTGTAGCTACATTGTGTAAGAGTATGTATTATACTTGCTATAATAATATGCTAATTTAGGCTGATTATGTCAGGTTTTAACTAATTTATTTTGGTGAAAAGGATCGAGAGAATTCCTTGAGCCGTAATGCTCCATTTTTTGCTAATTCAGATCCCGATATGCCTCGCTTATTCTGTTCACGCCACACAAGTTCATGATTGGCTTCTACAGAACATATCCTCAACATTGGAACATATATCCGAAAGAGTTTCCTTAAAAAAATGGGTCACCAAAGACCTCCGACCGTGATGTCCCAATGGTTGATGTCTGTGCTAGTTCGGTGAAGGCCTCGACCCAATGCTGAGGGTCCGAGCTTTATCGAGGGATCTCTAAGTCATCATTTGTAAAGCAAACATCCGATCTGAAAGGTTCTTCTGTAAAGGTTAGCTCTACTTCCTTTTATTGTTATTTATTTTTTATGTTTTTTGGTTTGGTGCTATTATTATTATTTATTATGTTTTTTGGTTTGGTGTTGTGTGCTAGTATCATTGTTTTCCCAAGATTGGATGAAGTTCTCTTCTTCCAAGGAGCGATCACTTGGCCTGTCTCTTGGCCTAATATCATCCACTAATCATGATGTAGCATACAATCTCTCTTAGAAAAAGTTATTGGCGTATTTTGAGAGAACCTAGGCTTTTTTGCACATGCTTAGGTAGTAGTTTAATTTTATGGATATTTTAGTTTATTTTGTGGATTGAAAAGTGAATTTGAGATGTATATATGGATAGTTTGGTATATATTTTGTGGATATAGTAATTTAAAACTATAAGCGAATGGTATCATTGGGATGTATTTTGAATGGTTAATATATTTTGGCTTTAAATTTAAATGAGAATTTAGACCTTTTAGCTATATATCATGGCATTAGCATATTGCAGGTGCATTGGTAATATAGGTGAACCACAACCTTTTTTTTATCTACAACATTTTAAAAATGTTGTATATTTGTATAAATAAATGACACCTTCTAAATAGATGACACATTATAAACGTTATGTAAATGTGCTTAAACGTTGTTTAATATATTAAACTACAACATTTTTATCCAAAAAATGTTGTGGAATAATACCTTCTAAAACGTTTTCAAGCATTTACTAATTTATGGAAAACAAATCTACAACGTTTTTTTTCTTAAAAAACGTTGTATAATGTGTCTAACTACAACGTTTTAAAAACGTTGTGTAAGGGTGTCAAATAGATGACACCCTTAACCACGACGGTTTTCTGATTGAAACCACAACGTTTTTTCTGCGTTATTTATTTACTGTTATGTAGTAGTGTGTCCCTCATAGTTCAATATATAGGATTAAATACACTTTTCCCCATTCTACTAGGGGTCGGTTTACAAATGCATCACCGAACTGATTTTCTTACGATCAACTCATCGAACCATACATTATTTACAAAAAGTGATTTTTCCGTCTATGTCTGTTAACCATTTAACAGAAGAATGACGTGGTAATCAATTAAATCTATGTATCAATGTTGACAAGGAGAGAGAAAGTAAGCTAAATAATTAATTAAATTAAATTATTCTTAATTTTATAATGATTATAATGACCCTGTAAGATATTTCTCTCCTTGTACGTCCTAGTTCCACATAGGGAGGGAAAATGGAGTCCTTTAGCTCAGAGACCCACCTGACCTCCACCACTGATGATAGCCCTCAAACTCGTTGTGCCATCCATGAACTATCCACCTTATCCATCTATCTACCAATCTATGTTTGCAAAGTCCGGGTTTGTAGATCGTGGGAGCTTAGATTGTGCACATTAGAAGGGGTATGCTTTTAATGGGTCTAGACTTAGGATAATTGATCTGAAGCAGGGGTGTATGGGCTTGGTTTCGGGGTTTCAGATTTGTGGTGGTTGTTGATCCGCTTGTCGACGGTGGGGAGGACATCAACGATGGCCAAGATCAAATCAGAGATGTCGAGTAACGACGCCGTTTCCTGAGCTAAGACGACAAATTCTCTGGATCCTACGAGATCTCTGTTCTATAATTGCTTCTCGGTGATTTCGAGCTGCCGGTGAGCTTTTGCTCTGCTTCCATATTCTTCCATTTTTTAAGTTCCTTTGAGTTTTTCTATGGGAGTTGTCTGAGTGAAGGAGGAGCGTGAAGTTGGGGAACTGGATGCATGCTTCTCTTTTCTTTCTTTGGACAATTTTTAGTCCAATTTTATTGTTATTATATTAAACTCTTTGATGAGTGGGAAAAAAGATGGATCAAATTAGGATGTTTTCATGGTGTTTCAGCTTAATATTGGTCTTGATTCACCGATTCCTTCTATTTTGATTGGAATGATTTTTTAAGTTTGGTTTGATATGTACAAATTTTGGGTTTTAGTTTGATGGGAATGAATGAATTTTGGGTTTTAGGTTTGGTTTGATTTGTACAAATTTTGAGTTTTGATTCTTGATATTAACGAAATGGGTTCCCTCAGATGTGAAAGACGAAGCGGAGGAGGAAGATGAAGATGATTGATTCCATTTTAGTTGGTTTATTTTTCAAGAATTTTTTTAGTTTAGTTGGAGATTGTAACAACAACAAAATTTTAAGTCACACGGTAATTAAATATTAATGATATTGAAAACTTTATGACATATATGGAATGAATATGTTATTATTTATGTGAAAAATGTTTATGGTTAAATATATATATATATATATATATATGTGTGTGTGTGTGTGTGTGTGTGTGTGTGTGTGTGTGTGTGTGTGTGTGTGTGTGTGTGTATGAATTATATAAAAAGAATTAAACGAAAAAGTTACATAACCTAATTATACATTAGGTATGGAAATTAAATAACCTAAGGGTTATGATATTAAAGAATAATAGTATTTAAAATTATATTAACCTAAGAGATTACTTTTATTATCTCAATTTATTATTTAATTTAAACCTAATTAAAGTGAGTCTAATTGGGTTATAAAATTAAAGGTACATAGATAATTATTTAAATTCCAAAATGAGTGGAATGAAAACCCTAATTAAATAATTAGGGTAAGATAAAATTAATCTATTGGATCATGCTATTTTTACATAGCCCAAACAATGTAATTAGAGAGCCCAAACAAGAAATCAAATGGTTCAAGCTATGTCCCAACTTATATGCATCTTCTAGATGGTTAATTAACAAATAAATCAAAAAAAATGGCCATAAAAGAAAATAATTACAAAAACTAAAAATGTATTTACAATAATTTGAAAATAAGGGATGATGAGGAAATAATTACTTACATTCATCAGTAGCAAATAGGGAAAGCATAACTATAAGGAAGAGAACCATTGGTTGAAATTTAGAAGTGGCCATAAAATTGTGAATTTGTTTAGTTATCGCATGAATAGAACATTGTTTCAACACATTGTTTATATAGGGAAAAAAAGGGAATTGAAAATCTTGTAGAATTATCATTTTCACTTGTGAAAATATTAATTCCCAAAAAAGATAAAATCGAATAGATTATTACTCCATCCGTTTCTTTTTATTTGTCTTTTTAAAAAGTCAAATTTGTTTCTTTTTTCTTTTTATTTTTAGATTTTAAAGAAGCATTAATGATTTAATTTCATATATTGTCTCTATATTAAATATTCACTCGGTCAATCACACAAAATATTAATAAGCATTAATAGTATTTATTAAATTTATGTTTTCTTCTAGAACATCTATTAAAAAGAAATGGAAGGAGTACAATCATATTTCGTAATCAAATTAAGCCAATTAGCTACTAGACAATGACAATCTCATCAATTAAATTGCATGTAAAAATAATAAAGAGTAACGTGTTTATAAAAGGGATGAAAGGAGTATTATTATTTTTATCAATTCAAGTATTTCATATTTTTTTTATTTATGAAGGTTTTCACATTTTAGAGGCATTGTTTAATCACGAGAAAAGAAGAAGAATGTCGTAATGATCTCTAGATATTAATCAGGTTTTAAACATTAAAACAATTATAATTTTGGTTCTGTAATTCAGTTTAAGATAAAATTTTGGGTAAAAGTATAATTTAATGTTATAAAGATATTGTCCAAAATTCATAATTTTTTCAAATTTTAAAAAATTTCACAAATTTGAACATAAATAGGCTTAAAATAAATAGTAACAAAGTTGGGAAAAATCTGAAAAAATCAAAAACTAACTAAATTATAATTATCTACACGGGGCTAGGAGGACGAAAATTAATAAAATATTTAATGCGGTTTAATGGATAAATTAAGTAAAGTATAAAAATGTATGAAAAATTAATTAAAGAAAAGCCAAAAATAAGTAATATATTTTATCGACTAAAATCTGTCCAAAAAGGACATATGAGGCTACGAGAGTAATAAATAATTACTATAATGAAATTTTAATGGTGTAAGAATATACTCGAGGATAAATTACAGTATCCGAAAATATTGAAACAAAATTTCAAACAGTTACCATCGATAACTAATAATTAAATAAATTCTTATTGATGGTGTAATTAAGTTACTATTTCGAGACGTGAAATACCTTTCTCGAGGAAAGTACGTCCCAACAAGCAAATCCCGCACTCCCGTGCATTCTAACTTCGCTTATTGTTAAAACTATAAATTTTTCTGAAAAACTTCTTGGACCGTCTATAAAAGGAGTTTATGTCATTTGTTCGACTAAATTCAATTTTTATATTTCTATCAATTTATTGAATTGTTTTATGATTATTTGGTGATATGTTAATCCAATCCAAAATATTTTGGTAGGTATCTCGAGGTTTTGAATGAGTATGAACAACCCTATAAATAGGGTTATTGAGTTATGGTCGGGTAATCGACATTATCATGCTGAGTAATTACAACGTGATTAAATGTTACATGTAACATTTGGCCTTATTAGGCTGATCACCTAATGATACTTTGGGGGATAAGAGTTTACAGTCTTTTACGATTATTAAACGTCAAGTAAAAGTTCACAGTTTTTGTGATTATTAAACATTTGTGTAAAGAGTCATGGTTCGTACGACCACTCAGTGACCCTCAAAATAAATATTTTTTCTTTTAGACATTTAATTAAATTTAAGATTCCAAAATTTTATCCTATTGAGAAATTTAATGTGCATTAACTTATTTAGAGATTTTTGTTGTCTTTTTGTCTTTCATTCAATACTTTAGGTTTGAACCCTAATTAATACTTGGACCCACAACAATTAATATTAGGGGTATTATAAGATTTATTTTTGTAAAAAATAGATTATTTAAGGTAAGTGAACTTTTAACTTAAGACTACCCAAATTACTAATAAAAACTTTAATCCTAAGACGGATGGAGTATTTAGTTATGATTATGCGAAAATAATTATTTTTATTTTATTTAATTTTTTAATGGAATTTTACTCTTGGGTTTATATTGATAAAGTTTACTTGAAATTCTAATTCGAACTACAAAACTCAAGTTTTAATAAATTTTAATTTAATTATAACAATTCGTTAGTAACCAATCCACTATAATTTTCAACTAATTTTATAGTAATTGTGATGCCCCCAAAACAGGTATTCATCACCCATCTTGATTCGCCAGATACATGGTACATAAATTCAAATACAACTTAATTATACAACAGTCGTGTAAAATACGACAAAATATAAGCTGAGAGTTTAAACAAGAATATTGTCATCTAGACAATATCCATACTCAATGGAGTCCTCATTACATTTATTATCACACTATTTTATAGAATAGTGAGGACTACTATGACACCATCTCAGACCATCACTCCATTCCCCGACTAGTCTCAGCTATATTCTCATTTCCTGAAGAGAACAATGAAAGAAAGGGTGAGCTCAACTAGCCCAGTAAGAAATATTATGACTAAGATAATGCAAAATAAATTATCCTTAGCCTTCAACAGTATAACAACTGATAGAATACAATAGACAACAAGTTTTAGATCAACAACTGCAGCGGAAATAAGCAATCCATTAAAAGAGTGAAGTAGAGCATGATATCTACTATCTTCTATGTTTTAAAAAAATGTTTCACCAATTTTTATCGCTGAGACTCAGCTTAATAAATAAACCACATCATCGAATCATCCCTGCACTACGGGCCAAGGATATTCATTAAATCATCAATGGTCATGACTATACCGAATAATCAATGGTCATAATCATACCAAAAACTGTCCATCAACGCACTACAGGCCACTGAGGACTTTTACCACATCATTTATAATATTACAGGTCATGATTATACCGAATGATCCCTGGTCATAATCATACCAAGTCCATCTATGCACGTAAGCCAAAGATGACTTTCATCACAATATAAGCATGAGGATGATGGCAATGACATAATAATTCAATAAAACAAGTTCAAGAATAAATTTTAAAGATTTATAAGTTAATTTATCCTCAACTCAATAACGTCCAAATTGTCAACATGATACTGCTTTGGGAGTAAAATTCAAGAATGCTCGAAAGAATATTTCCATGAAATGATCTTTGGATGAAGCGCAAATATCCGTGATATTCTACTAATTTCATGGAGTATAGAAGCCAAAACTTTAACCAACTGAGTATAATAGAATATATGAAACTGCAAATGGATTTTATGCGATAATCCACGTATACAGTTCATTTTCATAATTTAATAAGGAATGAATACAAAGGATCATTCACCATGCATGCGGTAATCCATATAGACAGGTTATTCCAACAGAATATTAAAGAATGGAATAATGTAAGGATTCACCATGCATGAGATAGATATAATCGCATGCATAAAAGTTATTCCCAATGTAATAATAAAGAATGGAATCAAATTCATGCGTAATCACGCATGCATGTGATATTCCAAATGTAATAATAAAGAATGGAATAACAACAGAATTCACCATGCATGCGATAGACCGCATGCATGTGTTATTACAATGTAATAATAAAGAATGGAACCAGGTCTTCGTAATCCGCATGCATGTGATATTCCAACGAATAATAAAGAATGGAATAACAATGTAATTCACTATGCATGCGATAGACCGCATGCATGTGTTTATTCCAACAAAATAATAAATGATGGAACCAGTCATGCGATAAACGCATGCATGTGATATTTCGGCTGAATAATAAAGAATGGAATAATAGAAGAATTTCACCAGTATGCAGATTGCATGTATAAAGTTATTCCAACATAATAATAAATAATGGAATTATAGAAGAAATTCACCATGTATGCGGTACTTCTCATAGACATGTTATTCCAACATAATAATAAAGAATGGAATAACAGAAGAATTTCATCATGTATGCGGTACTTTGCATAGACAGGTTATTCCAATAGAATAATAAAGAATGGAATAACAGAAGAATTTCACCATGTATGCGGTACTTCACATAGATAGGTTATTCCAACAGAATAATAAAGAATGGAATAACAGAAGCTCTCTTCATGAATACGAAAGAAATAATACCCCTTACCTTAGAAGAAACTGGATATTGGAAAAGTGAGGTAGTAGACTTCTCTTCTTCTTTCTCTCTATACTTTCTCTCTCTAGAGTTTCAGTGAATTCGTAAGAAATAATGAAGGAATGAGCTTCTATTTATAGGAGAATGGACTGAATAGTAACTAATTCATGAATGGTCCAGATTGATTTACTTTTAAACGGACGATCTATATTGATTTACTATTAAAATTTTAAACCAACGATCCATATTGATTTACTATTATAATTTAAACCAACGGTCTGAAAAATTAGCACATCTCCTCGTGGAATAATATTGTACCCAAAAATGATTTGGACCGAAGAGAAATATATTTTTTGGGTGAATAGTACTTTAGGAATAGTACCCCGTGAATAGTACCCCAACACGAAAAATGTTCCAAATACCCGAGTGAACAATACTAGAGTGAATAGTAACTGGGTGAATAGTAACCCATAAATAGTAACCCGTGAATAGTTCTCCGACAAGAAAAGTGTCCCAAATACCCGAGTCAATAATACTATAGTGAATAGTAATGGGTGAATAGTAACCCATGAATAGTAACCCGTGAATAGTACTCCGACATGAAAAGTGTCCTAAATATCTGAGTGAATAATACTAGAGTGAATAATAATCGGGTGAATAGTAACCCGTGAATAGTACTCCGACACGAAAAGTGTCCCAAATACCTGAGTGCATAATACTAGAGTGAATAGTAATCGGGTAAATAGTAACCCGTGAATAGTACTCCGACATGAAAAGTGCCCAGAATACCCGATTGAACAATATAACCTCCGACATCAATTATTATTGAAATAAATGTCAATTTCCACTAACACTAATAATTCCAACACAATGGAACTATCAATTTCATCTTTAATCAACACGAACTTATTCATCATTAATATTATAATTCATAATATTTAACAACCAGGTCATTCCCATGAAATAGGGGTCTTTTCGATAAGGATTTCTCCTTATTGGTGCGCAATTAGGTGACCAAACCTCTCCTTGACAGAACTTCTAGACATTGTAAATATTGTAATTTAATAATATGAATAACTTTATCGTCTCAATTATTGATTTAATAATATATCATATTATGCAGATGATACTATGACAATAATCGAATCAATAATATGAGAGATATGATGCAGCAATTACTGTAGCAATAATTAAGTATAACTGAGTGACTTCTCACGTAAGCATCAATAATCAATACCGTAAAAGCTACTATGCAACCACGCCAGACATCGTATTTTTTACTACCGAGTAGTTCAACAGTTTTAACGGTAACACTTCCGCTGTTATTTTTATAAAAAGATAATTCTGTCATTTTCTTACTACGACCATACTTCCGTTGTGGATTCCGCCAATGATTGTGCCGTCGTACGGATATTCCCCGACAAAAAGAATATTCCCCAACCAAACGAATATTTTATAACAACTTGCTTACTTTATAAAATTTATAAATATTACCCACAACTATAACATTATATCAAATCCACACCATAATATTCAAAAAAAATATTTCGAGAAAATTAAATCTTTAGTCGTAAAATTTGGGGTTTTACAATCTCCCCTCCTTATGAAATTTCGCCCTCGAAATTTACGTACGTACCTGGTATGCCGAAGAGGTGGGGATACCTTGACTTTATTTCATATTCCAACTCTTGAGGTATAACCTTTGAGTGTCGAATATAATCTTTCTTATCCAAGATTTTAAAACGTATCTCCTCATACGTTAAATCTTCTGCTATCTCGTCTATTTCTAATTTAATAACGTGGTTCGGGTCATCCACATATTTACGTAACATCGATACGTGAAAAATGTTATGAACACGCGACATACTTGGCGGTAAAACGAGTCTATAGGCCACAGTTCCTACTCGATCAAGGATTTCAAATGGGCCAATAAAATTGGGGGTTGAGATTTCCTCTCTTCATCGATTCTTGCTTCTAGAATAACGCCCTCTTGAACCTTTTTCTTCACATTCATCATCTTCGGGTGCGTAGTTTGAGCGGCTTAACTTTATCGATTAAAGTCAATTCTACTCGTATATTCGTTATCTTCACGTGGGTCCCTAGAGTCTTTAACTCTATCTTCATCATTTGTAAGTTATACGAAATGGGTTTTGTGTTAACAACATCGCACTCAGAACGATACGATCTTCTACTCAACGCGTCCTACTACCACATTTGCTCTTCCACAATGATATTGAATGGTATAGTTGTAATCTTCAACAGCTCGAGCCAATGTCTTTGGCGTATGATACGTTCGTTTTTAGTAAAGAAATATTTTTAGAAATTGGTTTTGTACTGGGGTCAATACAAAGCTCTATTTCACGCTCTGGGGGTAGGCCAGGAAGTCTTCAAGAATACGTTAGGAAATTTATTAACAATAGAAATATCATTCAAAACTATGACTCTCATCCAAGACTTGGATAGCACACGTAATGAAGGTTTCTCCTAACGGAGTTTCAACCAATAAGTCAAAGTCTAACTTCTCTAGAGTTAAATTTAAATGTTGAGCGCAAGCAAGAGAGATAAAAAAATGGGTAGAACCGGTATATAATAAGGTATAGACTTTGCAAGAATTTATAATTAACTAACCCGTGCTAACTTCGTTAGGGTTACTCGCTTTTTGAGAAGTCACGAAAAACGCTCTTCTTGAAACCACCGACTTTGGTGCCACCGTCCTAGCTGGACTTGACTTTGGTGCACGATAAAATCGGGCTAAGTGACCTTCTTTTCTACAATTGTAACATACTTTGGACTGCATCACGCAGTTTGGACTGATATGTCCCTCCCTTCTGTATTTGTAACATACGACCGGCGGTCGTTCTCCTTCCTTAACAACAAAAAGCCAAAATGGCCGACGCTTTCCATCATTATTGAATTTCCTCTTCTTGAAACTTCCACTTCTATTATCTTGGCCACGATTACCACCGAAGTGGTTACCATTTCTGGCATGATAATTTTCCCCACGATGATTATCGTTGTTCCGATGGCCGTTGCCACCGGTATGATTATTTTCGTGTTGTTGGTCGTTGCCTTTTGGTTGTGCTGACTCATTATCAGGCTCCAATAACTGAGCCCTATTCACAACATCTGAATACAAACACTATCATAAAACAAGGGTTAATTGACATATCATATATTATCCCTATACCCTGACCGACCAATTAAATACCAAATAAACTTAGGTAGGTCATACTAGCGAAGGAATTCCCCGTCTCTCCCCTTCTAGTTCTTGTCTCACATCTCAGCCATGGATCATATCCCTAAGCTTTGATACCAACTGTAACGCCCCCAAAACAGGTATTCATCACCCATCTTGAGTCGCCAGATACATGGTACATAAATTCAAATACAACTTAATTATACAACAGTCATGTAAAATACGACAAAACATAAGCTGAGAGTTTAAACAAGAATATTGTCATATAGACAATATCCACACTCAATGGAGTCCTCATTACATTTATTATCACACTATTTTATAGAATATTGAGGACTACTATGACACCATCTCGGACCATCACTCCGTTCCCCGACTAGTCCCAGCTATATTCTCATTTCCTGAAGAGAACAATGAAAGAAAGGGTCAGCTCAACTAGCCCAGTAATAAATATTATGACTAAGATAATGCAGAATAAATTATCCTTAGCCTTCAACAGTATAACAACTGATAGAATACAATAGACAACAAGTTTTAGATCAACAACTGCAGCGAAAATAAGCAATCCATTAGAAGAGTCAAGTAGAGCATGATATCTACTATCTTCTATATTTAAAAAAAAATGTTTTCACCAATTTTTATCGCTGAGACTCAGCTTAATAAATAAACCACATCGTCGAATCATCCCTGCACTACGGGCCAAGGATATTCATTAAATCATCAATGGTCATGACTATACCGAATAATCCCTGGTCATAATCATACCAAAAACTGTCCATCAACGCACTACAGGCCACTGAGGACTTTTACCACATCATTTATAATATTACAGGTCATGATTATACCGAATGATCCCTGGTCATAATCATACCAAGTCCATCTATGCACGTAAGCCAAAGATGACTTTCATCACAATATAAGCATGAGGATGATGACAATGACATAATAATTCAATAAAACAAGTTCAAGAATAAATTTTAAAGATTTATAAGTTAATTTATCCTCAACTCAATAACGTCCAAATTGTCAACATGATACTGCTTTGTGGAGTAAAATTCAAGAATGCTCAGAAGAATATTTCCATGAAATGATACTGGATGAAGCGCAAATATCCAGGATATTCTACTAATTTCATGGAGTATAGAAGCCAAAACTTTAACCAACTGAGTATAATAGAATATATGAAACTACAAATGGATTTTATGCGGTAATCCACGTATACAGATCATTTTCACAATTTAATAAGGAATGAATACAAAGGATCATTCACCATGCATGCGGTAATCCACATAGACAGGTTATTCCAATAGAATATTAAAGAATGGAATAACAAAAGGATTCACCGTGCATGCGATAGAGACTGCACAGACAGGTTATTCCCAACATAATAATAAAGAATGGAATCAGGTCATGCGTAATCTGCACAGACAGGATATTCCAACAGAATAATAAAGAATGGAATAACAACAGAATTCACCACGCATGCGATAGACCGCATAGACAGGTTATTCCAACAGAATAATAAAGAATGGAACCAGGTCTTGCGTAATCCGCATGCATGTGATATTCCAACGAATAATAAAGAATGGAATAACAATGAAATTCACCATGCATGCGATAGACGCGCATGCATGGAGTTATTCCAATAAAATAATAAATAATGGAACCAGGTCATGCGTAAACGCACAGACAGGATATTCTGACAAAATAATAAAGAATGGAATAATAGAAGAATTTCACCAGTATATGCAAGATTGCCATATAGGCGAGTTATTCCAACATAATAATAAAGAATGGAATAACGTAAGAATTTCACCATGTATGCGGTATTGATGCATAGACAAAGTTATTCCAACATAATAATAAATAATGGAATAACATAAGAATTTCACCATGTATGTGGTACTTTCAGATGTATGCATTATTCCAACATAATAATAAAGAATGGAATAATGTAAGAATTTCACCATGTATGTGGTACTTCAGATGTACAAGGTTATTCCAATGAATAATAAAGAATGGAATAATGAAGCTCTCTTCATGAATACGAAAAGAAATAATACCCTTACCTTAGAAAAGCTGGATATTGGAAAAGTGAGGTAGGTGACTTTCTTCTTTCTCTCTATAATTTCTCTCTCTAGAGTTTCAAAGAATTCGTAAGAAATAATGAAGGAATGAGCTTATTTATAGGAGAATGGACCGAATAGTAACTAATTCATGAATGTTCCGATTGATTTACTTTTAAACCAGACGGTCCATATTGATTTACTATTAAAACTTAAAGCAACGGTCCATACTGATTCACTATTAAAACTTTAAACCAGCGATCCATATTGATTTACTATTAAAACTTTAAACCAGCGATCCATATTGATTTACTATTAAAACTTTAAACTAACGATCCATATTGATTTACTATTATAATTTCAACCAACGGTCTGAAAAAATTAGCACATCTCCTCATGGAATAATATTATACTGAAAAATGATTTGGACTGAAAAGAAATATATTCTTCGGGTGAATAGTACCCCGTGAATAGTACTTCGGGAATAGTCCCCGTGAATAGTACCCCGACACGAAAATTGTCCTAAATACCTGAGTGAATAGTAATTGGGTGAATAGTAACCCGTGAATAATATTCTGACACAAAAAGTGTCCCAAATACCTGAGTGAATAATACTAAAGTGAATAGTAATCGGGTGAATAGTAACCTGTGAATAGTACTCCGACACGAAAAGTATCCCAAATACCTTAATGAATAATACTAGAGTGAATAGTAACCCGTGAATAGTAACCCATAAATAGTACTCCGACACAAAAAGTGTCCCAAATACCCGAGTGAATAATACTAGAGTGAATAGTAATCGGGTGAATAGTAACCCGTGAATAGTACTCAAACGACGAAAAAGTGCCCCAATACTTCGATTGAACAATATAACCTCCAGACATCAATTATTATCGAAATAAATGTTGATTTCCACTAACACTAATAATTCCAACACAATAGAACTATCAATTTCATCTTTAATCAACACGAACTTATTCATCATTAATATTATAATTCATAATATTTAACAACCAGGTCGTTCCCAGGAAAGAGAGGGTTTTTCGATAAGGATTTCTCCTTATTGGCACGCAATTAGGTGACCAAACCTCTCCTTGACAGAACTTCTAGACATTGTAAATATTGCAATTTAATAATATGAATAACTTTGTCGTCTCAATTATTGATTTAATAATATATCATATTATGAAGATGATACTGTGATAATAATCGAATTAATAATATGAGAGATATGATGCAGCAATTACTGTAGCAATAATTGAGTATAACTGAGTGACTTCTCACGTAAGCATCAATAATCAATACAGTGTGCTATTATGCAACAACGCGTATTACTGTACTTTTACTACCGAGTAGTTCAACAGTTTTAACGGTAACACTTCCGCTGTTATTTTTATAAAAAGATAATTTTGTCGTTTTCTTACTACGACCATACTTCCGTTGTGGATTCCACCAATGATTGTGTCGTCGTACGGATATTCCCCGATAAAAAGAATATTCTCTGACCAAACGAATATTTTATAACAACTTGCTTACTTTGCAAAATTTATAAATATTACCCACAACTATAACATTATATCAAATACACACCATAATATTCAAAAAAAATATTTCGAGAAAATTAAATCTTTATTCGTAAAATTTGGGGTTTACAATAATTATATTTTTTTAAAAATCACATATATTATTAAGAATTTTTGTCGATAGCTTAACATCTTAATAAAAGTGCAATAACAAATTTTGGATAAAATTTGTTAAGATATATTATCTTAGTGATATAAAATCTTGTAATATATTTGATAGAGCCAAAGAAAAAAAATCATTTAGAAATTTATTTTCCTATTATAGATATATAAATAAACAACATCTTCCTTTTTCCTAACATGTTGGGTTTTATTTTGAATAATTTACAAATTTGGATAGAACTTATACTAATTTTAATAGGAAAGAAAAAAGCTAAAATAAAAATTGGTGAAACCATGTTTGTGCATTTAATTATATAGTTAATTCGAATTAGAATTTCAAGAAAATTTTGTCAATATAAACACTAATACAAAATTTTATTTGAAACTACAATAAAATTAATTAAAATAATTGTTTGCTTATAATAATAACTAAATAAATCTACACAACATTCAAATGTTTAGCTTAATAATTGATCGAAAAGAACCTACAATATATAATTTAATAATTTATTTTTAAATAAATATTTAATAACTATAACTATATATTCTCAAAGTCCTAATTAAATATATTATCTTACATTTAATTGATTATTTCAATGTAAAATTGTTTATCTAAATGAGACAAAATGGAGATAAGGAAAACACAAATTAAATATTATTATTGAAATTAATGATAGTTCATATTGAACACTTGCTTTATAATCGATGAAATCAAAATATAGAGAATTATCACTACAAAAAAGCGGTCATTGCTTAGAAGCGGGGTGGGCTTCATTTACAATGGAATTATAATTCTAATTTGAAAACTTTTTCAAAGTATAACATGAATCATTGTTGAAATTAATGGCAGTTCATATTGCGCAGTTGCTTTATCATCAGGAAATCTAAATATAGAGAGTTACTTTAATTAAATTATTCATGGAATAGTTGCAACAGTATAAGGAGGATCATTTACAAAAGGCTCAACACTCGGATCTTTTATCAAAACAACGTGATTTAAGAGGCTCAACACAACACCAACAATTTCTAGGGATACCCCCTAGACATACCGTTGGGAGACAAATAGTGTTGAGCTTTGTAGGGAGAATATTGTCACCATCTTGCGTAATTTCAGCTCTTTTGTTGATCAAACTTGTATCAAAAATAAATATTTTTTTAAAAAATAAAGTTAATTCTAAAATGGGTTTTCGGAATCTAATAAAATACTTATATAATTTCTTAAATAAATTGCCTCTTATAAGAGAAAAAAAATTACAAAAACTAAAAATGTATTTACAATAATTTGAAAATAAGGGATGATGAGGAAATAATTACTTACATTCATCAGTAGCAAATAGTGAAAGCATAACTATAAGGAAGAGAACCATTGGTTGAAATTTAGAAGTGGCCATAAAATTGTGAATTTGTTTAGTCATCGCATGAATAGACCATTGTTTCAACACATTGTTTATATGGGGAAAAAAAGGGAATTAAAAATCTTGTAGAACTAGCCTTTTCATTTATGGAAATATTAATTCCCAAAAAATATAAAGTCGAATAGATATTACTCCATCCGTTTCTTTTTATTTGTCTTTTTAAAAAGTCAAATTTGTTTCTTTTTATTTTTAGATTTTAAGGAAGCATTAATGACTTAATTTCATATATTGTCTTTATATTAAATATTCACTTGGTAATATTAATAAGCATTAATAGTATTTATTAAATTTATGTTTTCTTCTAAAACATCTATTAAAAAGAAATGGAAGGAGTACAATCATATTTTGTAATCAAATTAAGACAATTAGCTACTAGACAATGACAATCTCATCAATTAAATTGCATGTAAAAGTAATAAAGTGTAAAGTGTTTATAACGTGTTTAAATTGCCGAAAATTTTAAATTCTATTTATGTCATGCTTCCGCTGTTTTACAAAGTTATTGTATGTATATCTTGTTTCTGTAAACACACAAGAACCCCTAAAAAGCCAAACCCTAATGGATCCTGGGCGGTCCCTCGATGTCTTGTGTAATCTCCAACAAATGTTTCAAATCTTGCTCAATCTCCTTGTTTCCTTAATTTTCTGGAAAATAAATCAAGGTGAATCAAATCAAATATGAAAATTAAATATTACCAAATAAAATAATTAATATCTTATCAAATCAAATCATATTTTAACAAATCAAATCTTATCTTATCTTGGAAACCAAATTAAATCATTCTAATGTTAGGAACAGATTATTTATTTCCATAACACTTGCAAGCATATATGGAACACTACATATTCATCCCAGTCTACTCATATTCTTTCATTCTTCTAGCTTTCTTTGAAATTTCTCTCTTCCTTAAATTTTCTTTCTTTCTTCAAAGAAGAGACAAAAACAAAAAAGAACGACATTCAATTAATATAGCTACTACAATTCTAAGCTGCCTTGTGGAACTACAGAGAAGTGAAGAGCCGAGCTTAAGAATAGAGCTTTGAATCCATGAAGCCCAAAGAGAAGAAGGGGAATGAGAGATAACCTTGATAAGGTGCTGGAGGATGAGAGCCATATTCCAGTCAATAAGACTCTTGATAGCTAGACCCCTCTCAGACTATGACATGGATAGATCCTTCCAAGAGACTTTGACTTCAAACTTAAGAAGAGATGCGCCTTTCCAGAGAAATCTACAAAGAATCGACTGAATTGATCTCATCACAGACTTGGGCAAAATAAAATGGGCTGACCAGTAAGACTGAATGGCAAACAGGACAAATTTGATTAGTTGCAGTCTGCCTGAGTAAAAGAGAAATCTTGCAGTCCAGGAGGACACTCTACCAGTGATTTGTTGAATTAAAGGCATGCAATCCATGTGGGAAAGCTTAGATGAGATAAGGGGAACCCCAAGAAATCTAATAGGTAGAACACCTATATGAAACCCCACCATAGAACAAATGCTATTCTGCCATTCTTCTTTAACATTATATAAAAAACAATGACTCTTCTGTGCATTTGGAATTAAGCTAGAGAACATTGAGAAAGACTAAATACAAGAATGAATGATCATAACTGAAGGCAGGCTACCATGGCAAAAGATCAATAAATCATCAGCAAAACAAAGATGAGTGAGTTTGCAAGGCTCAGTTCGCTAGTGGAATTTAAAGCCAAGCAAAAGAGAATCCTTGTTCAAAATAATTGAGAGGGCTTCCATAGCTAGCACAAACAGGTAAGGGGAAAGAAGATCCCCTTGCCTTAGTCCTCTGGACCTTCGGAACTAGCTTGCAAGAGCTCCATTCACTTTAACAGAAAACATAGTTGTAGAAATTCATTTTTTATGTTTCTATCAATTTAATGAATTATTTTATGATTATTTGGTGATATGTTAATGATTTTAATGATTTTAAGCCAAATCCAAGAGCAATCAGAGTGAATATCAATATACCAAAAATTTCTCTACTTAAGAATAGAGCTTTGAATCGTTGAAGCCCAAAGAGAAGAAGGGGAATGAGAGATAACCTTGATAAGGTGCTAGAGGATGAGAGCCATATTCCAGTCAATAAGACTCTTGATAGCTAGACCCCCCTCAGACTATGGCATGGATAGATCCTTCCAAGAGACTTCGACTTCAAACTTGAGAAGATATGCGCCTTTCCAGAGAAATCTACAAAGAATCGACTGAATTGATCTCATCACAGACTTGGGCAAAAAAAAGGGCTGACCAATAAGACTGAATGGTAAACAGGACAAATTTGATTAGCTGCAGTCTACCTAAGTAAAAGAGAAATCTTGCAGTCTAGGAGGACACTCTAGCAGTGATTTGTTGAATTAAAGGCATGCAATCCATGTGGGAAAGCTTAGATGAGATTAGGGGAACCCCAAAAAATCTGATAGGTAGAACACCAATATGAAACCCCACCATAGAACAAATGCTATTATGCCATTGTCTTTAACATTATATAAAACATAGTGACTCTTCTGAGCATTTGGAATTAAGCTAGAGAACAATGAGAAAGACTAAATACAAGAATGAATGATTGTAAGTAAAGGCAGGCTACCATGGCAAAAGATCAACAAATCATCAGCAAAAAAAAGATGAGTGAGTTTGCAAGGCTCGGTTCGCTAGTGGAATTTAAAGACAGGCAAAAGAGCATCCTTGTTCAAAATAATTGAGAGGGCTTCCACAGCTAGCACAAACATGTAAGGGGAAAGAAGATCCCCTTGCCTTAGTCCTTTGGACCTTTCGAAGTAGCTTGCAAGAGCTCAATTCACTTTAACAAAAAACATAGCTGTAGAAATGCAAACTTTAATCCAATTAATGAAAGTGGGAGGGAACTTAAGAAGGCTCAACAGATCCAAGATAAAACTCTAGTTGACAGTGTCAAAAGCTTTCCTAATGTCAATCTTTAAGGCACATCTAGCAAGACCAAAATTCCTATGGTAGTTTCTGAAAAGTTCTTGAGCAAGAAGAATATTATCACTAATGCTTCTACTAGAAATGAAGGCAGATTGGGCATGATCAATTAGAGAGGGAAGGACCTTCTTAAGTTTATTAGCAATAATCTTAGAGATGCATTTATAAAAAGTGTTGCAACAAAATATTGGCCTAAAGTTAGATATATATGAATGATTATCAGACTTTGGGATCAAGGCAATAGTAGTAGCATTAATTCCACAAGGAAGGTGGCTCGTATCAAAAAAATTAATGCACTACAGAGGTAAATTCATCCCCAATGATATCCCAACAATGGAGGAAAAATTAACATTAAAGCCATCCGGGCCAGGCTCTTGTTAACCTTTATAGACTTAGGCATATAGAAAATCTCATCATCCAAAATAGGGGAACCATATTAGAAGATTGGATAGAAATAATCTGTTTAATAACATACTTTTCCAGCTCAGCAAATCTAGGAAAGTGATCGAAGGAAGAACCTAAGAGATCCTGGTAGTAATCAACAACAACCTACTGGATATTAGCTTGGTTCTCTACCAATTCCCCATTACAGTTATAAATTGCCAAAATTTTGTTGTGGTTTCATATGCTCTTGATAGCATTAGAAAAAAACTTGGAGTTTTTGTCCCCTTAAGAGAGCCAAATTGCCCGAGATTTTTGTTGCAACAGAGATCCTGTAAAGCAAGGGCTTTCCATAGCGACTGCATACAAAGAAATTCCTGACTGAGAAAGGAGGTGTTGTGGGGATCAGAGTGAAGAGAAGACTGAATGGTAGAGAGCTGGGCCTGAAGGATACATACATTATTAGAAAGATTACCAGCCGATGAGTTAAGTTGAACAATAGATTTCTTAGTTCTCCTCATCTTTTCAAAAAGAATAAACATTGGGTTGCCACGAATTTGAACATTCCAACAATCAGAGACTGCAACATTAAATCCTTCTAGATCAATTATGAAGTTGAAAAATTGAAAGAGCTTCTTGACCGTTTGAAGGTGAAGGTCAGTTTTAAGGATAATAAAATGAACCTACAATATATACTTCAATAATTTATTGTTTAAATAAATATTTAATAATTATAACTACATTCTCAAAATCCCAATTAAATATATTATCTTACATTTAATTGATTATTTTAATAATTAATAAAATAAATCGTTATTAATATTGGCTGTGTGCTTCGCATGGGAATGGTAAACGAGTTTATCTAAATGAGAAAAAATGGAGATAAGTCAAACACTAATTAAATATTATTATTGAAATTAATGAAAGTTCATATTGCACACTTGCTTTATAATCATGAAATCAACATATAGAGAATTATTTTAAATCAATTGTTCATGGAAGAGTTGTGCTATGTATTGCGATAAATTGACGCTGAATTATAATTATGAAATTTATCAATACATGAGATTTGTAAGAATTATAAGAACAATCTACTTATTACACATCTCTCTAATAAAGTTACAACCGGTACTTATCCACGTAACTGATAATTAAAAAGTCGATGTAAAATTGTAGTACTTAAAGCTACATGTAACGCTTTGCGTTAAGAAAGATACTAGATGAGTCGTTTTCAAATTTATTTGTATTTTGCACGGGTTATCAAACTTGAAATACTAAACACCTATCAAAATTTACTCAACCTCCCTGGGTGATTGACACGTGCATGTCATACAAAATGTTAATAGTTGATAAAATATTTTGAAATGGATAATACTATGTGCAACAACTGTACACAAAATTTTGTGCACTAAGAGTATGATTCAAATATTGCTTACCAATTAAATGTGCAAAATATTAAGCTGTAGGTCTCGCTCCCTATTTTTTTTCTTTGTTTTTATACTTAGTGTTTACAATTTTTTATATATTTGGTGTTCCTAGCATTACTCTTCTGAAATTTATAATAAGAATGTGTCAGATCATTCTTTCTTATGTTTGAAACCGATCTCCTCACTATTCTCCTAGTCCTTCAAAAATTGATTTATTTAATTTTTGTGGTCAAATGGATCAATTTTAAAAAAGAATTCAGGATAGTTATTTATATTTTCAAACATATGAAAATTGAAGGTGATAGTAAATTCGATATAGTTTTTTATATATGGTTCTCCTCTTATATTTACAATAAAATGGTATATATTTTGATTACAAAATTGGTCAATTTGATATTGAAAAAAATCAAATTAAATCAATTTTTGCGAGACAGGGGGACTAGAAATTAATTAATAGGAATATTAATGTTGAAGGAAAATGATATACATGTGTCGACAAATATTTGACAAAATTAGATTGCGACCTACGTGATCAAAGTATATGCGATAAGATCGAATAAATTAAAGTAAAACTTTTATAATGTATAACATGACTCATTGTTGAAATTAATGGTATGTCATATTGCACAGTTGCTTTATCATCAGGAAATCAAAATTGGTGTTTGATTGCATCTTAATGCAATTTAATAGCCCACCTCTTAATGAATTTTAACATCTCATGTCTTTGTATTAAGAGGTATTCTGAATAGTTTTGACTCATATTTGTATCTTAAATATTCAGAGGGCCTCTTAATACAAAGATGTTGTGACGCCCCCAAAATATGTCCATTCCATTCAACCCATTCTGAGTCGCCAAATACATGGTACAGAAACAACTACAACTTTATTAATACATTTGTCGTGCAAAATACGACAACACATATACTGTAAGTTTAAATACAAATATTGTCTTCTAGACAATATCCACACTCAAATAAGTCCTCATTATTGATACACTATTTTATAAAATAGTGAGGACTACTATAACAACTATCTTGAAACATCACTCCACACCCCGACTAGTTCCTGCTATATTCTCGCTTCCTGAGAAGAAAAATGGAATAAAAAGGAAAAGGGTGAGCTCAACTAGCCCAGTAAAGAATGTTATGACTAAGATAATGTACAACAAATTATCGTTAGTCCTCAACAGGGAAAAATCCGATAGAATATAATAGACAACAAGTTTCAGAAAGGCCAAAGATAATTTAAAAGTTGTAGAGAATGAAATCTACTAACATCTATGAATTTAAAAGTCCATCATCAATATTTTATCCCTGTAACATCAATCAATATACATCTTGAATAAAATAGTCATCTTTGCACTATAGGCCAAAGATAATCATCAGTTGGTCATGTTCATCTCAACACCTGTTCATCTTTGCACTATGGGCCAAAGATATTCATCAAGAAATCATTCATCTTTGCACTACAGGCCAAAGATATTCAGTTATATCATCATTTAGGACTGAGGATGATGAAAAATATTTTAAAGAAAATAAATCCAGTGAGACAAAAGAAAAAATATTAAGGATTCGTACTTTAGACAATCCAAGTTCAAAAATACTCCATAATAAACTATTGTGGAGCAGAATTCAAAAATGAAGATCAAAACATAGATCCAATCAAAGATATGAACCATAATAGACAATCTTGGACACTGGAAAGAAAATTTAATTTTTATGTGAATAGTGTCGTATTCGTGAATAATTAATAGTATATCGTGAATAGTCTTGAGTATCGTGAATAGTAACTCCGACACTAAAAGATAGAAATTTTACAACAAAAATCATCATGCTTCATGAATAGTACTCGTGAATAATAAATCATTAATAGTAACTCATGAATAGTAACTTATGAATAGTAACTCGTGAATAGTAAACCCGACATGAAAAGATAAGAATTTCACAAGAAAATCTTACCAATATTCCGGCATAATGATATTGAAAGAAATAATATCATTTATAAAAATAACATCCTTTACCTAAAAGAAAAGATTATTGCTTGTTTGGAATCTCGGATATAGTGTTGAAGGAACTTGCACCGTATATAGCAACACTCAAAGTATCAAAATACTCGCAAGAATACGCTCGATAATATAGAGAGAAAATTTTAGTTTCTGGTGTACTTTTCAATTCTGACCTAAGCACCCTATTTATAGAAAAATGCTTAGAACACCAAAGCAGAAAATTTAATAAAATAATATATTTATAATCAAATTTTCCTTAGCCCACCACATCAAAAACAAATTTACCACACAAAAAATGAAAAACATGTTTAAAACAATTTTTGTAACAAAATCAATTCAGACTCAATATTCTAGAACTTCAATAATTCATAATAAATAGCCCTTTTATCAGAAAAATTCAAATCTCATGTCCATTCCATAGGAAATTTAATTCTCTACAACTTTGCAGAAGAAAGTTTTTTCAAATTCCAAACAAAAATTGACCGAAATCCACATACGGACGATTTTGCAGGCTATAATCAAATTTCAGTCAAAAATAGGGTCCACCAACACACAAAATATGTGTTAAACATTTTTTATAACAAAAATACTCTTTCTCCTCATTTATTCATATATCACACATTCATTGTAAAAATATCACCATTATTATATTATTAAAATATAATAATATATTTAAATAAATTATTTTATCAGAAAAGATAAAATATCAATTTTCAACAATTGTCACATTAAAAAATTTTCTCCATCTATATCCACATAAAATGAATATTTTCCTTATCATATAAATCAATAATTAATTATTCACAAATAATATTACAGAATCACAATCATCGACAACCGGTAGTTCCTGGAAAGAGGGGCTTTCCAATAAGGATTTCTCCTTACTAGCACGCAATTAGGTGACCAAACCTCTCCTTAGACAAAACTTTCTAGACATTGCCAATAATGCTATCTAATAATATTATTCAAATAATAGAATTATTGATCTGATAATAAAAAATAATGTGTAATGACAATTATTAAAATAACAATAATATAAAATGTCAATGTAGCAATTATTGAATCAATAAAATAAAATATTAAACAGTAATTACTGTAACAATTATTGAGTAGTGCCTTCTTACCTAAGAATCAATAATTGGTGCAATACCGTGTGCTACTGTGCAACAACGCGTATTCCTATGTTTTAACCACCAGGTATTCCAACAGTATTAACAGTAACAACTACGCTGTTATTTATAAACAACTTATACTTGTCGTTTTCTTCATCCAATCGCTTTTCGTTATGGGGCCCACAAAAGACTTCGTCGTCGTACGAATATTCCTCGACAACAAGAATATTCCACGACTAAACGAATATTCCCCGACAACAATGAATATTTTATAACCACTTGCTTATTTAAAATATTTGCGCATTTTACCCATAACTAACCACATTAATCAAATAAACCCTTACTATTTCAAAATAATAAATAAAGGAAATTCTATTTTATTTATAAAAATTTGGGGTCTTACAGATGTGAGTTGTTAAGATGTATTAACACTCTATTTCTGAGTTTTAAAATGGACGAAAAAGAAAAAAAAGGGACAGAAAATTTAAGTTTTCTTTCCAATTCATATGTTTCTGAGTTTTTTAATAAGCGAAAAAGAAAAGAAATGGATAGAAAACTTGGTCACTTTTCTTGTCAAAGTTTTCAGTCCAAAATAAGTCTGATTTGTACGGAAAAGAAATTGGAATAAATACTATTTTTATAATTATCATATTATCCTCAACTTTCAATATAATAAATTATAAATTACAACTCATGTCTCTAATTTATTTTTATCTACTAAACCTAAGTTGATAAAGAGAAAGAGACATCTTGGCGTCAGGTACATGCCTTTGCTTATCTGCTTTACCTTCTCTTGAATATCAATTTTTTGTTACAATTTCCTTGTGAAGACTTCATATGGAGTATAAGTTATGATTGATGTAATGATTCTCCTTTATTGAATCTTAAATAGTAGATTGTAATAAAACATGCTATTATCAATGACTTGAGTGCTTTATGCAAATATGTTATTAAATGATTTACGATGTATATATTTAAAATAAGACATTTTATTGTAGTTATAATTTTTATGCCTATCAGACCGTGTTTTAGACTAATTTAGTACTATTAGATTTAGAGGGGGAACTAGGGGCCGGGGGAGGGGGTGGGGTGGGGTGGGGGGGGGGTCATGACCCCCAACCCCGAATCTAAAGCATGCTAATGTTAGTTAAACTTGATCTTTGTTATGAGATAATATTAATTCATTTGCTTTCTCATGTCCTTCTACTTATAATAAATTAACAATATTACTATAAGATAAAATAATGTTAAATAATTTTGATGATTAATTAATTAATATTGCTCTCATTTGTTTTATTGACTTAATCATATCTTGGCATCGATTTTTTGTAAATAAGAATAACTTAATTCATTTTCTTGATTTGAGTAACTCCTCTCAATTATCTTCAAGGAAGATGATCTGAACCAGAATATAAGGTTTTGAATATATAATATTATAATTTGTAATTTATCTATAGACGTAGCGAATCAGTTGAATAAAAATTTTAAAGTCTAATTAATAGTCCCATATTTCGGGGAAAATTGATATATATATATATATATATATATATATATATGTGTGTGTGTGTGTGTGTGTGTGTGTGTGTGTATTTAAAGCCATTAGACTCACAACTCAAAAGTTGACAATGGTTAAAATATGATGTTGTGAAATACTATAATTGAGCAAAATGAATTTGAAAGAAGCACTCCAAGCGTCAATAAATAATTTTTTTACTGATGTATTTTGACTCCCCTCTAAAAATGTTCTGATTCCGCCACAGATTAGATTGTCACTAAGTAGATAATCTATTTATGGTTTTGTGAACAAAAATATGAATTTACTATTATTGTTTTATATCCATTTGTTGTTGTGTATTTAACTTTGAAACTCATTCAGTTTTATTGATTGAATAGATGGATGATCAGAATGGTAAATTTTGAGATTTTATGGTTCGACTACATTTTCTAGTAACATTGATCTTGTCCCTCATAGTTCAATATATAGGATTAAATACACTTTTCCCCATTCTACTAGGGGTCGGTTTACAAATGCATCATCAAACTGATTTTTTTATGATCAACTCATCGAACCATACATTATTTACAAAAAGTGATTTTGCCATCTATGTCTGTTAACCATTTCACAGAAGAATGACGTGGCAATACATGGTAATCAATTAAATCTATGTATCAATGTTGACAAGGAGAGATAAAGCAAGATAAATAATTAATTAAATTAAATTATACTTAATTTTATAATGATTATAATGACCCTGTAAGATATTTCTCTCCTTGTCCGTCCTAGTTCCACATAGGGAGGGAAAATGGAGTCCTTTAGCTCAGAGACCCACCTGACCTCCACCACTGATGATAGCCCTCAAACTCGTTGTGCCATCCATAGAACTATCCACCTTATCCATCTATCTACCAATCTATGTTTGCAAAGTCTGGGGTTGTAGATCGTGGGAGCTTAGATTGTGCACATTAGAAGGGGTATGCTTTTAATGGGTCTAGACTTAGGATAATTGATCCGAAGCAGGGGTGTATGGGCTTGGTTTCGGGGGTTTCAGATTTGTGGTGGTTGTTGATCTGCTTGTCGACGGTGGGGAGGACATCAACGATGGCCAAGATCAAATCAGAGATGTCGAGTAACGACGCCGTTTCCTGAGCTAAGACGACAAATTCTCTGGATCCTACGAGATCTCTGTTCTATAATTGCTTCTCGGTGATTTCGAGCTGCCGGTGAGCTTTTGCTCTGCTTCCATATTCTTCCATTTTTTAAGTTCCTTTGAGTTTTTCTATGGGAGTTGTCTGAGTGAAGGAGGAGCGTGAAGTTGGGGAACTGGATGCATGCTTCTCTTTTCTTTCTTTGGACAATTTTTAGTCCAATTTTATTGTTATTATATTAAACTCTTTGATGAGTGGGAAAAAAGATGGATCAAATTAGGATGTTTTCATGGTGTTTCAGTTAATATTGGTCTTGATTCACCTGATTCCTTCTATTTTGATTGGAATGATTTTTGGGTTTGGTTTGATATGTACAAATTTTGGGTTTTAGTTTGATGGGAATGAATGAATTTTGGGTTTTGGGTTTGGTTTGATCTATACAAATTTTGAGTTTTGATTCTTGATATTAACGAAATTGGTTCCCTCAGATGTGAAAGGCGAAGCGGAGGAGGAAGATGAAGATGACTGATTCCATTTTAGTTGGTTTATTTTTCAAGAATTTTTTTAGTTTAGTTGGAGATTGTAAAACCAACAAAATTTTAAGTCACACGGTAATTAAATATTAATGATATTGAAAACTTTATGATATATATGGAATGAATATGTTATTATTTATGTGGAAAATGTTTATGGTTAAATAAATAAATATATATATATATATATATATATATATATATATATTCTATATATATATATATATGAATTATATAAAAAGAATTAAACGAAAAAGTTACATAACCTAATTATACATTAGGTATGAAAATTAAATAACCTAGGGGTTATGGTATTAAAGAATAATAGTATTTAAAAGTATACTAACCTAAGAGATTACTTTAATTATCTCAATTTATTATTTAATTTAAACCTAATTAAAGTGAGTCTAATTGGGTTATAAAATTAAAGGTACATAGATAATTATTTAAATTCCAAAATGAGTGGAATGGAAACCCTAATTAAATAATTAGGGTAAGATAAAATTTATTTATTGGATCATGATATTTTTACATACCCCAAACAATGTAATTAGGAGTGAGCATTCGGTTATTAACCGAACCGAATACATATTTCGGTTATAACCGAAAACCGAATTTACACTGTTTAGAATATCCGAACAACTACCCGAACTACATAATAACCTAATAACCGAACTTATTATTCGGTTAATAACCGAATAATTACCAATGCACAAATTTAAGCAACGGACTCGGAGAAAGAAAAAAAAATACAATCAACAGAACTTCTGTATGATAAGTAAATCTTTTCAATTAAGTTTTTTACTTTTATAATAAATTAGTATAAAAGTAATCACATGTTACTCAAAGTTCACAAGCTTGTAGTCACATGTAAGCTTATCCTTTCCTTTCAAATTACAACTGTTCACAGGATTGTAATCACATGGTTTTTACAACTATGAAGAGCCACTGTCACAGAGGGAAGTATTCAGCAAACAAAGGAAGAACACTCACCCTCTAGAGGTTTTCTCATGCGTCCACCATCTGAATGTGTCTAACCCTGGAATCAATTTGCTCTGAAATCCTCATCTGAACCCTCATCAGCTCTCCAATCGTCACAGCTCGCTTTGAACTCATTGTGTTCTGCTGACTCACCACTGATTTCTTGGACGATTCCAATCCCAACGCCTTCTTCACCTTGCTCGATGCCACCGCCCTCTTCAACGACGACGCCAACGACATAGACGGCTACCTCTCCATGGTCCTCTCAGACGAAGAAACATAAGTCAACGACCTGAGAGTTGAGAGATCTGAGAGACTGGAGTTCGACACTTTGAGAGATCTGAGAGTTTGAATTTAGCTAGTGGGCTGAGTGCTAGTATGCTACTGCTGAGTTAAGACTCAAGTCAAGAGTCAAGATTAGAGGAGTCAGTCAAGAGTCATATACAGAGTAACAGATATACTCATATTAGTAAAGTAGAACTTGTTCGGTTATTCGGTTTAACCAAATAACCCAAAAATGATACCCGTACAAACTAACCGAAAACCGTAAAAAATTCGGATATAACCAAAATATTAAAAATAACCGAATTTTTAGAAAATTTCGGTTAAATTATTTCGGTTCGGTTTGGTAATTCGGTTATACCCATCTTTTGCTCAGTCCTAAATGTAATTAGAGTGCCCAAACAAGAAATCAAATGGCCCAAGCTATGGCCCAATTTATATGTACCTTCTAGATGGTTAATTAACAAATAAATGAAAAAAAAATTTGGCCAAGATGGAGCATGGATCCGGTCAAATAGAGAGAGAGAAGCATGTGATGTAAATTATTTAGTTACTTTAGTAGTTCACCAAATACTACCAACTTTGCCCCCTATTATCCTAGCTTAATTATTTTATTTTAATGGGCAAGGTAAGAGAGAAGAGATGAAGGTAAGTTGGGTGAAAATATATACATACAAGTTATATATATACACACCTTTTACCCAAATATAAATACTCCTCTTTAGAAAAAAAAAATAAGTTTTACTTCTTTACTTCTCATTCTTCTAAAGTTTGCTAAAAAAAACAAAGAGAAGAGAGAGGGCATGGCATCCTAGAGGGAGAAAGGGAAAGAGTTTGAGCCTTATGCATCCCAAATTTATCTCATACTTTGGTAAAACAAGAAGGTGTGCCTTTAGATCAAGGTAAAAATATTAAATCTCAAGCCTTAATTTCATGTATTTTGTTGGTTTTACAAAAATAAAGACCCTATGCTCATGAACTTTCAAAACTCTTGAGTTACTTGTTTTTAGTACATCATGTTTGGATCTTACATTTTTGGGTGCTTAAAAGTTGATCAAAAAAGGAAAGAAAAGAAACTATGTGCAAATGTTTAAGAAAATCCTAATCTTGCATGCTTAGTGTATTTTTATGTTAGATACAAGGAGTTCAAGCTTTAAATGGCTAGAAGCATGCTAGAATGATAGATATAGAGTTTAATGGATTTAACTTGTGTATTGGTATGTGTTTGTGTAGAAAAGTGGAGCCAAATGCTTGAAAATAATTTTACCGACGAACAAATCGTAGCTTGTTTGTGAAACAAAATTTTCATTTTAAAATCTAAAAATAATATTTGTGATTTTTTTTCTTGGTATGTAAGTTAAGAACAAAATCCCTTTTGAAGCATGCAAAAATGTTTTGAAATGAGCAAGATATGAATTTTTTTTCTAAAAACACCTCACTGATGAAGGATTGTGCAAAATAGTCCGGTTTCTTGCCATTTTCGGTAACCAAAGCATGTCCAAATTTGATGTTTGATAAATGAAAATTGTAGTTCGGGAAGATACAAATCTAACGAGACCGATGGGACCTAAATCGGAGTTGTAGATTTCATTTTATTCAAGTTTTAGTAAAGGACCCCAAATCTGGAAAATCAGAGAGAAACAAAAATATATAAATCGCCATTCAGCTTTAAATTGAACCTGACGAACTTTTCTAATGAATCAGTTCACCCGCTTTTCGACTTGATTATGGTAGTGGATTTGGGACCAAAATTTATTTAAAATTGTGAAGAATATTAAAATATTTAATTCAGAATTTTTCTGAACTGTTACATAATTATTAAGTAATTAATTGTTTAAACTCATTTAAATCATTTAAAACTTACTAATTAATAATTATTAATGCCACTAAATGATTATTAAACTAATTAAATATAATTTAAATTTAATTAACTATTTAATTATTATTTAATTGATAATTAAGTATAGTTAGTGGTAATAAACTAACTATTGATTATTTAATTAATATTAAATAATAAATAGAATTAAACCATTGATTTATTATTATTTAATTAATATTAAATAATTATTAAAGAATATTTAAGTAAGATTATGTAATAATAATGTAATTATTTACTTACATTGAAATAAAATTTATAAAATAATTATTTATCATTTAATTAATATTAAATAATAAATAAGAACAAGTGATAATTAATTATTCTTAGATTAACAAGAAAGAATAATTAAAGACTTATGAAGTGAATTAATTATTTGTTATTTAAGGATAAATAAATAATTAAATTATTATTTATTAAATAATAAATAAGGATAAATGTTAATTAATTATTCATTTATTAATAGTAATGAATAATTAAAGATTAATGAAGTAAATAAATTAATTATTTATTATTCATGGATAATGATTAATTAATTATTATTTAATTAATATTAAATAATAATTAAAGACAAATAATATTAATAATTTAATTATTTATTATTTAGTTAACATTAAATAATAAGTAGATGTAATTAGCTATTATTTATTATTAAATAATAACTAAAGGTAATTAATTAATTACTATTTAACTAATATTAAATGGTAATTAAATAAAGATAGAGTTAATAAATGAAGAGAATTTAAATAACTCATTAATTAAACAAATATAATAAATTGTTTAAAGATCTAATAAGTGTTTATTACTTTAGAAAAACCTTATAAATTAATTAAATCATTAACCTAAGATTTATAAAATATCTTATAGGACTCTTTGAAAGTATATTATATTATGTGTACCTTGTGATTGAATTATTTGCTAGATAATAGCATAAGTAAGTGTATAGACATACAATTATACGCAGTACTAATTAATAGACCAACATTGTAATGCCTGAAAAAAAATAAGAAGAATAATAATAATAAATAAATATTTAATAATAAAAATTATTTTGTTTTAAATTATATTAATTGTACTTTGTCTTTTATTTGGGTCAAACTAGTCATTTACTTTTGGACTAATAAGTATTAATAAATGATGAATAAATTAAGTTCATAAAATTTGGCTTTAAATTAAGTGGGTCTAATTTTTTAATGGTGTAATTTTAAAGTTCTATTAAAATTTGGAGAGTTAATAATTATATTATATTAATTAATAAAATATGTTTTTTTAGTGAATAAATATCTAAAACCTAATTTACTCAACATCACGTCTGATACAAACTGAGGGAAAAGAAGAAGAGAAGCTGCGGCAGCATTAATAGAAAGGAAAAGGGAATTGACAATTTAAGTGTTGTTGCAAAGGTAAATTAAACCTTTTATTGAATTGTTTTACCAAGCATATAGGTTACAATGAGCAGGATCTGTTTGGATTTTTTTTGGGTAAGATATGTAACCATATTAGATTAGTACAATTAAAGAAAGAATCTGACTTTGAATTCCGTGTAGCTATATATGATTTAATATTTCTTCCACCAAACCTTAATTTCATTACTGTTCATTTTTTTGGATTCCTTTTTGGGTGATATAAATGTATATATATTACATGATTGCTGGTACATATTACTTGAATATATATATATATATATATATATATATATAAGTTTGTCAGATTACTTGTTGGACGGAAGATATTAAACTTACTGCTAAAGAAAAAAAGATTTCGTTATCATGATGTGAAGCTGTTGTAATGCATAAGGATTTTCATGTTGTTTATAGGCCTGCAACTCTTGCAGGCATGGATTTCGTGTTATATATATATATATATATATATATATATATATATATTGTGTTACTAAATTTTTGGTCATAAAACTTATAACGAAATTAGTAAATCAATTGAAGTTATGTATATTAATTCGAATTAATTAATTTTGCCTTCATAGTTATAAAAGTCTTTAATAATAAATTTAATAGTATTATGTTATTAATGATTGGATTGTAATAAAATTTTATTAAATTATTTAGATTGAACGGAGAGAATCTAAACGAGTTTTATTGGAATTTTGGGTATTCCATTGCTTAATCCAGGTACGGATTCCATACTTTTTCAGCGAGACTCTTTTATTTTTAAGTTGTTCGTTTCGTTATTCATTTTGAAATTTAGTATTGCCTCTCATAATTATTCCATATCAAATTCATTGTGATAGTTTCGGTTGGCGTTCATAGTTGGAACTCGTATTTGTACTCTTTAGACTAGTACATGTCTAAATTTATTTTGATATTTATAGTAATATCCATGTTAGTATATGTTTGGAGACTTTGAGTTGATGATTCATTTCAGTTTAATATGCACATATTAGAACCGTTTTTGTGTTAATATTATGTCGCATGTGTTGTGACATGATGTTTTTGTTAGAATATACCGTAGGGTATACCTGAGCTATAACCACCCTGGGGGTACCCACAGTATGTCCTCTTAACCGAGGGCATGACACCTTCCGGCGGTGTGATCAGTCCACGGCGTCTCCGGTTTGTGCTCCGGTGGGAGTTGGCCATTTGGTGTTTTGTTGTGGGAGGCGTATGGGTCGACCCTAGTTTTCTGTTCTTTTCTATTCTGTGGAGTGGTGATGTTTGTGCCAAACACACCTTCCAATTTTGCACGCATCTGGATTGTGCAGTCCGATCTGTGATTGCATGTGTGGCATTATTTTGATTGCCTGTGTGGCATTATTTGACTTGCCTGTGTGGCAAGGTATATTACTATTTATTTTGAGCTCGGTATGAAATAACACCCAGCCATTTGATTCAGCCTATCATTTCGTTGTGTTGGTTTTGTTCGTTACAGTTCAGTTCAATTAATTGTGTTAGTTATTTCGTTTCATTATTCTTTTATTCTATATCCGTACTGGGCAGTTGGCTCATGCTGTGTTTTTCTTCCGACAGGTAATCAGGGGGATCAAGGGCAAGTGTGATGAGAGCTCCCTTCTATCCAATGGTTTATTTATATTTTGTTAGGCTATGATAGATTGATCTATTTAGAGTTTTAATAATTAGTTCAGATTGTGGTTTGAGCCAGTGTGGCATTTATTATGGTTTGTCTTATGACATTAAATCATTATGAGATTATTCTTTTGTGATTTAGAGCCTTGTTATATATATATTCATTAGTTTTGTTGAGTTTTGTGTAAACTCTCTTTCCATTTCAAAAAGGGAGTGTTACAGAGTTGGTATCAGAGCCAGGTTCTTTCTTGTAGAAAACCTATTTAGGTTTGACCTGTGAGTTATGGGTAGACTTACGGGTTAGGTTTTTGTTCTGCTTTAATTTTCTCGTTCAATTTCATCATATCGCTTATATTTGAATCAGTCTCTAATCTGCTTTGTTATCTATTTGTTGATCTCTTTGTTAGATGGCTCGTAGATCCGCCAGAGTTGCTGGGAGTCGAGGTAACAATAGGGGAAGAGCTGAGGGTCAGTCCAATGAGCAACCTAATGATCAGATTAATGCTCAGTTGGCTACCTTAGTGAATCAGTCATGAATCGAGCGTTACCTCGATTAATGCACAGGTTATAGCATGCAATGCGGCGGTATACCGTAGATTCTGGAGCAGAGAACTGGGAAATAATGGTCTATAGGCAAACGAAGAGGAAGGGAATGCAGATGGTATTGATCAGCAGGTGGTTCCAATGTATGTGTGGTTGGAAAGGTCTCAGAAGCAGAAACCACAGTCATTCAGTTATGCCCCGACTCCAATTGACGCAGAGAATTGGATTGCTCATCTGGAGAAGATTTTTGATGTGTTAGGGTGTTCGAATAATCAGAAAGTGTTACTTTCAATTTACAAGCTAGAAGGGGATGCACAGAGGTGGTGGAAAGCGATGAAAACAACAAAAGGTGATGGTTATGTTGAAACACTTGGTTGGGCTGAGTTTTGTGAGGTCTTTTATCAACAGTATTTTCCAGCTACTGATAAAGAGGCCTATGCCAGAGAGTATCTGTCTATTCGGCAGAAAGATGATGAGTTCATCACAGATTTCATGATGACGTTCACTAGGTTGGTAGGCTTTGCGGGAACCTCAGCAGGGACTGCAACAGAATAGGTGGAGAAGTTAAAGTGGCGGATTCATTATAGGTATCACCAGCATCTTATTAACAACAAGTTTGCAGATGTGTCAGCAGTGGCCAATGCGTCCAAGAATATTGAGATGGAGCGACAGGACTTTCGGTCTTCTAAACCAGAGGGAAGTCGAAAGAGGGATAGAAAAGACCAGCCGGGTCAAACTTCGGGTCAGCACTGAAAGAATCTGGGTGGTCAGTGGAACCGGAACCGTGGTGGTCAGCAGGGGTAATGGCGTGGCCAGAATCAGAACAGGGGTTATCAGCAGATGCCTCAGCAGGGGCATAATCGTCAACTTCAGCTACCTTGGTATGGACAGAATCGTTAGCAGGGGCATAATCGTCTGCAGGAGCAAAATCAGGGTCGTTATCCAGGACCAGCTGGTGGGGGTAACCCAAATCTCATTCTGATAGCTCCTTGTGCTACTTGTGGGGCTAATCATCCGGGGAGGCAGTTCCATAGACTCATCGGTGCATGTTTCTTGTGTGGACAAATGGGTTATATGGCTAGATATTGTACCGGGCCACGTGGTAATGGTGGAGGTGGTGATAATGGTGGCAATGGGGAATTGACATCGGGGTCGAGTGTTTTCTTTTGACGTATAACCAAAGCAAGTACACCGGTCTTCGTGGTCCCGCACTCTCTTAGTTGGCAATCGTGAGGCGTCTATTTTATTTGATACGGGTTCTACTCATTCCGTTGTTGCTCAGTCTCTTGTTAGGCACTGGGTGTGCCATCTCGATCTTTAGATTCATTATGTTCATTGCTACCCGATGGGGACTTCATTGTTATTTCCGATTTGTATCAAGAGTGTCCGATCGCTTTGGAGATAAGATTCGTAGGGCTAATCTTCTTCCGATGAGTATGCATGATTTTGATGTCATTCTTGGGATATACTGGTTGGATAAACACCAAGCCACTATCGATTGTCAGGCGAAGAAGGTTATATTTGGAGATGTGAAGTCTCCAGAGTTCGTATTTCAGGGTTCACAGCCGAGTAGGGTGTTGAAGATGATTTCAGCTTTGAAGGCTGGGAAGTTGGTAGCAAAGGGTTATGAGGGGTATTTGGTGTTTGTAAAGGATACCTCTAAGGGTGAGTCCCGTATTGAGGATGTTCCAATTGTTCATGATTTTTTCGATGTGTTTCCTGAGGAGTTGTCAGGGTTGCCACCACAGCGGGAAGTAGAGTTTGATATTGATCTTGTTCCTAGTGCGAAGCCTATCTCTAAGGCGCCGTATCAGATGGCACCGTTGGAGTTACAAGAGTTAAAGGAGTAGTTGCAGGAGCTTTTAGATCGTGGTGTGATTCAGCCGAGTGTTTCACCGTGGGGTGCTCCAGTCTTGTTTGTGAAGAAGAAGGATGGGTCTATGAGGCTGTGTATAGACTACAGGGAGTTGAACAAGATCAACTTCAGGAATCGGTATCCATTGTCGAGGATTGATGACTTGTTTGACCAACTTCAGGGGGCAAAATATTTTTCAAAGATGGACTTGAGGTCGGGCTATCATCAGTTGAGGGTGAGGGATGAGGATATCTCTTAGACAGCTTTTTGCACTCGATATGGGCATTACGAGTTTCTGGTGATGCTATTCGGGTTGACTAATACTCCGACGGTGTTTATGGATTTAATGAATCGGGTGTTCAGGGAGTACTTGGACCAATTTGTTATTGTCTTTATTGATGACATTTGGTTTACTCCAAGTCTAAAGAAGAGCATGATGAGCATCTTCACACAGTGTTGGGGATTTTGCAGAAAGAGAAGTTGTATGCTAAATTCTCTAAATACGAGTTTTGGTTAGAGCAGGTTGAATTTTTGGGCCACGTTGTTTCTGCTGAAGGCATTAAGGTGGATCCTGTGAAGGTTGAGGCTATCACTAAATGGCCGAGACCTACTACAGTGACGGAGATTAGGAGTTTCTTGGGTTTGGCAGGGTATTATAGGTGATTTGTGGAAGGATTCTCTTTGTTTGCCTTACCATTGACTCAATTGATGAGAAAGGGCACAAAGTTTGTGTGGAATGAGGAGCGTGAGAAGAGTTTTAAGGAGTTGAAGAAACGACTTGTGACAGCTCCTATACTTGCATTACCGTCGGGGACAGGAGGTTACCAGATTTAAAGTGATGCTTCTAAGAAGGGTTTAGGGTGTGTTTTGATGCAACACGGTAAAGTGATTGCTTATGCTTCTAGGCAGCTTAAACCTTATGAGGTGATCTACCCCACTCATGATTTGGAGTTGGCAGCCATGATCTTTGCCCTAAAAATTTGGAGGCATTATTTGTATGGAGAGACTTGTGATATCTTCATCGATCACAAAAGTCTTAAATACATCTTCACTCAAAAGGAGCTCAATATGAGGCAGAGGCGTTGGTTGGAGCTTCTAAAAGATTATGATGCTAGAATTCTGTATCACCCGGGGAAGGGAAATGTGGTTGCAGATGCTCTTAGCCGAAAGAATTCAGGGAGTGTAGCAGCTCTTATTACACAACCTCAGCTTATTTTGGATATGGAGCGGCTCGAGTTGGAGTTGTATGTACGAGGTTCAGATGGGCATTTAGCGGGTATGAGAGTGGAGCCTTCTCTTATCTCGCGGGTTAAAGAAGCTCAAAAAGAAGATGGGGAGTTGTGGGGTCTGACACAGAATCTAGAGGAGGGCAAGCAACCCGAGTTTCGTATTAATGACCACGGTGTGATTTAGTTGGGTGAGTGATTGTGTGTACCATCCGATCCAATTATTCGGGAGGCAGTGTTGGCTGAGGCTCATAGTTCGCCATTTTCTATTCATCCAGGTTCTACAAAGATGTATACGGATTTGAAGAAGAATTTTTGGTGGAATGGGATGAAACAAGACGTGGCTGAATATGTTGGGGAGTGCCTCACTTGTCAACAAGTGAAGATAGAACATCAACGAGCTAGTGGGTTGTTACAACAGTTAGACATTCCAGTGTAGAAGTGGGAGGATATCACAATGGACTTTGTGACTGGTTTGCCAAAGACTTTCAAGAAGAATGATGCCATTTGGGTAGTGGTGGACCGGCTGACCAAATTGGCACACTTTTTGGCTATCCATGAGGGTTACTCGGTGGATAGGTTGGCACATATCTTTCAGCAGGAGATTGTTAGACTTCATGGTACTCCGGTGTCTATTGTTTCAGATCGGGACCCACGGTTTACTTGACGGTTTTGGAAAGGGTTTCAATGAGCTTGGGACACTCGGCTCAACTTCAGTACTTCTTTTCATCCGGAAACTGATGGGCAATTAGAACGGACTATTCAAACATTAGAGGACATGTTGAGGTCTTGTGCACTTGAATGGTCGGGTAATTGGGATGATTACTTGAGCCTAGTTGAGTTTGCTTATAATAACAGCTGGCATGCAAGTATTGGAATGGCTCCTTTTAAGGCCTTGTATGTTAGAAAGTGCCGGGCACCAACTTGTTGGGATGAGGTTGGCGAAAGGGCCATAGAAGGGCCTGAGTTAGTTCAAATCACTACGGAGAAGGTAGCTGTGGCTAAGGAGAAATTAAAGTCGGCTCGATCACGGCAGAAGTGTTATGCTGATAAGCATAGAAGGACTCTAGAGTTTGAACCTGGTGAACATGTGTTTCTAAAAGTTTCTCCTTGGAAGGGCATTCAGCGATTTGGGTTGAAAGGGAAACTTAGTCCGCGTTATATTGGCCCATTTGAGATTTTGGAGAGGGTTGGTGAAGTTGCATATCGGTTAGCTTTGCCTCCACAGCTAGCTTATGTGCACAATGTGTTCCATGTGTCAGTGTTGAGGAGTTATCATTATCATCCGTTGCACGTGGTGCAATATCCATTCGATAAGATTCGAGAGGATCTCATTTGTGATGAGCAAGCCGAGGCGATTTTGGATTGTCAAGAGCGGATTACGAGGAGGAAGGCTATTTCGTTTATTAAGGTTTTGTGAAAAAATCATTCGGAGCGGGAAGCCACAGAGGAGATGGAGGAGTCTATTTGAGTGGAGTATCCGCATATCTTTGAAAATTAGGTACGTTCTATTCTTTTGATTCTGGGGACGGAATCCTTTTTAAGGGGTAGGTGATGTAATACCCGAAAAAAAAATAAGAATAATAATAAATAAATATTTAATAATAAAAATTATTTTGTTTTAAACTATATTAATTGTACTTTGTCTTTTATTTGGGTCAAACTAGTCATTTACTTTTGGACTAATAAGTATTAATAAATGATGAATAAATTAAGTTGATAAATTTGGGCTTTAAATTAAGTGGGTCTAATTTTTTAATGGTGTAATTTTAAAGTTCTATTAAAATTTGGAGAGTTAATAATTATATTATATTAATTAATAAAATATGTTTTTTTAGTGAATAAATATCTAAAACCTAATTTACTCAACATCACGTCTGATACAAACTGAGGGAAAAGAAGAAGAGAAGCTGCGGCAGCATTAATAGAAAGGAAAAGGGAATTGACAATTTAAGTGTTGTTGCAAAGGTAAATTAAACCTTTTATTGAATTGTTTTGCCGAGCATATAGTTTACAATGAGCAGGATCTGTTTGGATTTTTTTTGGGTAAGATATGTAACCATATTAGATCAGTATAATTAAAGAAAGATTCTGTCTTTGAATTCCGTACAGCTATATATGATTTAATATTTCTTCCACCAAACCTTAATTTCATTCTTGTTCATTTTTTTGGATTCCTTTTTGGGTGATATACATGTATATATATTACATGATTGCACGGTACATATTACTTGAATATATATATATATATATATATATATATATATATATATATATATATATAAGTTTGTCGATTACTTGTTGGATAAGAAGATATTAAACTTACTACTAAAAAAAAAGAAGATTTCATTATCATGATGTGAAGTCATTGTAATGCATAAGGATTTTCATGTTGTTTATAGAATCGCAACTCTTGCAGGCATGGATTTCTTTATATATATATATATATATATATATATATATATATATATATATATATATATATATATTGTGTTAATAAATTTTTGGTCGTAAAACTTATAACGGATTTAGTAAATCAATTAAAGTTATGTATATTAATTCGAATTAATTAATTTTGCCGTCATAGTTATAAAAGTCTTTAATAATAAATTTAATAGTATTATGTTATTAATGATTGGATTATAATAAAATTTTATTAAATTATTTAGATTGAACGGAGAGAATCTAAACGAGTTTTATTGGAATTTTGGTTATTCCATTGCTTAATCCAAGTACGAATTTCGTACTTTTTCAGCGAGACTCTTTTATTTTTAAGTTGTTCATTTCGTTATTCGTTTTGAAATTTAGTATTGCCTCTCATTATTATTCCTTATCAAATTCATTGTGATAGTTTCGGTTGGCGTTCATAGTTGGAACACATATTTGTACTCTTTAGACTAGTACAACATGTCTAAATTTATTTTGATATTTGTAGTAATGTGCATGTTAGTATATGTTTGAAGACTTTGAGTTGATGATTCATTTCAGTTTAATATGCACATATTAGAACCCTTTTTGTGTTAATATTATGTCACATGTGTTGTGACATGATGTTTTTGTTAGAATATACCGTAGGGTATACCTGAGCTATAACCACCTGTGGGGGTACCACAGGCATGTCCTCTTGGCACCGAGGCATGACACCTTCCGTGGCGGTGTGATCAGTCCACGACGTCTCCGGTTTGTTCTCCGGTGGGAGTTGGCCATTTGGTGTTTTGTTATGGGAGGCGTATGGGTCGACCCTAGTTTTCTGCTCGCTCGCTACGTTCTCATGGTGGTGATGTTTATGCCAAACACGCCTTCCGATTTTGCACGCATCTAGATTGCGCAGTCCGATGTGTGATTGCATGTGTGGCATTATTTTGATTGCCTGTGTGGCATTATTTGACTTGCCTGTGTGACAAGGTATATTACTATTTATTTTGAGCTCGGTATGAAATAACACCCAAACCATTTTGATTCAAATTTATCATTTCGTTGTGTTGGTTTTGTTCGTTACAGTTCAGTTCAATTAATTGTGTTAGTTATTTTGTTTCATTATTCTTTTATTCTATATCCATACTGGGCATTTGTCTCATGCTGTGTTTTTCTTCCGGCAGGTAATCAGGGGGATCAAGGGCAAGTGTGACGAGAGCTCCCTTCTATCCAATGGTTTATTTATATTTTGTTAGGCTATGATAGATTGATCTATTTAGAGTTTTAATAATTAGTTCAGATTGTGGTTTGAGCCAGTGTGGCATTTATTATGGCTTGTCTTATGACATTAAATCATTATGAGATTATTCTTTTGTGATTTAGAGCCTTTTTATATATATTCATTAGTTTTGTTGAGTTTTGTGTAACCTCTCTTTCTATTTCGGAAAGGGGGTGTTACAAACATTGTCAATGCTAGGTTGTTCAAAGAATTTTAATTAAAGCTAGTTAGCTGTAGCTCATCGAACAGGCAAGTTCTCTAACTCAAACTTCAGTTATTATTTTTAAAGCATGTTAGTGGATAATTATTGTTGATTACTCCACATCCTTAACGATTATTGTGAATCGCATTTTGTGCAATTGAATTCCTGCTCAATTATTATTGAATTGTGAATTAATTAAAGTTCTTTCATTCTTAAACTGTTTATGAGATAGATCTATGCTAGATGTATCAATTAGATCGAATATGTTTAAATCTATTAAATCAAATATGTTTTAAAAGCTGTTCTTAACCAATTGATTTGGTAAGGACTCGAGACTGAGAAATAGAACAATTTTATTAAAGCATTATATTGGTAAAATAATTGTTGCTCGACTATTAAGTGTTTATGCATAATACATCGGGTATGAAAGGCTGATACCCTTGATTACCAAAACTAATTAAAAGGACCAGTTTAACTATTAACAATCTTAGTATATGTTCATGGTTAATTAAAACCACTCAGCATCTATTATTCAATTATTCAAATATTCAATTATTGAAACTTAATTCATGTTCTTTCATAATTGATTCTATTGTTGAACATTGAAAGCTAAATTACTTTATAATCATAATATACCTTTCTTGTGTTTAAACTTGCTAAGCAAACTAGTTGCTTACTCTTGCTATATCATGACATTTATTTCAGCTAAGCCTGAGGGATCGAATAAGAAAGACAAAGGCAAGGGCAAAGTCCAAGAATAGCTTAATTTGAATGTTAATTATTATATTACCTGATGGAATTATTTATGTAAACCTTTTGTAATATTAAAGGTGTGTTTTAGTTAAGGTAAAGAAAAGACCTTGGAGTTATGTTATAAAACTTTATTATAATGAAAAATGTATGTTTATTATTCCGCAATAGTATATAGAATGCTTATGATGATGGATCGTGATCACTGAATCTGAGGTTAGAGAACCTGGATTTTGGGGCGTCACAAAGATTAATAGGGATGACTGATTCCATGTATGTGAATATGAATATTTCTAATGGATATGAATATATTACTAATGAGTTTTAGAAGGAAAAAAATTAGCGAAAAAAAGAACGAAATAATTTTGGATTATCTTTCTCTTTCTTCATATCTAATAATAATTGATTTTTGAAGTGTTTTAATATTTCTTTATTGTATATTTAAGCCTAGATTTAATGATTTCACAATATAAATAATAATTATATAAATTTTCAAAAATATAAATAATAATTAATTTTCAAATTTTAGTTATATTTTTGAAGTTTGAATTTATTTTTGTGAATTTTAATTTTAAATTTGTGCTTATTATGAAAATATTTATGAATAATTTTAAAGACATTACTCAAATTCAAATTTTTCCTAAATTTTTCTTATTTTAATAACATATGTAATATATTTGAATATAAAAAAAGACAAATTTGTCAAAGAAAAAAATATTAATAATTTTTCATTATTAATGTTGAGGGTATTATGACAAAATTAGTAATATAACATGTTAGACATTTATATGTTATATTACTAATTTTAGTTTTATCTCAAGAGTGGTTAATAAAATTAATGAATTTAATGAGTTATTTAAATTAAAAGAAACATATTTATATGTAATTTATATAATTTATTTAATATTGCACCGTACTAGAAAAAAAAGATTTTTTTTTTTGCTATAATATCAAAGTTTTACCATACCAAAAAAAAATTAATGATTAAAATAAATGTAAAAAAAAATATTTTTATTGTACTTTTATTTTGAATGGATTATTTTATTTATTTGATTTTTATTAATTTAGCATTAAATTATACAAGTTTCCATCTAAGCATTCCAGAAAGAAAAATGTCTGACATGTAAATTTTCTCTCTCTCATGTGACAACTCATGTAATTTTTCCGTCCAAAGTCAAACAATTTAACAAAATTTGTAACGGATTGTAAAAAATTGTAGTTCAATGAGTCGAATAAAAAAAAATCAGTTCAATGATGCATTTGTAAACCGACCCCTAGTAGAGTGGCGAAAAGTGTATTTAAGCCTCAATATATATATCAACTGTCGTATGACTAGACCTTTTGGGAATAAACCTAGTAAAGAAATAACTTAAATGAAAAAAAAAAGTAAGAGATGAATTGCTTCATGAGATAAGGTACGATGAGAGAAGTCGTGATGTTATTCGCATGGGACCACAAGCCTTTGAAAAATTGTGTAATATATTGCATGACGAGTGCGCGCTTTCAACCCACAACGAGTATCTCTAGAGTAACAAGTCGCAAAATTTCTTCACATATTGTCGCATAATGTGAGAAATCGCACAATTACATTCTTCTTTTGTAACTCAACGGGAACAACAAGTCGTCATTTTCATAGAGTCTTAATTAAGTGCAATAATATCATTGGAAGAAATTTTTTTAATACAACCAAATGGAGCACACATACCTTCAGAAGTAATAGTAGATTTTATCCATATTATAAGGTAAAACTTACAACTTAACATACTTTAACTCAAATTTACATTTTTATATATTTAACAAGGTATGTGCATGTTTGTGAATTCTAGGATTGTGTTGGAGCAAGAGACGAAACTCATGTTCGTATAAAAGTTCCTCACACTGATGTACCAAGATATCGTTGTAGGAATGGGTACCCTACGCAAAATGTCTTAGTCGCATGCACATTTGACTTGAAAATTACTTATATTTTGACTGGTTGGTAAGCGATGACATCTGACTACAAAATAATTAAAAATTCCTTTGTAAGAGAAGATAAGTTGAAAATCCCTGATAGTAATACACTATCAACCTTTTTAAGATTTAATTAAAAAAATTCTTTGTTTTTCATGTAACTAATATTATGTTTTTTAGGCAAATATTATCTTGTAGATGCTAGACAACCATTTACCAATGGATTAATGACACCTTATAGAGGTGTTTGCTACCATTTAAAAATTTACTCAGATCGACCTCCAGAAAATCCTAGAGAATTATTTAATCTACATCATGCATCATTACGTAATACAATTAAAAGGGCATTTGGCGTACTAAAGAAAAGGTTTCCCATTATTGGGAGAACAAATGAGCCAAAATACGATGTGGATACTCAATCTGAAATTATTTTAGCATGTTGCATTTTACATAATACTTTGTGTCAGTTGATCCTGATGATGACCTTATTGTCGAAGTTGATCGAGAACTCCTAAGCAAATACATGAACCTGATGATCATGTAAGAGATGCTATTGGGGATGCAACACATGTTGAGTATTTTAAGACTTCTATTGCAAATGATATGTGGATTGATTAGATAAATGAAGTTAATAGTTCTTGAGTTTCATCTCATGTTGACAACTAGTTTATAGTACTTTTGGTTTTTTAATTTATTATGTTATTTGACGAGTATTCGAGCCGTAACTAGAATGATATTTTGTTTATTGTTTATATGAGATTAAGTTTTTTACTTTATTATTTATCCATTGTTGTGTGTTGTAAGACCCCAATTTTTTTTTAAATAAAATGGAATTTCCTTTATAGTAAGGGTTTATTTGATTAATGTGGTTAATTATGGGTAAAATGCGCAAATATTTTAAATAAGCAAATGGTTATAAAATATTCATTGTTGTCGAGGAATATTCGTTTGGTCGTGGAATATTCTTGCTGTCGGGGAATATTCGTACGACGACGCAGCCTTATTGTGGGCCCCATAACGGAAAGCGATTGGATGAAGAAAACGACAAGTATAAGTTGCATATAAATAAATGGCGTAGTTGTTATCGTTAATACTGTTGGAATACCTGGTGGTTAAAACACAGTAATACGCGTTGTTGCACAGTAGCACACGATATTGCACCAATTATTGATTAAAGCAAAAATGTGGGTCAAGCAAATTACCAAGATATTCGATATCTTAGGATGCACGGAGGAACAGAAGGTTCCATTCGCCACTTTTATGTTCCATAATGAGGCAAATTACTGGTGGGAATCTTTGAAGCGTACCTAGCCAGCCGCACTCAACATGTCTTGGGAAACGTTTCAGAAACTGTTCAATGACAAGACTTTCCTGAAAGTATTCGTCATATGAAGGAGGTAGAGTTTATTAGACTAGAACAGAACAACATGACGGTGTCCCAGTACAAAGTGAAGTTCGCGGAGTTATCCAGGTTTGCACCTCATTTGGTGGAGAATGAGGAACGTATGACGCGGATGTTTCTAAGAGGTCTGAAACCCGATATACGTCAATATCTCATTTCTCATAAATTTTCTCTATATTAAGATGTTGTCAACAGGGCTCAATTATTAGAGCGAGATAATGAGTACGTTCAATCGAGGGACCACAACCAGGGTCATACCTATGTGGATGCGAATCATCGAGAGCAATGATAATCAATGGGGAGGAAAATACTGGACAAAAGTGGTAATCACTCCGGTGGTAATCGTGGCCATGATAATAGAAGAAGCGAGATGGGAGGAGATTTTAAAAGAGAATGTATAACAATGATAATGTGAAGACGCCAACACCAAAGATCAACTATTTCAAGGGAGGAAAACGACCACCCCATCACATGCTATAAATGTGGAAAAGAGGACAAATCACCAAACCGTCCCACAACAGCAGTTCAAGGTATGTTATAATTGTAGAAATGAAGGTCATATCGCTCGAGATTATACGCAGAGCGAAACCCACCCAATGGGGATGGTGACTCAAAAGGTATCCCTAGAAAAGTTAAAGTCAATCTGCCTGGAAGAGCGTTTGTCGTGGATCGCCAAAATGCGAGGAACCCGAATGAAGTTAGCACGCAAGTTAGTTAATTATAAATTCTTGCGAAGTCTATACCTTATTAGATATCGGTTCTACCCATTCATTTATCTCTCCTGCTTGTGCTCAACGTTTCAACTTGACTCCGGAGAAAATTAGACTTTGACTTATCTGTTGAAACTCCGTTAGGAGAAATTTTCATTACATCCACTGTTTATAAATCTTATTTGATCCAAGTTGGCACCATCACATTACCTGTTGATCTTATCTCTTTAAAGATACTTGTTTTTGATGTGATTTTAGGGATTAATTGGTTAACTACTCATCATGCCAAAATTGATTACTTTCGTAAGGTTTTTAGTTTTCATATTCCTAAGCAACCTGTTATTCGAATTCAAGCAACCAAACCATTGAAGTCAAACTCTTTCATATCAAGTCATAAAGTCATTCTTTTATTGAAAAACGGATGTCAAGTTTTCTTAGCCCATGTTATGGACTTGAACAAAAATACGTCAGATTTGAATGATATTTCTGTTGTTAATGAATTTCCTGATGTATTTCCTGAAGAATTTCCTGGCCTACTCCCAGAGCGTGATATTGAACTTTGTATCGACTTTGAACCCGGTACAAAACCCACTTCTAAAATCTCATATTGAAGGGTTGAAGGGTTCCTATTGAACTTCAGGAGTTAAAAACCCAACTATAGAAGTTGATAAACCAAGCCTTTAACTGGTGACTTCCTTTGTGGAATGCACTGAAGCCAGACTCTCTATAGGGTACGCCATATTCGTGCTGTAATAAATTGATAGGTGTCATTGTGATGTGCTATCCAAGATTGGGATATGAGTCACAGTTAGAGAAACCTAAATCAGTAATCAAATACGTAGCTTTTTAGGCTTAGTTGATTACTATCGGAGATTCGTGGAAAGATTTTCTCGAATCGCTACTCCATTAACTCAGCTGACTCGTAGAGATATAAAATTTGAATGGAGCAAGGAATGTGGGAAGAGCTTCAAATAACTCAAGATGAGACTCATTTCGGCACATATTCTCACCATACCATCCTGTAAAAGCGAGCGTGGTAGGCGGCGTTGAATAGAAGATCGATATCTGATACAAAGTGCGATATTGTCAAAGACCCATTTCAGATAACTTAAAAATGATAGAGATAGAGTTAAAAACTCTAGGGACCCACATGATGATATACGAGTAGAATCGACTTTAATCGATAGTTAAAGTCGCTCAAGCTATGAGACTGGAGTGATGAATATGAAGAAGAAGATCTGAGAAGTCGTTATTTCAAAAGCGAGAATCGATGATGAGAGGAAAGCTCAAACCTTCGATTTATTAGTCCATTTGAAATCCTCGATCGAATAGGAACTGTGACCTATAGACTTGTTTTACCGCCAAGTATTTCGCGTGTTCATAACGTTTTTCACGTATCGATGTTATGTAAATATGTGGACGACCCGAACCACATTATTGAGTTAGAACCAGACGAGATAACCGAAGATTTAACGTACGAAGAAGTACTAGTTAAGATCTTGGATAGGAAGGAGCATGTCCTATGCACAAAGGTCATACCACTAGTCAAAGTTTTGTGCAGAAACCATGCTATTGAAGAAATGACCTGGGAGTTGGAAACATAAATGAAAGCGAGGTATCCTCACCTTTTCGAAACACCAGGTGCGTACGTCAATTTTAAGGACAAAAATTCATAAGGAGGGGAGGTTGTAAGACCCCAATTTTTTTTTAAATAAAATAGAATTTCCTTTATAGTAAGGGTTTATTTGATTAATGTGGTTAGTTATGGGTAAAATGCGCAAATATTTTAAATAAGCAAGTGGTTATAAAATATTCATTATTATCGGGGAATATTCGTTTGGTCGTAGAATATTCTTTCCGCTTGTCGGGAATATTCGTATAAATGCGGCAAGACAATTTTTTATAGGCCCATAATAAAGCGTTGGAATACCAACAAGTTAAAACACGATGTCTGGCATTGTTTCAAGAAGACACCGTTGAAATTGCAAAACAATTATTGATTCTTACGTGAAGAAGACACTACTCAATAATTATTACATAAAAGACACTACTTAATATTTTATTTTATTGATTCAATAATTTTATTTTATTGATTGACATTTTATATTATTTTATATTATTGTTATTTCAATAATTGTCACTACACAATTTTTTTATTATCGATCAATAATTCATATTATTTGAATAAAATTATTAGATAGCATTATTGGCAATGTCTAGAAAGTTCTTTCTAAGAAGAGGTTTGGTCACCTAATTGCGCTTGTAGAGGAGAAATCCTTATTGAAAGCCCCTCTTCTGAGAACTACCGGTTGTCAATATTGTGATTCTGTAATATTATTTGTGAATAATTAATTATTGATTTATATGATAATGAAAATATTCATTTTATGTGGATATAGATGGAGAAAATTTTTAATGTGACAATTGTTGAAAATTGATATTTTATCTTTTCTAATAAAATAATTTATTTAAATATATTATTATATTTTAATAATATAATAATGGTGATAGTTTTACAATGAATGTGTGATATATGAATAAATGAGGAGGAAGAGTATTTTTGTTACAAAAAATATTTAACACATGTTTTGTGTGTTGGTGGACCCTATTTTTGATTGAAATTTGATTATAGCCTGCAAAATCGTCCGTATGTGGATTTCGGTCAATTTTTGTTTGGAATTTGAAAAAACTTTCTTCTACAAAGTTGTAGAGAATTAAATTTCCTATGGAATAGACATAAGATTTTCTCATAAAAAGGCTATTTATTATGAATTATTGAAGTTCCGGAATATTGAGTCTGAATTGATTTTGTTACAAAAATTGTTTTAAACATGTTTTTCATTTTTTGTGTGGTAAATGTGTTTTTGATGTGGTGGGCAAAGGAAAATTTTATTATAAATATATTCTTTTATTAAATTTTCTGTTTTGGTGTTCTAAGCATTTTCCTATAAATAGGGTGCTTAGGTTAGAATTGAAAATCACACCAGAAACTGATATCTTCTCTCTATATTATCTAGCGTATTCTTGTGAGTATTTTGATACTTTGAGTGTTGCTATACGGTGCAAGTTCCTTCAACACTATATCCAGTATTCCAGTCAAAAGTACTATCTTTTCGAGGTAAGGGATGTTATTTTTATAAATGATATTATTTCTTTCAATATCATTATGCCGGAATATTGGTAAGATTTTTCTTGTGAAATTCTTATCTTTTCATGTCAGGTTTACTATTCATGAGTTACTATTCATGAGTTACTATTAATGAGTTACTATTCACGAGTACTATTCACGAAGCATGATGATTTTTCTTGTGAAATTTCTACCTTTTAGTGTCGGAGTTACTATTCACGTATACGGCACTATTCACGTTTACGACACTATTCACGAATACGACACTATTCACAAAAAAATTAATTTTCTTTTCTGTGTCCAAGATTGTCTATTATGGTTCCTATCTTTGATTGGATCTATGTTTTGATCTTCATTTTTGAATTCTGCTCCACAATAGTTTATTATAGAGTATTTTTGAACTTGGATTGTCTAAAGTACAAATCCTTAATATTTGTTCTTTTGTCTTATTGGATTCGTTTTCTTTAAAATATTTTTCATCATCCTCAGTCCTTAATGATGATATAACTGAATATCTTTGGCCTGTAGTGCAAAGGTGGATGATTTCTTGATGAATATCTTTGGCCCGTAGAGCAAAGATGACAGGTGTTGAGATGAACATGACTGACTGTTTAATATCTTTGGCCTGTAGTGCAAAGATGACTATTTGATTCAATATGTATATTGATTGATGTTACAGGGATAAAATATCGATGATGGACTTTTAAATTCATAGATGATAGTAGATTTCATTCTCTACTTAACTCTTCTAATGAATTGTTGTTTACGCTGCAGTTGTTGATCTAATACTTGTTGTCTATTGTATTCTATTAGATTTTTCCCTGTTGAAGACTAAGGATAATTTTTTGTATATTATCTTAGTCATAATATTCTTTACTAGGCTAGTTGAGCTCACCCTTTTCCTTTTTGTTCCATTTTTCTTCTCGAGAGCGAGATTATAGCAGGAACTAGTCGGGGTGTGGAGTGATGTTTCAAGACAGTTGTTTTAGTATTCCTCACTATTTTGTAAAATAGTGTATCAATAATTGTATGAGGACTTATTTAAGTGTGGATATTGTCTAGAAGACAATATTTGTATTTAAACTCACAATATATGTGTTGTCGTATTTTGCACGATAATTGTAATAAAGAAGTTGTAGATGTTTCTGTACCATGTATTTGGCGACTCATAATAGGTTGGGTGGAATGGACCTATTTTGGGGGCGTCACATGTGTTGTTTATATATATGTGTTGCTTCTTTTAATTTCATGATTATTTGTATAGGATAAACATGACCAAACAACAAATGAAATTCCAGCCTCAAAGAAAGAAAATTTGAAGTAGACAAATAGAATGAATGAATTGTTCATTAAGCCAATGCTTTATAAACAAGCATAAGGGAACAGATTTGATGAAACTTTTACGACGCATACCTATGCAAATATGTTAAAATATTTGATAGAAAAACTTGAGATACCATACTTGAAGAAAAGTCAATTGCTTAATCGCCAAAAGAATCTCAAAGCTCATTTTGCCGAGTGTTATGGTTTATTTAAATGTTCAATTGGATTTAGTGGTGTTGCTTGGAGCACAATTACAAAATAGTGGGATGCTAAACCTGAAGTATGAAAAGACCTTATAGAGGTATTTATTTAAGATTAATTGAATTACTTTTGTCCAATTTAATTGTGTGCATATAGATAATGTCTTTTATTTGATACTAAAGTCTTTATAACTAGGCAAAGCCTAAAGATGCTATGTGGAGGGATAAAGCGATCTACCATTATAATCGCTTGGAAGAATTATTTACTAAAGATAGGGCAACAGGGGAAGGTTCAGTAACTGCAAAAGAGAAACAAAAAAAGTGGGAGGACATGGTTGAGCAAGAATCTACAATTGTTGGAATTGATGGTGCAATATCCTGAAATGAAGTAATTTTAGAAAGTTTTAATTTGGTTGATATTGGCGACTTTATATCAACCCCTTCTCAAGCCCCTTCTCAAGTACCGATGAAAAGTGTAAATACTTCAAAAGAAAAAAGAAAAAGGCAAAACATTCTAATGATGAAGGTAAATTAACTAATGTGATGGATAGATTAGCTACCATATTGGAAAAGCAAGGGGAGACATTTGAAAAACAGTGAGAAACATTTATCAATTCATTTGTGCAAGTCTATACTGCAAATGATATCGATCTTTACAGGACTAAATGAAATAAATTTCGATGAGGAAAAAATTGATGATGCCTATTTATGGCTACTAGAAAATCAAGACAAGGCAGGAGCATTGTTTGGGTTAACGTTAGAGAGAAAATTGAATTTCTTGAAGAATTTGATAAATAATCTCCATTAGCATTAATAATACAGATTATGTTTGATGATTTTTGGGTATGGTATGACAATGACTTTGTAGAAATAGTTTTTATTTAACATTTATTTGGATATTTGTATTTGATTATGCAATTTTTTCTTTGATTAAATTTATCTTGCATATTTTTATTCATAGTTGGGTTATAATTAATAGAATGGTAAATTTGTAAAAGTGATATTTTTCTTTTCTTTTCATTGGAACTCAAAAATGCAAGATTTTAATTTTAATTTTAATTTTCTATTCTTTTCCATTAAAAACTCATAAACAACACTAAGGAAAACTTCAAGTTTTTTATTCTTAAAGTTTTTAACTTTAAGCAGAACCATAAGGAAGAGAAACTATAGGTTTAGATTTAGAAGTGGCCATAAAATTGTAAATTTGTTTAGTCATCGCACGAATAGACCGTTGTTTCAACACATTGTTTATATAGGGAAAAAAAGGGAATTGATATTTCCACAAGTAAAATATTAGTTTCACTTGTGGAAATATTAATTCTCAAAAATAATAAAGAGTAACGTGTTTATCCATTAAAATTAATAAAGAGAAACGTGTTTATAAAAGGGATGAAAGGAGTATTATTATTTTTATCAATTCAAGTATTTCATATTTTTTTTTTCATTTATGAAGGTTTTCACATTTTAGCGGCATTGTTTAATCACGAGAAAAGAAGAAGAATATCGTAATGATCTCTAGATATTAATCAGGTTTTAAACGTTAAAACAATTATAATTTGGGTTCTGTAATTCAGTTTGAGATAAAATTTTGGGTGAAAGTATAATTTGATGCGATAAAGATATTGTCCAAAATTCAATTTTTTTTCGAATTTTAAAGAATTTCACAAATTTGAACATAAATAGGCTTAAAATAAATAGTAACAAAGTTGGGAAAAATCTCAAAAACTCGAAAACTAACTAAATTATAATTATCTAGGTGGGGCCAGAAGGAGGAAAAATAATAAAATATTTAAAGTAATTTAATGGATAAAGTAAAGTATAAAAATGTATGAAAAATTAATTAAAGAAAAGCCGAAAATAAGTAATATATTTTATCGACTAAAATCTGTCCAAAAAGGACATGAGACTACGAGAGTAATAAATATTTACTATAATGAAATTTTAATGGTGTAAGAATATATATACTCGAGGATAAATTACGAATTTCCAAAATACCGAAACAAAATTTCAAACAGTTACCATCGATAACTAATAATTAAATAAATTCTTATTTATGGTGTAATTAAGTTACTATTTCGAGACGTGAAATACCCTTCTCGAGGAAAGTACGCCTCAACAAGCAATTCCCTTGCACTCCGCAGCATTCTAACTTCGCTTATTGTTAAAACAATAAATTTTTCCGAAAAACTTCTTGGACCGCCTATATAAAAGGAGTTATGTCATTTGTTCGACTAAATTCAATTTTTATGTTTCTATCAATTTATTGAACTATTTTATGATTATTTGGTGATATATTAATCCAATCCAAAATGCTTTGGTAGGTATCCCGGGTTATGAATGAGTATGAACAACCCTATAAATAGGGTACTAAGTTATGGTCGAATGTAACCGACATTTATCACGATATGTAATTACAACCACTACAAGAAAAAGGCCTATCTCATGATCGCTTATAAGCGACCACACTAGTCAGGTCGATGAGATCGAGTATCAAGAATCGATCGATCATCGACCGATGACGATCAGTCGATAGACGCCATAATAAATTTGGTCATTTGAATGCACATCAGTGACCACTATTAGCGACCGCATTATCTGCAAACCGATATCAGCGACCAAAATCGTCATTTTGGTTGCTAAGATGAGTCAGCATGGTTCTGGGCCAAAGGCTAACGTGAACCACGTGGCAGCGACGCAATCGGCCGATCGTGACGCGGCTAATAATAGCCTCATGTGACTTCTTGTCGCTAATACTTATCGGCGACGCGCGTCACGATCGGTCATTGATGTAAAAAACCTGCAAACCAGAATTTTTCTTGTTTTGCAGAATTCCCAACCTGTTTTGTACCTGCTTTATCCCAACACATAGAAACATGCACAACAATATAAACATCCATCGTCCATCTGCGGAACTAGTATATAAACTATATAAACCTTTAAAAACCAATATGAATTGAATAAATATAAACAAATCTAATATTTAAGTAACATACAAACATCCAAAGAATGAATATAAAAGTACAAGATTCTTAAATAACTACAAAATAACACTAAATCAGTCGTCAAACATCATTGTCCAAATTAGTTTCTCCTTGATCTTGATCACCCTGTAATTAACAAAATAATAAAAAAAAGTTACATATATATATAGTATATGTGTTGGTATTGGTATTACGACAATATACAAATTTTTTTAAACACAACAATATATATATATATATATATATGTCACTACTTTGATTATAATAAATAAGATTGATTACCTCGTTGTCATCCCCATGTTGTGATGTTGCTGCTGCCGCCACTACATCAGCTAACTCATCAGCACTCAGAGCCGCCAGATGCCCGCCCAGTATCTTTAGAAGATCGTGATCTCGACATATAGCTCTCACATAGTCAGCAAGAGTATGAATAGTTGGATGACTCGATGACTGTGACGACTGGGTAGCAAAGCTTCCCGAGCCACTGAAGGATGGGCGGCGTCATTGTCCTTGACCTTTAACGTAGTTCTTCTTCACAACAGACGCCCTCTCCCATAATTGTTGATCAATTGGCGGACGTGGAGTGCCTTCAGGATAGCGCTCATTCAATAAACGCTTATAAATATCCTGTCATCATGTTAACAATTAAATAGTTAAAAATAAATTGGTAAAATTCTAAAGAATGACGTAAAACATGATAAACAAGATCAAGTTGTTAAAACTTATTACTGCTATCTGGAGAGCATCCGGCAAACCATCACGGGTGGCCACATACACATCCAGCCAATGGATAGACTGACCTTGAGACTGAGATTCCTATACAAAACATATTAAAATATTACTAAGTAAAAATGTGATATATATTCTACAATTCATGATTGTATACATATTAAAACTATTCGTACATACCCTATCAGGGATATGCTGCTACTGTGAAATACTGTCGCCCCTGTAGGTTCCTTTAGCCTTTTCGCCATCAGGTACACCTGAGGATCTGTTAGTGGCGGCAGTCTTGCATATTTTAACCCAGCTCTTAGCTCTCCATTGGGCACACATCTCAGCCCATATGGACTGGGTGCACTACAAGGGGCTATGTTCATGCAAGTAATCCTCTCCCTGGCCTGGATGGTCGATCTCAACATTGTGAAGGGATTTTTGTCGTTCTTTGTTCAAATTGTCCTTGGTGCGGATGGTGCACTTCTGCAAGAATAATGTCTGAATCACTGAAGCCTGAGCGTCCTCCCATCTATACCTTTTCTGCAAATAAATAATCCTTAGAATATTAAACGGTACTTTTAATATATAATCCAACACTACTAAATAATTATCCTTAGAATATTATATTATCTATCATAATTAAAAAAAACATACCTAAAATTCAGCCCAAACTGCATCTTTGTGGGCGATAGGTGTGCTCGCCCACGTAATCACATGTGTGGGCCAATTCTATAAGCACAGCTGTGATATGCACTTGACGATCTTATTATCTAAAAAATCACTATAATATACAACAGTTTACATCAAAGATAAGTAGATATATTAAAGCAATTTACATTAGTTATATATCTTGTATAAATGGAATCTAAAATGCTTATATATAAATGATGCGGGACGTACGTGCTATTCGGAGGAGGACGAAACTGAATAAGAATCCGATCATCCGAATTAGTAGGGGCCTTGGGCATATGATTAGTCCCCCTACCCAAGCCACGCTTTTTCTGCGCTGCTTCAGAAGCCATCTATATATTAAAAATTTTAAGATGTTAGTATGAGTTATATTTGATTACATGTATATATGAATATAAAATGACAATAATGATAGGAAATTGCATTTACATAGTTAAGTACATAAACATGACAATGATATAAAGATGTTAGTATATATATGAATATAAAATGATAATAATGACAGAAAATGCTTAACATGTAATGCTAAACATGCATTTCATTTGTTCAAGTGTCAATGTCTGATTCAGAATCATCTTGTATACGTATTGCAGATTCATAACCATCATCTACTTCAGATTCAGTGTCAGATTTAGTCAATAACTCTTCCTCCTCAGTATCAATGTCATCTGACACAAGTATTGACGCATGATCTAATTCATGTGGTTCATCTCCACTATCTAACTGGATTACTTCATTGTCGTCCTCCACATTTATTATAGTTTGTCTATGAAGCATCTGCTCTTGATAAATCTCCCCATCAACTACTTCTACCCGACTGCGCGCGGGAGTATGAATTACAACTTGCCAATCTGTAGGCAGTCTATCCCTTTTCCTAATAGGACTAGGAGTGTATTATACTTATACTATTTGAGTTGGTAAAACAGACTGTTCGTTGGAGTACACAGACCTATGGAGGTCAATATCGATGATTCCACGTCTGTTAACATGTATCCCTTTTTCTGAATTAAACCAATGACACTTGAACAAGTTAATATGACCCCCGTACGTGCCCTTGTACGACAACTCTATGATTTCCTCCAACTCCCCATAAAAGGCACGACCAAGGTCATTGTAACAATCTCCTTGGACACACACTCCGTTCGTTCGTTGTTCTTTTACTGCGCCCATATGCCTTTGTATGAAATTCATAACCATTTTTTTGTAATCATTATACCGACTTGGTCCTATGGTCCCATAGCTAGGACTTGTACATTAGCTGAAATCGTTGATCCCTAAGTGAAAGCCTACAAAAACTCCATCTTATTAAATGAAGTCATAGTCGATGAGTAGAGGGGCATGGTCATTTCAAAACCTTGGGCGTGAGCCCGGGCGGAGCGGCCGTCGGTGCAGATCTTGGTGGTAGTAGCAAATATTCAAATGAGAACTTTGAAGGCCAAAGAGGGGACAGGTTCCATGTGAACGACACTTGCACATGGGTTAGTCAATCCTAAGAGACGGGGGAAGCCCGTCGATAATAAGCTTTTGCTCGAGCTTCAAAGGAATCGGGTTAAATTCTCGAATCGACGGACGTGGCGGTGTGATTTAAGCGCGTTAGGGAGTATATATATATGTCATGCTTAAGAAATTGAACTTACTTTGTCCTTTAGCCAAAGTGCAAATTTTTTATCACGATTGATTTGAATATCTTTATCAGTTATACCGGGATGCTTCACTTTTAACTCGTCATCGTACAATCTATACAATGTTATAAACATTAACATATTAGAATGTATATTACATGTTAAAAAAGTTAAGGGATAAATTTTCAAGTCTACATGTGTACCTCACAAATTCGTCAATCTCCTCGCAATTTAGAAGAATGTAAGTATGTGCAACATGTAATTCTTGCTCAGAAAGGAATATGCGCTTCCCTTTTCCATAAGCGCGGCCCGATAGACCAAATACAAAAAGTCGAACATTTAGTTCAACATTTCCCCCATCATCTTGTCTCAAGACTCGATTAGCCTTTGTCAAGACTTCATCCGGAAAATAGTCTGAGACAAACGTAGATATCTCATCGAAACAGTATGCCTCACATATCGACCCCTCGACATGAGCTCTATTCTTCACCTTCCTCTTAAGGTTTCCCATCACCCTCTCGAAAGGGTACATCCATCTATATTGAACTGGACCCCCAACACGAGCTTTATAGGGAAGATGGATTTGCAAATGCTCCATAGAGTCAAAAAAAAAACTAGGTGAGGAATTTTTTTCCTGTTTACACCTGATCTATATGATGTTCTTCTCAAGTACAAACATGTCCTTCTTATTTAATGTTTTTGAACATAAGTCTTTGAAGAAATGACTAAGATCCGTCAAAGCATCCCATATTAGTTTATCAAGTAGATCCCAAAATGTTATAGGCATGAGTCTCTCCATGAACACATGACAGTCATGACTCTTCATCCCTTATAATTTCTCACCCATAACACACCTTGCAATGTTTGACGAATATCCATCTGGTAGTTTCAGAGACTTAACCCATGTGCATAAATCTTTAACTTGGTTTTTGGACAATGTGTACCTTGCATGCTGTTTGACAATCTTACCATTAGGAGATTCATAAAGTTCTAATCCAGGACGCTTACAAATATCTTTCATGTCCAAATGTGCCTTATCATTATCTTTTGTCTTCCCCGTAACATTCATCACGGTGTTAAACACATTTTCGAACACATTCTTCTCAATATGCATCACATCTAGATTATGAAGAATCAAATTTGTAGACCAATAAGGCAGTTCCCAAAAGATGCTTCTCCGAACCGAGTTATGAGATTCACTAAACCCATTGATTCTATTTGTGGCATCAATCTTACCAAATGGGATGACCGACAATCGCATCACACGGTCTCGCATATCCGTTCCAGACAATCGCGATGCAGGCATAACATTGTCTACTTTCCCTTTCCTGAAGTGTTCTTTATTTCTTCGAAATAGGTGATCTACCGGCAAGAACTGACGATGACAGTCAAAAGGCTTTCGACCTTTTGATAGATTGAAAGACTTTGTATGCTCCATACAATATGGACAAGCCAACTTCCCGTGTGTACTCCATCCAACTAACATACCATAAGCTGGGAAGTTACTTATAGTCCACATAACCGCTGCCCTAAGGTTGAAATTTGTTTTTGTTTCAACATCCCAAGTTTATACTCTATCCTCCCACAATACCTTCAACTCGTCTATAAGAAGTCTCAATTAAACATCTAAGTTCTTTCCAGGACTCTTAGAACCAGGAACCACGAGTGAAAGAAACAAGTATGGCTGTTTCATACACATCCATAGAGGCAAGTTGTACGGAGTAACAATCACAGGCCAACATGAGTACGGAATAGCTGAGTGGCCAAATGGGTTGAAACCATCGGTGGACAATCCAAGACTCACATTTTTAGGTTCCAATGCAAACCTAGGATGTGCTAAGTTGAATTCTTTCCAAGACTGCCCATCTACGGGATGATTTAGTTTTCCATCTTTAGCAAGAGATTTCGCATGCCAACTCATATGTTTAGTTGTTCTTGAAGACATGTAAAATCTTTTTAGCCGATGTGTTATTGGAAAATACCTTAGAATTTTAAATGGTATACTTGATTTTTTTGTAGTCACACCCTGTTTATTAGGCCTAAACCGGTCATGACTGCAAAACGTACACCTTGTCATCTGTTCATTTTCCTTATAAAGCAACATGCAATCGTTGGGAAATGCATCAATCTTTTGGTATCCAAGACCCAACTTCTTCACCATTTTCTTACAAAAGTAATAGTTATCAGGTAATTTCTCACCGTCAGGCAACATACTCTTAATGGCCTTCAAGAGCGACTCAAAACACTCATGGCTCATGTTGTGATCAGCCTTGATGTTAAGTAATGTCGCCACTACAAACAATGTAGTGTGTTTGGTGCAACCATGCCACAATGGCTCGCTACCCTCGTCTAACAACTTAAAGAAGTCTTTGGCATCAGAATTCATAGTCGCTCTCTCGCTTTCAACGCTACAAAACAAAGAAATAGACAACGCTTGAAAAACGTTGTGGTTTCGATCCGGAAAAAACGTCGTGGTTAAGGGTGTTGTCTATTTGACACCCTTACACAACGTTTTTAAAACGTTGTAGTTAAGCACAATACACAACGTTTTTTAGGAAAAAAATGTTGTAGATTTATTTTTCAAAAATTAACAGATGCTTAAAAATGTTGTAGAAGGTATGATTCCACAACGTTTTTTGGATAAAAACGTTGTTGTTTAGTATATCAGACAATGTTTAGACACATTTACACAACGTTTTAAAAATGTTGTAGATTAAAAAAAAGAAAAAAAATATTGTGGTTCACCTATATTACCAATGCACCTACTATATGCTAATGCCATGATATATAACTAAAATTACAAAGAATATTAATACCATACAAAACGTTTACATCCCAATAATTCTTTGTAATGCCAATTACAAAGAATATTAATACCATACAATACGTTTACATCTCAATAATGCCAAACTATCCATACATCTCAAATTCACTTTTGAGATAAACAATAGTAATCCTGTTAATTTATAGCTGAAAAGTGGGGAAATACAATTGAACTTTGTCAACAACAAAAAAGGAAGCATTACAGTTTCATGCCCTAAGAGTCCACACACCTTTAGAGAGATATTATCTTCAAATGCAGTATAACTTTTCTTCAGACCTTCTTGCTAACAAAGCACCAGAAATTACTTCCTGCCATCAAGCAGTTGCTAAATATGTATGAATTTATCCTTTCGTGATAAATTAGTAGAGGTATCACTATTGGAAAGGAGACTGCCTAATGCATGAATATTTTCACCAACCTTTGCAAGGGATCATTCTGATCAGCAAGATCAATTGAGGTATCCTGTTCTGACTTTGGGAATAAAAACTCCACACTAGCAACCCCATTGGAAGAAGTGATCCCCTCAGCATACAGAATGTCCATGTCAGAAGGCTCATAGTCAATCTGAGAAATCTCAACAGCCTTCAAAGGAAGGTAATTGCGTCAAAATTTGCATGACACTTAAAAGAAAACTATGCATCGTCAATTTATATTTTATGTTACTTTAATTGGGCAGAATTTATGACTGAGGATCATAAGCATGAGATTACCCTGTCTAAGAAATAGTTAGAAACTCCAGGACTCATTTGTATCTCATTTATCCGGTTGTATGTGGCTTGAAAAGCTCTATCCTTCCACAGTTCCACCACTAATGGTGCATACTCACGAGTGGCAGCAGGGAAAATGGTCTCCATATTGCCTGACATCATAACTTGGAGAAGCCAATCGGAGAATGCTTCAAGTCTTGGACTGATGGAATAAATATTTGTCTTACCAATCTGGTCAGAATTCCACGTATCTACACAATCATATATAAATTACTAATGTCAAGATATACGTGATGAACATAAAATCTGATATTACTTGTAAGGGATTATAATTCAAAAGATAATTTACATAAGACGCAGCAAAATGTATGCTTCTAGTCTACAGGAAAGGGACACAATTTTATGCCCAAAGCATCAAAGGATTTACGCGAAAAAACATGCTACAGTGAGATATCAAAGAGAGCGGTTATGCAGGTCAACAGTTTATTAGAGTCCAAAAGTAGTAACTTTGTCTATAGACAACCGAAAGTGTACATGATACTTAGTAGTAATAACTAATTTCAAGGCACATAGTCCTGACTGAATAACCATTTGGTCCATTTCCGGTAGTTATATTTAGTGCTCTCTTTTAAATGTTTATCCAGATTGATTATTGGATTAGTATGCGTGCTGCTCTCCTACAGATCATCTATATTAACAGAAGCTAAACAAATCAGTTAGTATGAGCCCTTTCTACAAGCTTGAATAAATTATTACGCCTTCAAGGTGGTTGTCAGATCATTTGAAAGGATTTTGTAGTAAAAAATATCTTCGAGGTCTATTTCCAAAATGAGAATTAATCCATTGACCAAGTCAACTTACCTCACGCATCTAGATACATGTCTTGGGAATGAACGGAAAAATATAAGCAAGTTGAATGGCAAAGACAATAGATGAAATTAATTTCCTGTACCTGAAGGACCAGATTGATTGATATATTTCATCCCCGTTTCATTTAAACTTTCTAGCTCAAATCGCTCACGCTCCTCAAGCAAAATACCAATATAACTGTATAAATTGCTCTGAATCATGTATTTGATATTCTGACGCTCATCTTCACAGAAAGGAACATTATATAGAATTTTAGCCTGAAAATAAGAATAGTAAATAACAGTATTAATAATTTATATATTATTTCAATAAATTAATACACATAATGAGGTCAAATCCACTTAAAAGCCATGCTTAACAATCTTTTTATTGAAAATAGTTCATGAAATGGATATACCTGGTAACAGTTTTTCCCCCAACTTTTCACAATCAACAACATTGTACAACCATGTTATATATGTTTAGTATGCCTATTTGCTACTTATTTTCGTTATAATACACTAAAAACAATCTTGTGAAGTGTACGTTTTGGAGAAGGCATGTGGACTGGAACAAAGACAGAAAGGTGTAATGGCAGAACGAAAGTAAAGGTAAACAAAACTATTTACTGCAGACATACAATTGGATATAGCAGATTACATAAACTATTTAACCAAATTATTGCTTGCAGCATTAAATCTTAAGCTGGATTAACATACATGACTGGATATTTAGTTGAAAGGTTATATTAATCCTTTGAATGATGGCACACCTGTTTAAATATGGTGCTGGTCCCAGATTGATCATAACCAACCATAAGAAATTTATATGGTGTTTGCTGCTCAAGGTTATCCGGGACAACTTTGTCAGTAACATTATCAATTTCTTCTGCACCAAAATTTGCAGACTCAGAAGCGATTGGCAAAGATAGGATTGCACAAACTAGTTTGATTCCAGGCTGAAAAGCAGATGTTTCAATGAAACTGAATGTCTTCCAATCACAATAATTTAGGATAAACAATCATGAAAATGAACAAACCCATTAATATGTACCTTAAACCATATTCTCTCCATAACGTTGTTCTGTCCCTCTTCCTGGAAGGAACCATCAGCACTCAACCAAAAGTTTGGATGTCCTTCACAGTGGATTCCTGCCAACTACAAATTTCAAAAGAGTGGTCAAGCTTTTTTATACACAATTAAAAACCTATATGTAAAATAATAAATAAGCAAACAAAACAACAACAAAAATACAGTCATGTTCAAAACACGAACCTGCATCATCCAGAGCTCCTGTTTTTCCAAGGGTCGCTCGCTTTGACTCATCAATCCTACAACCAATGCAAGTAATATATTTTCTTCCTTCTGGCATTGACCCCATTGCTCTCAGCACACAATTACAGCAATACTTTTCACTGCAGACTATGCAAACTTCCTTCACAGTGAACCGATTTCCTTTAAGGCATCGATGACATAATCCTTTCTCACATTGGATTTAGCCACTTGCCTTTCTTGACCTATAATCCACTCACCATAACCATTATCCTCGTGAATAATATCAATTAATTCAGGATCACGAAAGGATAAATATGTATGAATCATACCTGGTCCAGTGAAGGAGATGATAAATATGTATGAATTTCTGAAAAGATTTCAAACGCAGTGTTCTCAAATTCTTCATTTTCCGAATCCGTTACAACCGAATCGGAAATACTATTGAGAAAATCAACCAACACGGATGTAGACTCTTTCGATTGGGAAAAAAATATAAACCCTAGATTCATACCTGATTGTCGTTTGCTAACAGCGATGGTGGTGCTGAGTTAGTTAAGGAGCAGAACAGCGGGAGAGACACAAAATCGGGAGAGCTAGGAAGCCACGAGAGAGAGAGAGAAAGAGAGATTGACGAGGGGAGAGCTAGGAAGCACAAGAGAGAGAGAGTCAGAAAGCGATGGTGGTGCTGAGATGGTTACGAGTTCTATTTCAATGTTATGTTATGTCAAATTTAAGTTTTCACTTCTCGGCCCTTTATTTGAAGCTCTGTGTTTTTAAAACAGATAACGTTTTTTTTTAAAAAAATGTTATCGATTTAAAATCAAAAAAATGCCCTTTTAAATAGATAATGTTTTTACATGTATATCTACAACGTTTTGTTTAAAAATGTTGTGGAAAAAAATACCACAACGTTTTTATAAAAAACGTTGTCTTTTAAGTGTTGCCTATTTACTGTTTTGTAGTAGTGTTTGTTCCCAATCAAAATTTGGCCCTGCAATATTATGAACCATTTCATTCATACGATGAGTACTACTGCTCGGATTGTGTACTGCTGTGATGCCACCATCTCTTCTCTGCCCATGTGTTCACCAACATTCTTCATAATTTTTCATAAACCCAGAAATAAGTAAATGATAGTTTACCACGACTCTGTCTATATAATTTACATTCTTACACTTCAAGCATGGACATCGTATCTTGTTCTGACCATTCACATATTCCGGGTGACTAAACACATACTCCAAAAACACTTGGTAACCAGCTCTAAATTCAGCTGTAGCACCTATCTAGGCACTTGACTTTCGTCGTGCCATCCAACTACGGTCTGAATAGAGGTCTATGATACCACGATACCTACTACAGACAACATTATAAATGTTAACATATGACTTGAGCATAATTGTAACCATATGACTTGAGCATACTTGACAACATGCATATGATTAACATTTAAGCATACTTGTAAGCATATGACTTGAGCATACTTGTAATCATATGACTTGAGCATACTTGTAAGCATATGATTAACACTTAAGCATATGACTTGAGCATACTTGTAACCATATGACTTGAGCTTCGACATAAGCATATGATTAACATTTAAGCATACTTGTAAACATATGACCAAAACAAACTTGTAACCATATGACTTGAGCATACTAGCTAGTAAGCATATAACTTGAGCATATTTATAAGCATATGATTAGCTTGTTAATATTATAAATGTTCGCAACTACCTGACCAATCAAAAAAAATTTCCAGAGTCTCCCCTATAATATGGACTAGCCACATGTACGACGACATGCATATATGGTCATTTCTAGGCACTCAAGACACAAACCAAGAGAAATATACTTAATCATATTTAATATATATTATATGTCAAATATTAAATGTTATTAAATTTAGTATGAGAAACTAAGTAAATATCTACTTAGTTTAATAGTTATATTATATCATGTTATTTTATTTTAATTTATTTTTATTGTGTATCGTAAGTGAATACGTAAGGTATTTCATTCATGTTAGCTTTATATCAGAGTTTGCTAACTCATTTATACAACTTTTGAGTATCTTGGAGATTCGTTCATATCAACTAGTGTGCTAAGGCGGCTAACATGTTTTAAGATTATACCCTCACGGTCCCTTTCTATAATCTTTTATGTTTTGGGATAGTCACAACTTGGTTGAGCAATTTATAGCTTCTATAACATTTTGTAACTTGTACATTCTTGTATACATAAGTGTTAAATTCCCTTATTTTTCTGTTATAGCCAAATAGTCTCTTTTTATTGACCAAGTGTGTCTAGTTACCTTCTACTGTTGCCTAACAGCTTCCCTAACATCGCTTATTTTGGCTTAATGTTCTCAATAGCTTACCATGCCGACAACCAAGCTTGGCTTGGCCCCGTTAATCTTGGCTAAGCTTGGTGTGGCCTCGTGTGGCCTCACGGCCCTAAGCCCAGCCCATCAGCTCCAACAACCCCTTAATAGGCTCTAGTGGATCACCAATATATTTATATCCAATTGATAAGCAACACCCAGGCTATCTATATAAACAGAACCCAATTTACTTAAAATTACTAAAATTAAGCTACTCACATATTCAAACAATTCAGTTTCTCATTTTATTTCAATAATGGGCATAGCTTTTCTATAACCAAAAGCTATTATATATTTTAAACCTAAAACTGTTCACAATAAAAGAGGGAAAAAAATCAACTAAAAACTTATACTTATAGAAACTGACCATATCGAAATAAAGGTAATTTTCAAGTATACAACTAGTAATCAAAGAAAGTTAATAAGTATGTGGCCCAATTCCAAATTTCGATAATAAGCTCATTCATATGCAACATAAACTTTTATTTCAGTATACAAAAATTAATTCAATCATTCAAACATTTGAACCACATAAAGTAACAAAATCAATTTACCTAAACTGCATATTACCCAAATAAATTTTATTCTAATCAAAACTTATAAACCAAACATAATCATATTACCCAAATCGAGTTCAAGTACTAATAAAATCATAATCATATTACCCAAACATAATAAAATTCATATATATCAGTCTTATGCATATATAATCAGATTCATAATCAATTAATATTGAAACATTATTCATTGAAATCAATACCGAAAAGCAATCAAGCGTGATGGCAGAGGTGGCGCCATGGGTGGCGATTCTGAGCAGTGGCGGCGGTGGGCGACGGTTGCGGTGGTGGCTTCCGACGGCGGCGTGAACTTCTCCCTCTTCTCCCTTTTCTTTCTCCCTCTTTTTTTTCTCTTCTGCTTCAGCTACTGTCGAGCGAGGTGTGCCTGATAGATTAAAAGAAATCAGTGACCGCATGCGGTCGCTAAATATTTAATGATGTGGAAGTATCAGCGACCAGATGCGGTCGCTGATTGTGAGAGGTCGCAAAAAAATAGGACGCCAACATTTTTAGCAAATTTTTAGGCGCTAAAATTGAAATAGCGACCACTTAGCGACCGCATTCGGTCGCTAACAAAAACCAGTGACTACATTTAATGGCGGTCGCCACTTGCAATCGCTAATAATAGTATCTGCGACCGTAGGTGCGGTCGCTGATATTGTTGGTCGTTGTTATAGCATTTTCTTGTAGTGAACGTGATTAAATGTTACGCGTAACATGTGGCCTTATAAGGCTGATCACTTAATAATACTTCGGGGATAAGAGTTTACAGTCTTTTATGACTGTTGAACGTCAAGTAAAAGTTCACAGTTTTTGTGATTATTGAACATTTGTGTAAAGAGTCATGGTTCTTACGACCACTCAGTGACCCTCAAAATAAATATTTTTTCTTTTAGACATTTAATTAAATTTAAGATTCTAAAATTATATCCTACTGAGAAATTTAATGTGCATTAACTTATTTAGAGATTTTTGTTGACTTTTTTGTCTTTCATTCAATACTTTAGGTCTGAACCCTAGTTTATATTTGGACCCACAACAATTAATATTGGGGGTATTATAAGATTTGTTTTTGTAAAAAATAGATTATTTAAGGTATGTGGACTTTTAACTTAAGACTACCCAAATTAGTAATAAAAACTTTTATCTAGGACGGATGGAGTATTTAGTTATGATTATGTGAAAATAATTACTTTTATTTTATTTAATTTTTTAATGGAATTTTACTCTTGGGTTTATATTGATAAAGTTTACTTGAAATTCTAATTCAAACAGAACTATGAAACTCAAGCTTTAATAAATTTTAATGTAATTATAACAATTCGTTAGTAATCAATCCACTATAATTTTTAACTAATTTTATAGTAATTATATTTTTTAAAAATCACATATATTATTAAGAATTTTTTTCGATATCTTAACATTTTATTAAAAGTGAAATAACAAATTTTGGATAAAATTTGTTAAGATATATTATCTTAGTGATATAAAAGCTTGTAATATATTTGATAGAGCCAAAGAAAAAAAATTAGAAATTTATTTTCTTATTATAGATATAAAAATAAACAACATCTTCCTTTTTCCTAACAGGTTGGGTTTTATTTTGAATATTTTACAAATTTGGATAATACTTATACTAATTTAATAGGAAAGAAAAAAGCTAAAATAAAAATTGGTGAAACCATGTTTGTGCCTTTAATTATATAGTTAATTGAATTTGAAGCAAATTTTGTCAATATAAACGCTAATACAGAATTCTATTTGAAACTACAATAAAATTAAAATAATTGTTTGCTTATAATCATAACTAAATAAATCTGCACTACATTCAAATGTTTAGCCTAATAATTGATCGAAAGAACCTACAATATATAATTTAATAATTTATTGTTTAAATAAATATTTAATAACTATAACTATATTCTCAAAGTACTAATTAAATATATTATCATACATTTAATTAATTATTTCAATGTAAAATTGTTTATCTAAATGAGAAAAAAATGGAGATAAGGAAAACACCAATTAAAAATTATTGTTGAAATTAATGATAGTTCATATTGAACACTTGCTTTATAATCAGTAAATCAAAATATAGGGAATTATCACTACAAAAAAAGGTCATTGCCAACAGCAATGGTACCGTCGATAATAAGGTCAATGCCGATGGAGTAGTAGCCGCACATGGGTCCTGTCGGTAATGAGGCATTATTTGATGGAAAATTTTTGCGGTGGAGGGAAAAGGCACTGGTGACGGGGCCTAGAATTACAGGCGAGAACGCCGCCGCCAATGAGTCATTATCGACAAGGTTATTGGAGATGACATTGCAGTCGAGAATGACATTTTATTTTTAACCCTAACCTCGACGGCAACGACACTAACTTTGTTCCCTCTCTATTTTTGCCTTTTCCCTCTCAGATAGCCCACTTCTCGCCATTGATTCTTAGCCTAGCTCACACAACTTTCAATTCAATTGCCCAATTGATTGTCAGCCCCTCCTTCATCATTTCGCCTACTTCACCTTCATCATCTCGCCCGATTCATTTCACAACCGCTACAATTTACTCATTCATCATTTTGCCTCTTGTAATCGACTCTCAAAAGCCACGTTTTTCATATGTTCCCTTTGTATGTGTGTGTGGAGAGGCTTTTCATTGAGCTTCTAAAGGTACCGTTCCTCCATCTCTATGTTGTTGGCATTTCCCAGTCGCCTCTGTCGTTGCCTTTCGAGGTACAAAATTTGGTCTTTGTGCATTTGTTTTGATATTAACTCTTTGTGCATTTCTTTATTTCGTTTGATACTTTATAAATGATATTTTCTAGAAAGATTTAATTGGATAACTCAAAGAATAATCTAACCTAATGTCCTAATTTTCTCTGTTGTAATATTAGATGTATTTTTCATTGTTTATAACTGGTATAGAGTAATGATATGCGATGTAGTAAAACATCAATGTTTTAAAAAGCAGTTCACTAGAAACTAATAATTTAAAATATAAGAAGCATGAATTAATGAGGTGTTATACATTCCAGTGACATTCGGGAATCATATAATGAGCAGAAGTTTAGTCAACTATTGCAGATAGTGGAAGTTAAGGGATCTATAATTAATTCATTTATTAGTTTTCAGATCGATATCTTATAAGTCATTTCCTGGCTGTATTTCTTTATTTGGGTCCTATAGCCCAAATGTGAACTGACTGCATGTGACTCTTAAAGTGCACAAGCTTTTTTCTTGGGCCTGCTGACAAAGGCTCAAATCACACTCCACGAGATTCCTCCAACTGTCTTAATCTACTTTTTCAGTTATGAGTTTGAAGCGAATGTGAGCTTAAATACTTAATGACTTTAGGCTGAATTTTATTTATATTTTTTCCAAAAGTTTTCATAGATATGTCTTCGATCAGGATGGATTTAGGCCTGTATTTATAGTATTTTAGGAAGAGGCTTGTAACTGCATTCCAAAGGTGAATGTGATAGTGGCTAATCTAATAGTACTACTTATGTGCCCCTGCCTATTCCTTAACGACGAGTAAAGTAATTATAAAATCTGTGACCATCTGCCTAAACAATGGATACTACAGCTTTGATTCTTCCCCCAAATCACTGTTTATGTATAAAAAGCTTGAGGAAGATAATGGTAATTTTTCTTTAATTTATGTTTCATGACTTTAATAACCGGAGGACTATAAACTATAATACTAACACTTAAACTATAAGTCTATAACTGGTACTAACCCCTTTTTGCTGCAAGTACCAGAAAAATAGTGAGGTAGTTTCTTCTCTTGAACAGTAACAACAATATTGCATTACTAGTTACATAATAAACTAACAAATAGTTAGGTCAAACTATTACATATGAGGTGTTATGAAGAAAACTAGTAATGAGTGCTTTGAGCTCTGCAATATCTATAAAAGTTCAAAAAAATTTAAAAAAAAAGACGAAATTTCTTGTTTGTTAAATTTATTTTGCTTCACATTGTTGGTATTAATGGTTTGAAAGGTGCATGTACTTAGTTATCTAGCATAATCCTTACTTCGTGTGGTAAATACATTATTTTATGGTAATTGAGGCTTTTGGTTATTTACATTATAATGATTTAATTGATATGGTTGTGATAAATACATAGTAGTAGCTTAGAAAATCCAAATTGTGTGACTTTTTGGCCATCTATATCTGCACCTTTTCTCGCATGGTAATCACTTTAATATATAATTTTGAAATGAATGTAAAGACTTTACGTTTTCCATTGACAAATAACAGTTATTTATTGTGACTTGACATGTGCGTATTTTCATATAGTTTAGGAAGCTTAAAAACCCATTTGAGATTCACTTAGTATGAGTGAATCTTAAATGGTCCCCGTTTTGGAACTGTTCCTGTATGTTTCGATCTCACTTTGGTCGGTGTTAATGACTTGAGCACGTCTTTATATTCTGAGAATTTTTTGTTAGTATATATCTTTTGATGTTCTTCGGGTGCATATTTAGACCATGATGTGTTAGTTTATTTTGTGTACTTGCAGACCATGTGGAGTTGTTACCGAAATTTCTTAAAAATTTGAAGATATGTTCAAGTTGTTGGCATCAGTGGGGCGACATCTGGAAATGGGATAGAAGTCTGACCCGTTAGAGTGGGAGATGAAGTTAGGAAGCTCATTAGCACGCATATACATTAACCCGAAGACTCGATTGTGTTTTCCTAACTATTCATATATATATGAGACTCGATTAATTTTTTCCGAACTATGAGACTATTAATCAGACTTTGAATTTTTTAGTCAACTTATTAGCTACTTTTATAGATAAATTACAAATTATAATATTATATATTCAAAACCTTATATTGTGGTTTATGTGATTAATTAGCTTGAAAGAATGAATTCTAGCAACAACAAAAAAAAAATTGAAGATGAGAGATTTAATAATTTTTATAGGATAGAACTATAGTGAACTTATGGTTAATATAGTAGGATCCAAAAAAATTTATTTTATTTCTTTATTTTTTTTATTTTTAATTAGTTTACAGAGAGAATTGTTACCACTATTTTTTGCCTCACTTTGATGATAAAGTAAAAACAAAAAAAAAAAAGCAAAGGAGAAAAGACGACAAAAAATTGATCTGAAGTGGGGGTGTATGGGCTTAGTTTCGGGGGTTTTAGATTTGTGGTGGTTGTTGATCCGCTTGTCGACGGTGGGGAGGACATCGACGATAGCCAAGATCAAATCAGAGATGTCGAGTAACGACGCCGTTTCCTGAGCTAAGACGACAAATTCTCTGGATCCGACGAGTTCTCTGTTTTGTAAATGCTTCTCGGTGATTCCGAGCTGCCGGTGCGCTTATGCTCTGCTTCCATATTCTTCCATTTTTAAGTTCTTTTGACTTTTTCTATGGGAATTGTCTGAGTGAATGAGGAGCGTGAAGTTGGGGGACTGGATGTATGCTTCTCTTTTCTTTCTTTGGACAGTTTTTAGTCCAATTTTATTGTTATTATATTGAACTCTTTGATGAGTGGGAAAAAAGATGGACCAAAGTAGGATGTTTTCATGGTGTTTCAGTTAATATTGGTCTTGATTCACCTGATTCCTTCTATTTTGATTAGAATGATTTTTGGGTTTGGTTTGATATGTACAAATTTTGGGTTTTTGTTTGATGGGAATGAATGAATTTTGGGTTTTGGATTTGGTTTGATCTGTACAAATTTTGAGTTTTGATTATTGATATTGGGTTCCCTCAGATGTGAAAGGCGAAGCAGAGGAGGAAGATGAAGATGAAGATGAAGATGACTGATTCCATTTTAGTTGGTTTATTTTTCAAGGATTTTTTTAGTTTAGTTGGAGATTAATAGGGATGACTGATTCCATGTATGTGAATATGAATATTTCTAATGGATATGAATATATTACTAATGAGTTTTAGAAGGAAAAAAATTAGCGAAAAAAAGAAAGAAAGAATTTTGGGTTATCTTTCTCTCTCTTCATATCTAATGGTTTGGATTTAAAAATAATAATAATAATAATTGATGTTTGAAGTGTTTTAATATTTTTTTATTGTATATTTAAGCCTAGATTTAATGATTTCACAATATAAATAATAATTATATAAATTTTCAAAAATATAAATAATAATTAATTTTCAAAATTTAGTTATATTTTTGAAGTTTGAATTTATTTTATGAATTTTAATTTTAAATTTGTGATTATTATGAAAATACTTATGAATAATTTTAAAGACATTACTCAAATTCAAATTTACCTAAATTTCTCTTATTTTAATAACATATGTAATATATTTGAATATAATAAAAGACAAATTTATCAAAGAAAAAATATTAATAATTTTTCATTATTAATGTTGAGGGTATTATGAAAAAATTTAGTAACATAACATGTTAGACATTTATATGTTATATTACTAATTTTAGTTTTATCTCAAGAGTGATTAATAAAATTAATGAGTTATTTAAATTAAAAGAAACATACTTATGTGTAATTTATATAATTTATTTAAAATTGCACTGTACTAAAAAAAAGATTTTTTTGTTTGCTATAATATCAAAGTTTTACCATACCAAACAAAAATTAATGATTAAGAAAAATTTTAAAAAAATATTTTTATTGTACTTTTATTTTGAATGAATTATTTCATTTATTTGATTTTGATTAATTCAGCATTAAATTTATACAAGTTTCCATCTAAGCATGCCAGAAAGAAAAATGTCTAACATGTAAATTTTCTCTCTCTCACGTGACAACTCATGTAATTTTTCTGTCCAAAGTTAAATAATTTAACAAAATTTGTAACGGATTGTAAAAAAATTGTAGTTCAATGAGTCGAATGAAAAAAATTTCAGTTCAATGATGTATTTGTAAACCGACCCCTAGTAGAGTGGGAAAAAGTGTATTTAACCTCAATATATATATATATATATATATATATATATATATATATATATATATATATATATATATATATATATCAACTGTCGTATGACTAGACCTTTTGGGAATAAACCTAGTAAAGAAATAACTTAAATGAAAAAAAAAGTGTAAGAGATGAATTGTTTCATGAGATAAGGTACGATGAGAGAAGTTGTGATGTTATTCGCATGGGACCACAAACCTTTGAAAAATTGTGTAAGATATTGCATGCCGAGGGCAGTCTTCGACCCACAACGAGTATCTCTAGAGGACTTCACATATTGTCGCATAATGTGAGAAATCGTACAATTACATTCTTCTTTCGTAACTCAACGGGAACAACAAGTCGTCATTTTCATAGTCTTAATTAAGTGCAATAATATCATTGGAAGAAATTTTTTTAATACAACCAAATGGAGCACACATACCTTCAGAAGTAATAGTAGATTTTATCCATATTATAAGGTAAAACTTACAACTTAACATACTTTAACTCAAATTTACATTTTTATATATTTAACAAGGTATGTGCATGTTTGTGAATTCCAGGATTGTGTAGGAGCAAGAGACGAAACTCATGTTCGTATAAAAGTTCCTCACACTGATGTACCAAGATATCGTTGTAGGAATGGGTACCCTACGCAAAATGTCTTAGTCGCATGCACATTTGACTTGAAAATTACTTATATTTTGACTGGTTGGTAAGCGACGACATCTGACTCCAAAATAATTAAAAATGCCCTTGTAAGAGAAGATAAGTTGAAAATCCCTAATAGTAATACACTATCAACCTTTTTAAGATTTAATTAAAAAAATTCTTTGTTTTTCATGTAACTAATATTATGTTTTTTAGGCAAATATTATCTTGTAGATGCCAGATAACCATTTACCAATGGATTAATGACACCTTATAGAGGTGTTTGCTACCATTTAAAAATTTACTCAGATCGACCTCCAAAAAATCCTAGAGAATTATTTAATCTACATCATGCATCATTATGTAATACAATTAAAAGGGCACTTGGCGTACTAAAGAAAAGGTTTCCCATTATTGGGAGAACAAATGAGCCAAAATATGATGTGGATACTCAATCTGAAATTGTTTTAGCATGTTGCATTTTACATAATACTTTGTGTTAGTTGATCCTGATGATGACCTTATTGTCGAAGTTGATCGAGAGCTCTTGAGCAAATACATGAACCTGATGATCATGTAAGAGATGCTATTAAGGATGCAACACATGTTGAGTATTTGAAGACTTCTATTGCAAATGATATGTGGATTGATTAGATAAATGAAGTTAATAGTTCTTGAGTTTCATCTCATGTTGACAACTAGTTTATAGTACTTTTGGTTTTTTAATTTATTATGTTTTTTGACGAGTATTCGAGCTGTAACTAGAATGATATTTTGTTTATATGAGATTAAGTTTTTTAATTTATTATTTATCCATTGTTGTGTGTTGTTTATATATATGTGTTGCTTCTTTTAATTTCATGATTATTTGTATAGGATAAACATAACCAAAACAACAAATGAAATTCCAGTCTCAAAGAAAGAAAATTTGAAATGGACAAATAGAATGAATGAATTGTTCATTAAGCCAATGCTTTATAAACAAGCATAAGGGAACAGATTTGATTAAACTTTTACGACGCATGCCTATACAAATATGTTGAAATATTTGATAGAAAAACTTGAGATACCATACTTGAAGAAAAGTCAATTGCTTAATCGCCAAAAGAATCTCAAAGCTCATTTTGCCGAGTGTTATGGTTTGTTTAAATGTTCAATTGGATTTAGTGGTGTTTCTTGGAGCACAATTACAAAATAGTGGGATGCTAAACCTGAAGTATGAAAAGACCTTATAGAGGTATTTATTTAAGATTAATTGAATTATTTTTGTCCAATTTAATTGTGTGCATATAGATAATGTCTTTTATTTGATACTAAAGTCTTTATAACTAGGCAAAGCCTAAAGATGCTATGTGGAGGGATAAAGCGATCTACCATTATAATCGCTTGGAAGAATTATTTACTAAAGATAGGGCAACAAAGGAAGGTTCAGTAACTGCAAAAGAGAAACGAAAAAAGTGGGAGGACATGGTTGAGCAAGAATCTACAATTGTTGGAATTGATAGTGCAATATCCTGAAATGAAGTAATTTTAGAAAGTTTCAATTTGGTTGATATTGGCAACTTTATGTCAACCCCTTCTCAAGCCCCTTCTCAAGTACCGATGAAAAGTGTAAATACTTCAAAAGAAAAAGGCAAAACATTCTGATGATGAAGGTAAATTAACTAATGTGATGGATAGATTAGCTACCATATTGGAAAAGTAAGGGGAGACATTTGAAAAACAGTGTGAAACATTTATCAATTCATCTGTGCTAGTCTATTCTGCAAATGATATCTTTAAAGGACTAAATGAAATAACTTTCGATGAGGAAAAAATTGATGAGGCCTATTTATGGCTACTAGAAAATCAAGACAAGGCATGAGCACTGTTTGGGTTAATGTTAGAGAGAAAATTGAATTTCTTGAAGAATTGATAAATAATCTCCGTTAGTATTAATAATACGGATTATGTTTGATGACTTTTGAGAATGGTATGACAATGACTTTGTAGAAATAATTTTCGTTTAGTATTTATTTGGATATTTGTATTTGATTATGCAATTTTTTTCTTTGATTAAATTTATCTTGCATATTTTTATTCATAGTTGGGTTATAATTAATAGAATGGTAAATTTGTAAAAGTGATATTTTTCTTTTCTTTTCATTGGAACTCAAAAATGCAAGATTTTTATCTTTTTTTTAATTTTGTATTCTTTTCTATTAAAAACTCGTAAACAACACTAAGGAAAACTTCAAGTTTTTTATTCTTTTCTTTTCTATTCTAATTTAAGTTTTCTATTCTTTTCTTTTCCATCCAAAACTGAGAAACAAAATGTAAGAGGTGAACTGTTAAGATGTAATCAAACGTTATAATTCAATTATTCATGGAATAGTTGCAACAGTATAAAGAGGATCATTTGCAAGAGACTTGACACTCGGATTTTTTATCAAAATAATGTGCTTTAAGAGGCTCAACACAACACCAACAAATTCTAGGGATAACCCCACATACCCTTGGGAGACAAAATCTAACGGCTTTCTCATCATTTGCCTCCTTCCATCTTTTATCTCTCCTCATCTTCAACTGAACTCTACTTTCTCTCTCTATATCTATCTATACATATATTCATATACACAGTTCATCGGCAATGGAGAGAGCCGTATTCCTCCGTTCTCTTTCAGGTACTACTTCACGAGCCTGCACCCGAATCTTATCCCGTCGCTACTCTTCTCTTTCCTCGAAGCGACACCGTATTATCCCAAACCTCCATAGACGCTCTCTTCTTCGCCAGCATCTGAGACTCATATCAACAGCTTCGTCTCCTTCAATTTACCTGAACAGGCATTTTTGCCCTCTGACTCCGCGCGCTATTGCCACTTCTTCTCCACAGTCTTCTCCGGGTAAATAACCAATCGGATTTCCCCCCAAATTGTGATGAATTTGATTTGTTTTTAGGTTAAATTTTGGATTTTGTGGTTGTTGTAGATGTTTACGATGCTCCTGAGAAGTTTGGCTTCGAGAAAGTCTCGGAGGAATTCATTGAAGAGTGTAAATCAAAGGCTGTGCAATAATTTCTTAATACTTATATAATTTCTTAATACTAAAAATGTATGTGCAATAATTTGACAATAAGAGATGATGAGGAAATAATTACTTACATTCATAAGTAGCAAATAGGGAAAGCAGAACCATAAGGAAAAAAAGTGAATTGATATTTCCACAAGTAAAATATTAGTTTCACTTGTGAAAATATTAATTCCCAAAAAATATAAGTCAAATAGATTATTACTCCATCGTTTCTTTTTATTTGTCTTTTTAAAAAGTCAAAATTTGTTTCTTTTTATTTTTAGATTTTAAAGAAGCATTAATGACTTAATTCCATATATTGTCTCTATATTAAATATTCAGTTGGTCAATCAGACAAAATATTAATAAGAATTAATAGTATTTATTAAATTTATGTTTTCTTCTAAAACATCTATTAAAAAGAAATGGAAGGAGTACAATCAAATTATGACAATTAGCTACTAGACAATGACAATCTCATCAATTAAATTGCATGTAAAACTAATAAAGAGTAACGTGTTTATAAAAGGGATGAAAGGAGTATTATTATTTTTATCAATTAAAGTATATCATATTTTTTTCATTTATGAAGGTTTTCACATTTTTAGAGGCATTGTTTAATCACGAGAAAAGAAGAAGAATATCGTAATGATCTCTAGATATTAATCAGGTTTTAAACATTAAAACAATTATAATTTATGTTCTGTAATTCAATTTAAGATAAATTTTGGGTAAAAGTATAATTTAATGTGATAAAGATATTGTCCAAAATTCATATTTTTTTCGAATTTTAAAGAATTTCATAAATTTGAACATAAATAGGCTTAAAATAAATAGTAACAAAGTTGGGGAAAATCTTAAAAAATCAGAAACTAACTAAATTATAATTATGTAGGTGGGGCCAGAAGGAGGAAAAATCATAAAATATTTTAATTGGTTTAATGGATAAAGTAAAGTTAAAAATGTATGAAAAATGAATTAAAGAAAAACTGAAAATAAGTAATATATTTTATCGACTAAAATATGTCCAAAAAGGACATATGAGACAACGAGAGTAATAAATAATTACTATAATGAAATTTTAATGGTGTAAGAATATACTCGAGGATAAATTACGGTACCCGAAAATACCGAAACAAAATTTCAAATAGTTACCATCGATAACTAATAATTAAATAAATTCTTATTGATGGTGTAATTAAGTTACTATTTCGAGACGTGAAATACCCTTCTCGAGGAAAGTACGTCCCAACAAGGAAGTCCCCGCACTACCATGCATTCTAACTTCGCATATTGTTAAAACTGTAAATTTTTCTGAAAAACTTTTTGGACCGTCTATAAAAAGAGTTTATGTCATTTGTTCGACTAAATTCAATTTTTATGTTTCTATCAATTTATTGAATTGTTTTATGATTATTTGGTAATATGTTAATCCAATCTAAAATATTTTGGTAGGTATCCCGAGGTTATGAATGAGTATGAACAACCCTATAAATAGGGGTACTGAGTTATGGTCGGATAACCGACATTATCACGCTGTGTAATTACAACATGATTAAATGTTACACGTAACATGTGGCCTTATTAGGCTGATCACCTAATGATACTTCGGGGGATAAGAGTTTACAACCTTTTACGACTGTTGAAGGTCAAGTAAAAGTTCACAGTTTTTGTGATTATTGAACATTGTGTAAAGAGTCATGGTTCTTACGACCACTCAGTGACCCTCAAAATAAATATTTTTTCTTTTAGACATTTAATTAAATTTAAGATTCCAAAATTTTATCCTACTGAGAAATTTAATGTGCATTAACTTATTTAGAGATTTTTGTTGACTTTTTTGTCTTTCATTCAATACTTTAGGTCTGAACCCTAATTTATACTTGGACCCACAATAATTAATGTTAGGGGTATTATAAGATTTATTTTTGTAAAAAATAGATTATTTAAAGTAAGTGGACTTTTAACTTAAGACTACCCAAATTAGTAATAAAAACTTTTATCATAGGACGGATGGAGTATTTAGTTATGATTATGCAAAAATAATTATTTTTATTTTATTTAATTTTTTTAATGGAATTTTACTCTTGGGTTTATATTGATAAAGTTTACTTGAAATTCTAATTTAATTATAACAATTCGTTAGTAACCAATCCACTATAATTTTCAACTAATTTTATAGTAATTATATTTTTTAAAAATCACATATATTATTAAGATTTTTTTTCGATATCTTAACATCTTAATAAATGTGCAATAACAAATTTTGGATAAAATTTGTTAAGATATATTATCTTAGTGATATAAAAGCTTGTAATATATTTGATAGAGTCAAAGAAAAAAAATCTTTTAGAAATTTATTTTCTTACTATAGATATAAAAATAAACAACATCTTCCTTTTTCCTAACAGGTTGGGTTTTATTTTGAATATTTTACAAATTTAGATAGTACTTATACTAATTTTAATAGGAATGAAAAAAGCTAAAATAAAACTTGGTGAAACCATGTTTGTGTCTTTAATTATATAGTTAATTCGAATTAGAATTTCAAGCAAATTTTGTCAATATAAACACTAATACAGAATTGTATTTGAAACTACAATAAAATTAATTAACATAATTGTTTGCTTATAATCATAACTAAATAAATATGCACTTCATTCAAATGTTTAGCTTAATAATTGATCGAAAGAACCTACAATATATAAATTAATAATTTATTGTTTAAATAAATATTTAATAACTATAACTATATTCTCAAAGTCCTAATTAAATATATTATCTTACATTTAATTGATTATTTCAATGTAAAATTGTTTATCTAAATGAGAAAAAATGGAGATAAGGAAAACACCAATTAAATATTATTATTGAAATTAATGATAGTTCATATTGAACACTTGCTTTATAATCAATAAATCAAAATATAGAGAATTATCACTACAAAAATGGGTCATTGCCGACGGGGTCAGTGTCGACGACAATGGTACAGTCGATAATAAGGTCAATGTCGACGGAGTAGTCGTCGCGCATGGGTCCTGTCGGTAATGAGGTATTATTTGGTGGAAAATTTTCGCGGTGCAGGGAAAAGGCACTGGCGACGGGGCCTAGAATTACAGGTGATGGGAACGCCTCCGCCAATGAGTCATTATTGACAAGGTTACGGGAGACAACATTGCAGTCGAGAATGACATTTTATTTTTAACTCTAACCTCGACGGCAACGCCTCTAACTTTGTTCCCTCTCTATTTTTGCCTTTTCCCTCTCAACAGCCCACTTCTCGCCATTGATTCTTAGCCTAGCTCACACAACTTTCAATTCAATTGCCCAATTGATTGTCAGCCCCTCCTTCATCATTTCGCCTACTTCACCTTCATCATCTCGCCCAATTCATTTCATGACCGCTACAATTTACCCATTCATCATTTTTCCTCTTTTAATCGACTATCAAAAGCCACGTTTTTCATATGTTCCCATTGTGTGTGTGGGTGTGGAGAGGCGTTTCATCGAGCTTCTAAAGGTATCGTTCCTCCACTCTATGTTGTTGCCATTTCCCAGTCGCCTCTGCCGTTGCCTTTCGAGGTACAAAATTTGGTCTTTGTGCATTTGGTTTGATATTAACTCTTTGTGTGGTTCATTATTTCGTTTGATACTTTATAAATGATATTTTCTTGAAAGATTTTATTGGATAACTCAAAGAATAATCTAGCTTAATGTCTTAATTTCCTCTGTTGTAATATTAGATGCAGTTTCCACTATTTATAACTGGTATAGATCGAGTAATGATATGCGATGTAGTTGCAAAGATTTACTGATAGCTTCACATCAGAACACTTTTAGCAGTATAACATCAATGTTTTAAAAAATAGTTCACTAGAAAACTAATAATTTAAAAGATAAGAAGCATGAATCAATGAGGTGTTATAGGAGTGATTACAGTGACATTCGGGAATCATATAATGAGCAGAAGCTCAGTCAACTATTGCATATAGTGGAAGTTAAGGGATCTATAATTAATTCATTTATTAGTTTTCAGATCGATGCTATAAGTCATTTCCTGGCTGTATTTCTTTAGTTGGGTCCTATAGCCCAAATGTGAACTGACTGTATGTGACTCTTAAAGCGCACAAGCTTTTTTCTTGGGCCTGCTCACAAAGGCAAAAATCACTCTCCATGAGATTCCTCCAACTATCTTAATCTATTTTTTCAGTTATAAGGTTGAAGCTAATTTAAGCTTAAATACTTAATGACTTTAGGCTGAATTTTATTTATATTTTTTTCAAAAGTTTTCATAGATATGTCTTTGATCAGGATGGATTTAGGCCTTTATTTATAGTATTTTAGGAAGAGGCTTGTAACTGCATTCCAAAGGTGAATTTGATAGTGGCTAATCTAATAGTACTACTTTTGTGCCCCTGCCTATTCCTTAACGATGACTAAAGTAATTATAAAATCTGTGACCATCTGCCTAAACAATGGATACTGCAGCTTTGATTCTTCCTCCCAAGTCACTGTTTATGTATAAAAAGCTTGAGGAAGATAATGGTAATTTTCCTTTAATTTATGTTTCGTGACTTTAATAACTGGAGGACTATAAACTATAATACTAACACTCTAACTATAAGTCTATAATTGGTACTAACCCTTTTTTGCTGCAAGTACCTGCAGAAAAATAGTGAGGTAGTTTATTCTCTTGAGCAGTAACAACAATATTGTGTTACTAGTTACATAATAAACTTACAAATAGTTAGGTCAAACTATTACATGTGAGGTGTGTTATGAAGGAAACTAGTAATGAGTGCTTTCAGCTCTGCAATATCTATAAAAGTTCAAAAAAATTGAAAAAAAGACGGAATTTCTTATTTGTCAAATGAGTCGAACCGGAGCGAACAGAGAGCTACTCGAATTCGACTCGAAATGATAAATTCGTACTCGAATTCGGCTCGAATTCGAATTATATTTGAAAAATTTTGCTCAGATTCGATTCGACTCGAATATTTAGTACTCGAATTCAATCCGACTCGACTCGAATATTTATTTAAACTACTCGCGAGCTTCAAATTCAAGCTCGAATTCGAGTCTCCACATAATAACTAGTTTTATAATAAATATAATTATAAACTAAATTTTTTATTTTACTTAAAAATGAGAACATATATTTATTATTACACTTTACAAATATAAAATCACAATTAAAATTAAAAACAAAACAAAATAATAATTAATTATCCTAATTTGATTTAAATTTGTATATATTATAAGAGAATGTATCGAACATCTAATCGAATATGTATTAGCCGAAGGTATGTATTGAATCACAATCAAAATTCCATAGTTTGAATCTTAAACGAAATTAAAGATAACCTTTCTCGATTCTACTCATATTTTTATTCAACTATTTTTAATCTTTCAAATTTGAATCATATTATTAACGAATTAGAGCCTCGTTCATATTTTTTTCTAGTCGGTAAGAAGATAATCGGTAAAAATCAGATTGGCTCTTACAGCCTTAACTAGGAGTCGGGTAAGAAAAAAAAATACGGAGGTCTTCATTTGTTCCCTTCTCCTTTTCGAAGTCGTCAAACCCTAACTCCATTATCTTACAAAATGGGTATCCTCCTGTGAGTTCGCAAATCTCTCTTTTTCTGGTTCGCATGAAAAATGGGAAAGAAACATAGCCATGTAAAGAAAAATGGCGAATCTAAACACGCGCGCTGCTGATAATTACTATTGTAGCTTGTAGTAGTACCTGTGAGTTTAGTGGTCTGAACACGCGCGCCGCTCGAGCTCAAGTCTCGGACCGGTAAGTTTTTGTCCGGGGTGCTACAAAAACATCCGACTACAAGGGTTTTGTGACAGTGCTCTGTTCCTTCAACACTCCTCTTTTGCTCTTCAAATAGGTATACTAACACTAACCCTAATTTTCACTTTCTAATGGTTCTTTATTTGATTTTTGCTCAAATTGGATATGGGGTTTGCTTAATTTCTTTCAGGCCTATTGATGGTAAAGAAAATGGACAGATCAAAACACCTGGCAAAGATTTGCATGTATCGCTGTCCGATTTCGTTAATCGTAAGCTGCAAAAAGGGTCTATTCTGCCCAAATCTGTTCAGCTACCTTGCCATGGCCTAATAAAGGAAAAAATTGATTTAATTTTGTTATAGAGAAAACACAGGAAATGTAACAGAAATTGAAAGTTTAAATTTGTCATTTGTATGTTTTTTGGTACTTTTTTGCCAATTTTAATTTAGCAAAATTGTTTGATTAGGGAATTCGATACTGGAGTTAAGGATTTAAACACTACCTTTGCAACCAATAAACGCAAGAATTTCTCATTTTATTGTGAAAAGTAGCCAAAGTCGTATGTCATTTGAGTTTGTTTTGTCGAAAATGAATGGCTGAACGAAGTTGAATTTGGGTTAACTTTAGAGATATTTCAGAAATTTAAGCAATATCTCAGCAGCCAAACGTAATGTAAGGAGTAATATGTTTTCTGGTACTAATTCTGTTAATTTTATATAGTAGATATGGGTTTTTGAATGTCTGGATTAAAGATGAAAGAATATAATTATTGGCAGGGGAAGTAGAAGCCATTTTCATCACCTGGTAGTGGTGGGGGTGTTAGTGGATCTAGTAAAGGAGAGAATTTTGGAAATAAAATATGAGAATCAGAGGTTAGATGTGGACTTGATGTAGCTTTCGAACAGCTTAAGAATACTAGAAAAGAAAATGTTGACTGTGCTGATGGAGAGGTTCAAAGTTCTGGCATAAATGATACGCAAGGATCAAGAAAAAGACAAAACCCATTTGAAGGTCTGTCATTGCATCTTAAATCTTTTTGGTGCAAATGGTTTTTATGATTCAGTAAGTTTTGATGTATTATTGGTGTTGATGTTTGAATCAGTTCACATCTATTGCTCTTTTGTTTAACTAACGAGTAGTGAGCATATTCAAATGGAATGAAACTTTTCATGCTAGTCGGATCTTTTACACCAGCTGATATATTATCGAGTCTTGGCAACTGTTGATAGTTGATAGTCAGTTATCATCTTTTGGTGCTGGGTAGTAGTATTGTTTAATAGTATTATCCAAATCACTTATTTTTTACTATTCTAGTGGCCTAAATTCAAATGAAGGTAACTTAGTTGTGTGTCTTTTGGGTTCGTGCAGGAGCAGATGGATGAAGCTTGAGCTGATCAGTGGCCTAAATCACAAAAAGAGGTTGCACTTGAGCTGTCAGTGTTCCTCACACTCTTGTTGTTCAATCTGATGCACTTGCTCTGTTTACATAAACTGCCATCACGTTTGTCTTCAGGTTTGTAAATTTCAAACTCTCTATTAGAGATTGTTAAAATCAGCAGATATCTGTGGGGACCATTTGTTACTTTGTGTTCTATCTGCAGATATCTGTGGGGATAATGGTATTCCTTTGCTTATATAGAAGCTAATTATAGCTTGATTTTTTAAGGTAGACAAGTTGTCAATTTAGCTTAAATATTTTTTTCCCCAAATTATTTGCAGAGAGCGCAGCAGCATGGAGGATCCAGACAGGACATTAGCTAGTGTTGCTCAATGCATTGAGCAGCTGCGCCAGAGTTCCTCATCTTTACAAGAAAAAGAATTATCCTTGAAGCAGCTGCTGGAGCTTATTAATACACGTGAAAATGCTTTCAGTGCTGTTGGATCACATTCTCAGGCTGTTCCAGTACTGGTATCTCTTCTTAGATCAGGATCACTCAATGAGTTAGAGGAGTGCAGGAGTAACCTAAATTCTTGCTTAGAAAATAATGCAAAGCTCAGAAGGTAACAATGCTTTTCACTTTGTAAAGTTTCCATGTCTAAAGCTTATTTGGTTTATCCTTTTACTATTTAGATGATTAACTTTTAATTACACCAAGATTTCTATTCTTGTAGAGAGATACAAAATGAAAAAGCAATATCTCAATGAAAGGAATCCCTCTCACATGAATTTATAGTTTATTAAATATAGATAAGATATTTTACTGTCTTTTGGATTAATTGAGACAGAGCGTGGTGTTTTCACATCACATCTGTGGTACTCCTAATTGGAGTGTTGGGAAGTAATGGCCTGAACCCACTGAGTAAATTTGTATCATCATTCAGTAGATTTGTTAACAGAGGAATGGTCATTTCTCCTGAATCATCTTATCTCTCCCTCATTATATATGATTATGCAGGCATTTTTCTTCATAATATGTTCATTTTTTGGTTTGTAATTGTGTTGGTCATGGATTCTGCCTCTAGATTCTTGATGTTGTGCTTAATCCGCCAACCATACCATAGTGTGTTTGAATTTAGACATTACCATATCAGTATAAAGATCTGTTAAGTTTCAGTCGGGATATTTTTCATTTTGTTTCCAAATTATCTTATCGTGTACCTGTTTTGTGTGATAAATATGCATGCGAATGCATTGCTAATTCATCCAAAATAGATATTGACCAATTAAATTGGCATGGATGCAGGTTGTTATTTGGTGTTGCAATTAAATGGGTGGTGGTAGGATTCCTCATGTGACACTGAAGGGACCAAATTTGGTGAAGGAGATAGTTGTGGCAGCTTTAATGGGCTGTATTGCTGGTTTGGCATGGAAGAAGTATCACTGGAATGAGCAGAAGAAAGACAGAGTTTTCTATCATCTGCTTGAGAAAGGTGAGGTCAGTACCGTGGTTGCGGAAGATAATTAAGTAATTACTAAATACCCCTGCGGAAGATAATCTGTGTGATGTGAATTTGAGATGTATATATGGATAGTTTGGTATATATTTTGTGAATGTAGTAATTTGAAACCTGTAAACGAATGATATTATTGGGATGTGTTTTGAATGGTTGAAACATTTTGGCTTTAAATTTAAATGAGAATTTAGACCTTTTAGCTATATATCATGGCATTAGCATATTGCAGGTGCATTGGTAATATAGGTGAATCACATTTTTTTTCTTTTTTTTTAATCTACAACATTTTATAAACGTTATGTGAATGTGTCTAAACGTTGTCTAATATATTAAATCACAACATTTTTAGTTAGAAAACGTTGTAGAATTATACTTTCTACAACGTTTTCAAGCTTTTACTAATTTATGGAAAATAAATCTACAACGTTTTTTCTTTAAAAACGTTGTAAAAGGTGTCTAATTACAATGTTTTAAAAACGTTGTGTAAGGGTGTCAAATAGATGACACCCTTAACCACGACGTTTTTCTGATTGAAACCACAACTTTTTTTTTGCGTTATCTATTTACTGTTTTGTAGTAGTGTCGAAGACTCGATTGTGTTTGCCAAACTTTTCATATATATATATATATATATATATATATATATATATTAGTCTGTTGTTCAAGATGAACGTAGGGTAGCCACTGATAAGAGTGTAGTGGGGTTAAACAGTTTCTCAATTTTGCGTTTGAGCAAGTCAGCGGCGATGAAATTAGGTGTCCTTGTAAGAGGTGTGTGACTGAAGTGTAGAAGGACATGAGTGATGTCACGTGCGACCTATTTCTATATGGGTTCAAGAAGGGGTTATACCACATGGATCTATCATGGGGAAACATTGTTGGATGAACATGAATTCGAACCGGAATCCTGAGGTGATGAAACCTTTGGTGTCTTAACATGATACATCATTCTGTGGTTCATTCTTCCATGGAATACGATGAGGATGATTGTAGCATCGAGTAAGATCCGAATGACGGGGCTAAGGATTTCTATAAATTATTGCATGAATCAACGATGCCAGTGTATGACGGGCACGAAAAGCACACCGTCTTATCCGCAGTGACTAAGCTTTTACACTTCAAGAACGAGCATAATTGTAGTGAGAGAGGTTTTAATGAACTGCTAAACATTGTGAATGAGTTCTTGCTGGCAGGTAATGAGTTACCGAAGTCGTACTATGATGTGAAGAAAATGGTCAAATGGCTCAATCTAGGGTATGAGAAGATTGATGCTTGTGAGAATGACTGTATGTTATATTATGGTGATGTTAATAAAGATAAAAGGTCAGGTGATATTTGCGGTACAAGTAGATAATGTAAACAACGCAAGAAAAAGGGAAAAGACATGTCGTGAAAGATCTAATGTTACTTTCTCATTGCACCGAGGTTTCAGCGGTTGTTCATGTCAACACATACCATTGAGGTGGCACTCACCACAGGACATAGTCGAAGGTCAACTAGCGCACCCGGCAGATGGGTTTGAATGGAATTTTTTTGACAGAAAGCACCCCTCGTTTGCTAAAGAGGTTCGCAATGTTAGACTTAGACATGCTATCCTACATGTTGATGCCTTTACTGATTCTTTCGGCGGATCATAGAAGGGTACATGGCGAGCAGTGTTGTGAAGTCAAGTGTACCATCACACGAGCGGATTTATCAGCTTGCTTAGGAGGTCGTCCACGACTCCATAAATCCTACAGCCTCTGCCGACGAGCTCATGGGTCTAGTCCGGAAGGAGGCCATTCATGTATGCGCGGTTGTCTTGGCCAACCTCTTTCCTCCAAATATTAGAGAGGTAAATACAATTATTGATGTATGCCTTTATTTAATTCATTTAATTTGTAATTATATTGCTTATATAAAATGTCAAACATATAGTAATTATATTGACTAACTTGTAAAAATTAAAAAAAACTTAGAAAAATAGTCAAAAATTAAAATTTTACTTATCTCATAAATGACAAATAAAAAAAACGGATGGAGTAATAATCTATTTGACTTTATATTTTTTTCCCCTCTATAAACAATGTGTTGAAAGAATGGTCTATTCATGCCATGACTAAACAAATTCATAATTTTATGGCCATTTCTAAATTTCAACCTATGGTTCTTTTCCTTATGGTTCTGCTTTCCCTATTTGCTACTGATGAATGTAAGTAATTATTTCCTCATCTTCTCTTATTTTCAAATTATTGTAAATACATTTTTAGTTTTTGTAATTTTTTTTATAAGAGGCAGTTTATTTAAGAAATTATATAAGTATTTTATTAGACTCCAAAAACCCATTTTAGAAATGAATTTTTTTTCAAAAAAAATATTTATTTCTGATACAGGTTTGATAAACAAGAAAGCTGAAATTATGCAAGATGGTGGCAATATTCTGCCTACAAAGTTAAGAAACAACACTATACTGAATGAGAAAGCCGTTAGATTTTGTCTCCCAAGGGTATGTAATTAATTTATCGAAATAAATGAGAAAAAAGGGAGATAAGACGAACACTAATTAAATATTATTGTTGAAGGAAAATGATATACATGTGTCGACAAATATTTGATGAAGTTAGATTGCGACCAACGTGATCAAAGTATATGCGATAAGATCGAAAAAATTAAAGTGGGACCCTTCTTAATTCCTACTTATCTCATGTATGCATATATATCAATCATAATTCGGCTGAAAACTTTTGTAAAGTATAACAGGAATCATTGTTGAAATTAAAGTATATGCGATAAGATCGAAAAAATTAAAGTGGGACCCTTCTTAATTCTTACTTATCTCATGTATGCACATATATCGCAATCATAATTCGGCTGAAAACATTTGTAAAATATAACAGGAATCATTGTAGAAATTAATGGTAGTTCATTTTGCACAGTTGCTTTATCATCAGGAAATCGAAATATAGAGAGTTATTTTAATTAAATTATTCATGGAATAGTGGCAAAAGTATAAGGAGGATCATTTACAAGAGGCTTGACACTCGGATTTTTTTATCAAAACAATGTGCTTTAAGAGGCTCAGCACAACACCAACAAATTCTAGGGATAACCCCACATACTCTTGGGAGACAAAATCTAACGGCTTTCTCATTCAGTATACTGTTGTTTCTTAACTTTGTAGGCAGAATATTGCCACCATCTTGCGTAATTTCAGCTCTCTTGTTATCAAACCTGTATCAGAAATAAATAAATTTTTTTGGAAAAAATTAATTCTAAAATGGGTTTTTGGTATCTAATAAAATACTTATATAACTTCTTAAATAAATTGCCTCTTATAAAAGAAAAAAATTACAAAAACTAAAAAAGTATTTATAATCATTTGAAAATAAGAGATGATGAGGAAATAATTGCTTACATTCATCGGTAGCAAATAGGGAAAGCAGAATTATAAGGAAGAGAACCATTGGTTGAAATTTAGAAGTGGCCATAAACTTGTGAATTTGTTTAGTCATCGCAAGAATAGACCATTGTTTCAACTCATTGTTTATATAGGGGAAAAAGGGGAATTGATATTTCTACAAGTAAAATATTAGTTTCACAAGGTTCTCCTCACATGATGATATGAATAGTAAGTAGGATCTAGTCTCGTTTGAGAATCTTGTGGAACTAACATTTTCACTTGCTTGTGGAAATATTAATTCTCAAAAAAAATATAGTCAAATAGATTATTACTCCATCCATTTCTTTTTATTTGTCTTTTAAAAAAGACAAATTTGTTTCTTTTTACTTTTTATTTTAAATTTTAAAGAAGCATTAATGACTTAATTTCATATATTGTCTCTATATTAAATATTCACTTGGCCAATCAGACAAAATATTAATAAGCATTAATAGTATTTATTAAATTTATGTTTTCTTCTAAAACATCTATTAAAAAGAAATGGAAGGAGTACAATCATATTTCGTAATCAAATTATGACAATTAGCTACTAGACAATGACAATCTCATCAATTAAAGTGCATGTAAAACTAATAAAGAGTAACGTGTTTTATAAAAGGGATGAAAGGTGTATTATTATTTTTATCAATTCAAGTATTTCAATATTTTTTCATTTATGAAGGTTTTCACATTTTAGAGGCATTGTTTAATCACGAGAAAAGAAGAAGAATATCGTAATGATCTCTAGGTATTAATCAGGTTTTAAACATTAAAACAATTATAATTTGGGTTCTGTAATTCAGTTTAAGATAAAATTTTGGGTAAAAGTATAATTTGATGTGATAAAGATATTGTCCAAAATTCATATTTTTTTTTTGAATTTTAAAGAATTTCACAAATTTGAAGATAAATAGGCTTAAAATAAATAGTAACAAATTGGGAAAAATCTAAAAAAAAAATCAGAAACTAACTAAATTATAATTATCTAGGTGGGGCCAGAAGGAGGAAAAATAATAAAATATTTAAAGTGGTTTAATGGATAAAGTAAAGTATAAAAATGTATGAAAAATTAATTAAAGAAAAGTCGAAAATAAGTAATATATTTTATCGACTAAAATATGTCCAAAAAGGACATATGAGGCTACAAGAGTAATAAATAATTACTATAATAAAATTTTAATGGTGTAAGAATATACTCGAGAATAAATTACGGTACCCAAAAATACCGAAACAAAATTTCAAACAGTTACCATCGATAACTAATAATTAAATAAATTCTTATTGCTTATATAAAATGTCAAACATATAGTAATTTGTAATTATATTGCCTTAACTTGTAAAAATTAAAGAAAACATAGAAAAATAGTCAAAATTTTAAATTAATTGTTCATAGAAGAGTCATGTTATGTATTGCGGTAAATTTCGCTAAATTATAAATGTGAAATTTATCAATACATGAAATTAGTAGTAATTATAAGCAAAATCCACTTATTACACATTTCTCTAAAAAAATTACCACTAGTACTTATCCACGTAACTAACAATTAAAAAGTCGATGTAAAATTGTAGTACTTAAAGCTACATGTAAAACTTTGCGTTAAGAAAGATACTGGATGAGTCATTTTCAAATCTATCTGTGTTTTGTACGAGTTATCAAACTTGTAGTACTAAACACCTATCAAAATTTAATCAATTAACCTATCTCCCTATGTGATTGGCACGTGTATGTCATATAAATGTTAATAGTTGATAAGATATTCTGAAATGGATAATATTGTGTACAAATTGTACGCAAAATTTTGTGCACCGAGAGTATGATCCATGTATTGTTTATCAATGAAAATATTAAAACATTTAGTTTTTAGGTTTCGCTCTCTATTTTCTATTTTTTTATATTGTGTGTGCACAAATTTTTATGTATAATTGATGTCCTTAGCATTAGTGTAGACACTCAAAATTTTCTACATACCTGTTACTAACATTGCAGGAGGGCAGATTCGTCTTTCAAAGATAACCCTGAAAGACAACTCACATCCATTTCAGACACCACCAGAAGTTCAGTCTCAACCTCGGAACACACACCGGGAGTATCAGTTCCAAGTTTAGTGACAACCCCGAGTTTCTTCCTTGGAGATAACCCCAAGTAATGTCGTTGCAGTTCCGGCGATAACCCCAAAAATGCTTGTTTCAAATGCATGCAATCAACTTCAACCTCGGAACTCCCGCTGAGGCACTTATTCCAAACACCCGAAGATAACACCGGGAAGACAGTACACTTAAAGATGACCACTCGAGAATTCAAACACTTACGGCGATCAATCTCGAGAGATAACCACGAGCAACGCCTGCTTTGCTCAAATTAAACCGGAGATAACCCCGATGAGGAGCAAAATCATCATCTTGCCACCTCAACCTAACATCGCGCTGTCTCAACATCTCATACATACATTTCTACACAACAATGTCCCACAAGAGCCAAAGAGTTAGAATCCCGAGTGACTATTACGTATGGCAGCACACCGGATAGAATTTGAAGCTTGAAGACCATGGGCATGGTCCCCTCTTCCTGACTTCGTACAACCTCTAATCCCATGTCAATGCGTAACTCTCGACAAAAGCAGTCCGGAGAAGGTCTTGTACACCTCGTTCGGATGCTCGGATTGAAGTTTTGCAAGTTCGAGCGGACATCACAATGCACGAGTGCACGTACTTCGAGACGGCGGGACCCGCAGAGCCAAAGGAACCTTAGGCGTGAAGGGTGCTTCTGCTTGGTACCGCCAGGTAGTACACTGCGACCACCAAATTTCTAAATATAGAGCTTGGGGTGGCCATATTTCAAGAAGAAAAGGTGAGGAAGCCCTGTCAAATTTGCTCTATACACACCCCATATTGAGTGATTTCTCATTTTAAACACATGTTAGCTCACATATAGCTATATGTTTACCGTCGGAAGCTGAGTGTTCATCCATTTATAGTCATAGAAGTCTTCTTTGGCAGCCCACTGTAAGCCTTCTTACACAGTATAAAGCCTTTCTCTTCATCTTTGCACATACTATTCTTCACATTAAGAGTCATGTTGTGTGTTTATGCCCGGACTTCGGTTCGTGATTTTCATTTCTGTCTGTATATATATACTTATATATGTATATATTTATATATATGGACTAGCATTATCGATTTATGCCTCGATTGAGCCTAGACTTATGTCTGGAGCGTTTATTTGGTTATATATATATATACTTATATATATTAACTATTGTCGGATTATGTCCGATGAGCCTGGATTTTATATCCGGAGCATTTACTGCTTTTAAATAAATATATATATATGAACTGTTGTCGAAGTCTGTTCAATGAGCCTGAATTTTACATCCGGTGCGTTTACTTCTTATATTGTATATATATAGCGAAAAATCGTTGAAATGGTAAACCGAGCCGGGATTGAGAAACATCTTGTGCGTTTACCGCTTATATATATATATATATTTACATTTCTGTCAGGCTTGGAGTTTACTTCGTGGCCTTTTACTCCTTTATTTACATTCCGTCCCGCCTGGAGTTTACTTCGTGGAGGTTGATCATTTTTACTGCTTTGTTTACATTTAGTCCCCCTTGGAGTTTACTTCGTGGCGGTTGATCGAATTTATTGCTTTATTTACATTTCTGATCCCCCGTGGAGGTGCTTCGTGGTGGTTGATCATGTCTCTATAAATATATTTACCGCTTTTAAATATTTAAATTTTTGATCCCCCATGGAGGTGCTTCGTGGTGGTTGATCTTGACTGTATATATATATTTACATCTTTTATATATATAACTACTTACTGCTTTTCAAATAAACTGCGGCATCATGTGAGCCTAGGAATCATGTGATCACAGATTTAGTCCACTGAATCTAGATTCGGTTACCATGATGGACATTTTCAGCTGTAAGATGCTTGTAAATTATTCACGGTGTTTTAATTTCCTTAGATGGCTGTCATGCCCATGAGGAGTTCGACACCGCTATATATTATTTTCTCTAAGATGCTTTGCATCTCAAAAATAAAAGCAAACAAGCTGAACATTTAATAATAAAATGGAAGATGAAAAGGTCTCAATTACTATTGAGCACAGGGTTTGAAAAACCTCTTTTACAAAACTTCACTAGTATATCATGTTTAAAACTAAATTTTTATATAAATTCAAACCCTTTGTATATAGGTGCGAATGAGGCCTCGCACTACTTCCAAATAAATTGCACATTGATCCACACACACACACACACATTCATATAACAGCTTCTTGAAAAGTGGCGGTCACCGTGGTAACACGGATGTCGGGGGGTGCCTAACACCTTCCTCCGTATAATCAAGCCCTGAACCCAAATGAATCTTGGTTTCACAGACCCGTTTAAGCGATGTCACATCATTTGGTCAATGTGCAAACCTTTTCTCGATTAACGTTGGTGTAACCGGTTAAAAACACCAACTGGCGACTCTTACAGTCAAATCTTCGACATGATATATGTCGGACCTTTTTCACTTGTTTTTTTCAAACAAATCTCACATAACATGAGAACACCAAAGAACAAGAACAGAAAAGGGACAAATAAAAATCCCGACATCGACAGGTGACGACTCTGCTGGGGACACTAGTAAGAGGGCTTAAGCCGCTACTACAAGCTTTTTAAAACTGTTATATGCTTGTGTGTGAATGTTTCATTTACATTTTTGATGAATGTGTACGAATGCATTTACTTACTACACTGCAATATATCTATCTGTGATATTAGTGCTTCGCACATGTCATCATTTTCATAAACGGTGAGACACATTGTATGTGAATGTATGTTGTGAGGTTCCTCCACCAGGAGGCTATCATGTCGGTGTTTGATTACTGGACTCGTAGGGAGACTAATTCCAACGAGGCTCAAGAAAGGCACCACCAAAATTCGCTCCAGTTGAAAGACCGAATTAACTTCCTGTCAAATAGATTGCGATGATCTGGGAACCTTCATGCCAAAAAGCCGCGAGAGTAACCCTAAGATAGGTCAACCTCTGATAAACTAAACACGAAGGAAAGTTTCTTCATGCTTTGCATTTTTCTATTACTTGTAAAAATATTTACTTGTAATTTTATTCCATGTTCATCTTTATGTAATGGAAAATATGAAGAATATTTTCACATACATGACATGCAATCAAATGACACCCATTTTTGCAAGATAATATTCCTAAAATTGACACATTATGATAGCATGTAAACATTTACAGTATTCCTAAGACTAAACTACATAAGTTTTTGTAGGGAAACAATTGGGCCTGTTACCTGCTCAAAATCCAAAAAGGCCACGAGCCTACAGCCAACCATGTCTTCTTCTGACCAGTCTAATCCCATTTATCGAGAAGAATTTGATGGATTAAGTAAACAAATTACAGATTTGGCTGTTCTGCTGAAAGAATTACATCAGTCAACTCAGAGTTCAAAGATGTCTATACATACAGAATCCTCTACACAAGGAGGAACACAAGGTTTGGATAAAACAAATCTAGAACCTCAGTTGGATACGACCAATAAAGACCCTGAAAATACCCATCTCAAAGGAGATCTAGACACTGGTGATATCAGGAAGAAGGTCCTTTAAATGGAGGAAACCATCCGTTCTCTCAAGGGGATTGGAACACACAGGAGTGTTTCATATGCTGACCTTTGCATATTCTCTGGTGTTCATTATCAAGAGAAATTCAAGACCCCTGACTTTGAAAAGTATGACGGATTAGGGGATCCTTACACACATTTGAAGGTGTTCATTGGAGAACTTGGATCTTATGCAGAAAATGAGAAGCTCAGAATGCAGCTGTTCTAGAAGAGTCTGACTAGAGAAGCTCGATCATGGTATACCAGATTAAACAACTCAAAGATCCATAGCTGGGAAGAACTAGCTCACGCCTTCCTTACTCAATCAGACTTCGATCTCGGATGGCTCTGGCCGGTGTCGGTTACCAAGGTCAAGAAACAGTCTAACGAGTCTTTGAGAGAGTATGCTCAAAGGTGGAGGCGCCTTTCTGCTCAAGTTATTCCTTCTATGAAAGAGTCAGAAATGGTCATGACTTTCATAGACATACAAGAAGCTCCTTTATATGAGAGAGTCTTAGCTGGTATCGGCAAACCATTTTCTGAAATGATCAAACACGGAGAGATGGCTGAGATGGGATTGAAGTCAGGAAAGATTCAAGACCTAGCCGCTCTTAAAGCAGTTGCCGAGTACATCCAGTCTGGAACTTATGGAAACAACCCCCGGAGGGTCTATAAAATAAAAGAGGAGGATGTTTCCTTAATACTACAAGGTCAAAAAGGCAGTCAGAACATGCCTATACAGAGGAGAAACTACTCCCCTTTCCAAGCACAGTCTTCAAACCCTCCCTTACCTAAAGGTGGAGAAGCAAAGCGCCCTCGAATGTTCACACCCTTAGGGGACTCGCTCGAGAATATTCTTGCTCTTCTGACTACTCAGAAGAAAATTACGCATCTTCTTCCACCAGCCAACCCTAATGGGAGGGGTTTCAATGTTACTCGGAAGTGTGCTTATCATTCCGGGGCAGTTGGACATGATACTCAAGATTGTTGGGCCTTGAAACACAAGATCCAAGATTTGATAGACAACGGTGAGATTGTGGTTACCAAACCAGATCAACCTCATGTGCAAAACAACCCTCTTCCTCAACACAAAGAAGAAGAGGTCAATATGATTAGTTAGAGCAGTGGACAGAGTTCCAATTTTAATGGTGAATAATCCCAGACCATCAAAGACGGCATTGACAGATGGGATTACGCAAAGTTTCAATTTTTTATGGAACGAAAGATGAAATCTCTTTGTAAGCAAGTTGAAAAATTGGCACAATTGGTGATCCATCAGCATCAAGTCACACGCTAGTTAGTCAGCCAAAAGCATGCCTATCTTCTTCATTATTTTATGAATGCTTCATCACCACCTTCAGAAAGTGAAGCACTGGAGGACAAGGTTGCGAAGAGAGCAAGTGCTAAAGCCCGTCGGGATTTTCCCAATAGAAGGGAATTTACATACCTAGGTCAACCTATGGAGGAGATATTTCAGATGCTAATCAATGAAGGAAGAATCACCTCCCTTCTACCTCCAATTAATCCCCGTTCAAGACGGTTTAACTCTGATGGAGTGTGTCAATATCATTCACATTCTCGCGGTCACAGCATAGGAGAATGATGGGCACTTCGCCACCTTATTCAGAATTTAATTGACAACGGTGTCCTGCAATTGGCAGACGATGACACTGTGCTACTCGAGAGTGGTAATACATGTCCTACCAAATGGAAGGGATTAGTAGCAGTTATATCCGTTGAAGCTGATGAGACTGTCAAACCATTTCCCATACAAGCAATTCAACTCAAAGGTGGTGACAATCCTTTGAAAGTGGCTACACCGGAGCCAATTTATTTACCTTTCAGACCATAGTATCTTGTTGTCAGCCTACACAAAGTCCCATGGAATTATGGAGAAGCTGAAGGATCCACGTCTCATACTACTGCTACAGTGTCGAAGGAAAATCCATTGTATCTTCCTCAGAGGGTGATGAAGCCCACCATAAAAGCAAAGGGGAAGATTCCCATGAAGAAGATTGAGAAATTCCTCCGCACTATGAGTTATAATGAAGCCAAGGTGGTTTTAAGCTTAAGAGAAGCTCAACATCAAATATCTATACTGGACTTGGTTTTCTCTTTCGAGGATCAAAAGAAGATTTTACTAAAGGTTTTGGAAGAAGCCTACTTATCGAATCAGTGGATGTGGAGAAATTTCAACATCTGGTTGATCACATTTTTAACAATAATGTGATATCCTTCACTGATGACGACATACCGCCAGAAGGGACCGGTAATTGCAAGCCATTGTACATCACAGTTTTGTCCTCCGGGTATATGTTAGCTGGAGTTTTGATAAATGGAGGTTCGTCTCTGAATATCTATCCTTATGCCACTTTGGTGAAGATGACGTCAATCTTAAACGGATCTGAAGTAGCCATATGGTTATCAAAGCTTTTGATGAATCCCGACAAAATGCCATTGGAGAGATTGAATTACCAATGGAGATTGGTCCAAATACATTCAATGTATCCTTTCACATCCTCCAGATAGATTCAAAATACATCCTGCTATTGGAGAGACCATGGATCCACATGGCTGGAGCCGTTCCTTCTACACTTCATCAACAACTTAAATATATTGTCAACAATAGCCTAGTCACTGTTAACGCTGAGTCGGAATGTCCTGAACAAGGAGACCTACCACTCATCAGCTTCAATTCAGAAGTTGAGCCGGCTAGTTTTCATACTTTGGAAGTGAGCAACACACAATACCATCCTATTGGAGCTCCACTTCCCGTACCCAAGATTTCTGTAGAAGTGATGGTAGCTACCCAAGAAATGATGTCATTGGGTCATCAGCCTGGACAAGGGCTGGGTAAAAATCAAAGCAGGGTATTAAGCACCCAATTCAAATGTCCAAGAAAAGCGGATACCAGACTAAAGCTATTACGCCAGTTCGATTATAAGAATACTCATAAGCACAAGCAGATTCCTCAAGCTTTAGCCATACACCGATTTTCTCCACCTGCACCTCATGAACTGATATAGTCTCTGGTAAAGGTGCCAGCCCATGTTATGGCTATGCTGTTTCCAAAACCAGTACCATTTAAAGCAAAAGAGGTCCTGATTCCTGATCCTGAAGTGGAAGAAAGGGAACGGAAATGTAAACATGACATCGCCTTGATAATGTCAGGAATACGCATCATTGTCCATGATGAACATACAAATAGATACATCCAGACGATGATTGCCCAGATGTTATGGTCATCATTCGGGAGAAGGAGGACGATGATAGCCCCTCCATCACTGCACTCCATCACTGCACTCCATCAGAACTTTACCCTCGACAATTGGAGCAGCACTCCATGCATTGGTCAACGAGGGTAAAACGGGCAAAAATCCCTCTGCCCTGTAGATAACTTTAATTGCTTACTTTTTTGTACAGTATTAGTAGTTATTTTATCAGTACATGTTAACACTTCTGTATGATTAAACAGTTTCATATATTAAGTGAAAGAATATTTTGTTTCAGGACTCTGAATTTAGATGTGCTTGTACTTGCTGATGAGGTGCCTTTTCTCCAAGGGACTGTAGCTTTGATGAAAAATTGGACTCAGACTTGATGGAAATCTAAGGGGACATTAAGATACCTCAGGAGATTAAGGAATGGGTCGAAGAAAAACATAAACCTAATCTTGATCAAACCATTTCTTTCAATCTTGGAACCTTAGAAAGCCCTAAGTTAATCCAGATTGGTTCAAACCTCACCCCAAACCAACGGAATGACATGGTTGTGCTACTAACCCAATTCCAGGATGTGTTTGCATGGTCTCATGAAGACATGGTGGGTTTTTCCACTGACATTGTCCTTCATCGCCTTCCCATTAAAGAGGGATTCAAGCCAGTCAGGCAGAAGCTCAGGCGATTGAAACCTAAGTGGAGTTTAAAAGTGAAAGAAGAAATTGTGAAACAATTTCAAGCTGGCATTATCATGGTGTCTACATATCCAGAATGGATATCCAACATAGTTCCCGTGCCTAAACCAGGAGGAAAGGTGTGAGTTTGCGTGGATTACCGGGATCTGAACAAAGCTTGCCTTAAAGATAGCTTTCCCGTGCCCTTTATCCACATTCTCATTGACAATACTGCTCAATACGGCATGTACTCATTTTCGGATTGCTTCACGGGGTATCATCAAATTATGGTCACTGAGGAGGATCATGAGAAAACTACTTTCATCACGCCTTGGGGAACCTTCTGCTATAGACGGTTGTCATTCGGCCTCATCAATGCCGGGGCAACCTATCAACGAGCTATGATGGCTCTTTTCCATAATTTAATGCACAAGGAGATAGAGATCTACATGGATGACATCATTGTCAAGTCCCGAAGGGAGGAAGATCACTTCGACCATCTCAAAAAACTCTTCAATAAGTTGCGTAAGTACAACTTGAAGTTGAATCCAGCCAAGTGCGCCTTTGGCGTTAAATCAGGCAAGTTGCTAGGTTTCCTAGTCAGCCACAAAGGGATTGAGTTAGATTCCACCAAAATCCAGGACATTAAGGAAATGCCTATTCCTCAGACAGAGAAGGAAATACGGGGATTTTTGGGAAGAATCAACTTCATTAGCAGGTTTATCTCTCAACTTACAGCAACCTGTGAGCCCATCTTCAAGTTGTTAAGGAAGAACTCCTCTATGAAATGGAACGATGAGTGTTATAAAGCCTTCCTTACAATCAAAAGGTAGCTGGTTAATGCTCCTGTTTTGGTACCTCCCAGGGATGATGTTCCCATGTTCATGTACATGTCCATTAATGACAATACTATGGGCTGCATGCTGGGACAAAAAGACGATAGAGGCTAAAAACGAGCTATCTATTACCTCAGCAAAAGATTCAGCAGCAGTGAACACAAGTACACTCTGATTGAGAAGACTTGTTGTGTTTTAGCATGGGCATCCATGAGGTTACAGCATTACCTCCATGGTCACACAACCCATCTCATATCCCACGTAAATCCTCTCAAGTACGTGTTCAATAAGCCCATACTAAACTATCGGTTATCCAGATAGCAGTTGATCCTACAGCAATTTGACATCGTCTAAATGACGTAAAAGTCTATCAAAGGTCAACGAATTGCGGATCAACTGGCCGTCGCACCTACAGGGGACTTCAAACCCTTGGAAACATACTTCCCTGATGAAGGGTTAATGGCAGTTCAGCAACACCATCAGTACGATACATGTCGTACATGGAAAATGTATTTTGATGGAGCTGTTAACATAGAAGGATCTGTTACTGGAGCAGTTCTAGTGTCTGGTACGGGGGAGCAGTATCATGTCGCCGTCAAATTGAAGTTTGTCAGCACCAACAATACAGGTGAGTATGAAGGTTGTATCATCGGGCTAAAACTTGCTCACTCAATGGGCATCAAACGGTTAACTATCTTTGAGAATTCGGAGTTGGTAATCAAACAATCCACGAGAATATATCAAACCAAAGAACTACATTTGCTGCCTTACCATCGGCAAGTTTTACAGATGGCTTTGGAGTTCGAAGAAATCTCCTTTTCACATATTCCTCGTAATAGAAATGATTTTGCGGATGCACTAACAACATTGGCCTCCTTGATTCACATACCTGACAAGGAAAACATGCCAAGCATCACATTTGCCCTGCAAAAGGCCCCAGCCTATGGGAACTATGTTGGAGAAGTATCGAATGAGCTACCTGCATCCACAACCCTTGGTATCAACATATTAAGGAGTATCTACGAGATGGATCTACACCCGCTGAGGTGAGCCCAACTAAAAAGAGGCGGATTCATCGAATGGCTATGAAATTCTACCTGAGTAGAGATGCACTCTATAAAAGAGATGTAGGATTAGGTCTCCTCAGATGTCTGGACAAGGACCAAGCTCAGAGGCTCATGGATGAGATCCATGGTGTATTATGTGGTCCACACATTAGTGGCCCCCTACTTGTTAAGAAAATTCTCAGAACAGGGAATTATTGGCTTACGCTCAAAGCTGACTATTATGATCACGTCAAGAGGTGATATCAATGTCAAATTTATGGAAATGTTATCCACGCCCCTCCAAGGGAACTCCACAACATGAGTTCGTCATGGCCCTTCTCAATGTGGGGAATGGACGTGATCGGGCCCATCGAGCCCAAAGCTAGTAATGGACATCGGTTCATATTCACCATGATCGACTACTTCACCAAGTGGGTAGAAGCAGCCTCCTTCCCCAGGGTTACCAAAGAAGTCATCATTGCTTTCATCAGAAATAATGTCATTTGTCGTTATGGACAACCAGAGGTAATTGTGTCAGACAATGCTAAGAACCTCAACAACAAAATAATGGAGGAATTATGCAGTAAATTCCACGTCAAACACCTTAACTCCGTCATCTACCGTCCAAAGATGAATGGTTCTGTTGAAGCGACTAATAAAAACATCAAGAAGATCATGCAAAAAATTTCCGCCAATCACAAAGGATGGCCTGACCTCATGCCTCTGACTTTATTAGCCTACAGAACTTCAATGCGTACTTCCACTGGGGCAACCCCCTACTCATTAGTCTATGGGATGGAAGCAGTACTCCCCATAGAGATGGAAATGGAATCCCTCAGAGTGTTGATGGACGCTCAGCTGGATGAAGACCAATGGGTACAAGACAGGTATCACCAATTGTCTCTAATAGACGAAAGGAGAACCGCGGCTATCTTCCATGGTCAGTTATATTAGCAAAGGATTGCAAGATCCTACAACAGGAAAGTCCGGCTACGGTAGTTTAAATAACATGACTTGGTTTTGAAGAAGATCATTGACAACCAAGATCAATCCAAGGGAAAATTCGCTCCTAACTGGAGGTATTGACAGGAGGCGCTCTCAGACTACAAGAAATGGACGACGATGAATTTCCACAGCTCATCAACTTGGACACCGTGAAGCGATACTATGTCTGAAGTTACCATCAAGTAAACATCTTGGTTTTAGATCATCAGATCACCAGTCATTCTGGTTTTCTAACCCTTTTTACATACTTTTCTGCCCCTCAGGGAAACATACACTTCAAACCAGAAGCCTGGTTTCACCTCATTTCAAACCTTTCATACAATTTCGGTTATCCCCCCAGGGATTGAATCTTTCACACTTGCAGTTTATCCTGAAGACGGGATTAAACTTTTCTACGCTTGCAGTTTGTCCTGAAGACGGGATCAAACTTTTTCACACCTGCATTTTGTCCTAATCATGGGATTAAACTTTCTTTTCTCCGCAGTATAGCCTGCACATGGGATTCAGACTTCTCTTCGTGCAAATCGTCCTGAGGGGCGAACTACGTCGACCTGATCTCCACGATACACCGAGAGCGTAAGCAACCATATTCTATATGGCCCGGTACAATAAAAAAAACAACAAAAACATTTCTGCCCTTTCTCTATAAAAACAAATAAAAACACTTCTACCCTTCTCTAAATAAACAAAAATCACAAAAATACTTCTACATCCTTCTTCATCAATAAAGCTTCTACACCCATTTACACCTTTCACATTCAGCGTTAAACCTCTTACACTAGGTTCGAACTACGCAGACCTGATCTCCTCTTCAATAGGAGTATGCAGGCAGCCATTTATGGTTCGGTCTAACCCCTACCAGAATACAAATACTTGTCGCACAGTACTGGGATCAAACTTCAATCCACCACATTTCATCGGCTTCAGACCAAAGGGATGGAACTACCTAACCTCTCCTCACAAATAGGAGATTTGGCGACCATCTAAGCTGTGGTTGTGCCTCAAAGAGCAACACCAATCCATAAGAGATGGAACTAACTAGGCTCCACCTAAATAGGAGTACTGGCGACCATCTGTGGTGCGGTCAATCTCAAAGAGGAAAAGTCACACTCCTCTCTACATTTACATAAAGAAACCAATCCCAAGACACCAAAGATGATAGGGAAACACACAGATCAATGATCAGTTCTGAAAGATCCTGCGACGTCTCAATGTCCACATATCAAGGATGAGTTCAGAATACATCAAGATCACAAGCCCTAAAAAATAGGAAAATATCAAGCAAGTATCAAGGCACAACTGAAAGGGAAGTGAATCAAAATATATTTCCCTGCCATATATAATATTGTTTGATATATACAATATATGTTGTACATGAAAAAATGGCTAAGCTAGTCTGTGTAGGAAAATACAAGTCTATCTATGGATCTATGTGTATGCGAACTATCAGATCTAACATAGTATCCCTCTCCGAAGAAAGAGGTAACGCTGAAAGCTCCTGCCCAATGGTATCTACACGAGCTAGCAGATCCGAGGCTAACTGCATGGTGGCGTGATGCTCATCAATGTATGCACTCATATCTGCAATGATGCCAGTCGTAAGGGATCTCACTAAAGTACTATCTGTGACGGCTACATCCCAGGCAGATAGGGAAGCATCCCGCTCTACAATCAATGCATCTCTTGCTGATCTGGCATCGTCTCTCTCTAATAGAGCTGCGTCTCTCTCATCAAGAGCTGTCAATATCAAGGCCCTAGCCTGATCTCTCTCAAAGGTCATCAGATGTAGACTCTGCTCCAGATACTGTGCTGAATGTTGAATCACGGTAGCACTCATAGTGGGAGAATCCATCACAAATATTGGCAACCCAATAGTCAAATCCTCCTCGATGGGAATATCAGTCTCCTCCATAGGCTCCTCATCGTCGGAATCAGTCCCTTGCACTGTAGATACTACCGCTGACAATGCAGTCTCTGTCTCCATCCCTGCGGAATAACCCGGATGACTGACAGAAAACTCAGCTAGCTTATGTTGATCCCAACATGCATACAACGTGGATCTATCCTCTACTGATAAGTGGCGAGAAGGGAAGCGCTGACTCAATGCCCCGTCAAAAGGATGAAAATTCGGGAACTGATCAAACTGTCAATCTGTGCCAAATGAGTCGGATCTCGAACACATGCTAGCCAATCCGTCATCATCACGGATCCTAGAACCATATCCCCCATGAACTGAGTGGCGTGGGTCTGGGCTCCAATTGTACGAGGGAACCACCAATGCTGGAACATCTCCTGAGTGCAGGGACCCTCTGAAAGTGCAAAATCGTCAACACCCAACAATGGGATATCAATGACGGGTGACTACGAAACAAGCCAGTAACGCCTGGCAGGAGGCAAAATCGGTATACGAATCTCTCTAGTGGTTCTCCTGATAGCACGCTCTCCTAAGTAGAGCTCCCATCCTCCATCTGTGAAGAGAGGAATCCTATGGGTGGAAATCACGTGCTCAACTCCAGTTGGGTACCCATCCTCAAATCCAATGCTCAAATGCTCGCCAGATTAGGGAACCCACATGATAACATCCACTGTCAACAGCTCCAACTGTAGGCGACAATGAGTGAAACCCTCACCTACAGGGACCTCCGCTAGTATGGAATGATGCCATCTTCGTCCTCGTGGATAGGTATCTAAGCCTAACACACTTATAGGACGCAAACATGGGAGCCTCTCATAGGCCCAAAACTGCCAACACAAAGGCAAACATCTGCGGTCAGTTAACACTCTTAACCTGTACATGGAAAAAGACAAGAGAAATACTCACCAGCAGAAATAGGTAGAATCCTAGCCAAGCCTCGGTCAAGCCCTGTGAGCGCATGCGCATTCCCCTGAGGAAATATGCAAAGGTGTAGGAGCCCCAATCATACTCTCCAATACGGTCCACGTGTCGAGTGGCGCTGATCAAAGCGAAGGACACCAAAGAAGAGTTATCAGCTATGAAGCAACCTCTAATGATCATCAGGAACAATCACCGAAGAATGCGATCCCTGACTCTCACATCATCGGGGATGGGCTCACTCAATAGCCCGCTCATAGCATCTACGCTCAAAAGACCTGCACGTACAGTCCTGCCCTTGAGCGCCTCTGCCGAAACTCCTAACAAGGATCTGACGGCAGTCGGGGTAATATCTGCCATACAAGGCACTGGTACCCCTCAAAACTCCATACATGTGATAAACTGCCAATCCATTGGCATCATCATCACCTCACAATCTAGCAAATGGAGTTACTGAGTCTCGTGAAACCAGCGCTCAGACAATGCCTTGAGGTAAACCCAGGGACACCGACGGGGAAGAATGGAAAAGAACATCCTGAATCCCCAGTCATGCACAATCGCTCTATAGTCATCATAAAAAGCCTAATACATAGAGTGGATGCTGAACCAGTTCCCTCGAGGCTGTGTAAAGTCGAGAACCTACATCAAATGCAGATCAACATCAGAATCCTTTATTCCTCATCAATAGGAAAGAAGGAAGATTAAGTTCTAACTTTATACCTCATTTGCGTGCAGGTAAACTGAAGGGTGTCGACTCAAATCACCCAGAAGCTCTGGGTTCGCCACTTGAATGCCTGGCAAATTCCTACGAGGAACAGATGCCACAGGAGCGGGAGCCTCAACCGGTACATCCTCCTTCTCGTCCTCGACGTCCAGCACATCAACTTGGACTGGACTTATCACTGCCTCCACCAAACGACGAGGGTGTCTAACAAAATGGGGTCAAGGGACTTCAGAAACCCTTCTCCGTACACCAGAAGTGGTCCTGCGGGAACTACTCGGCTGATCCGGATCCATATATCTGGATAATAAGTCTCCAAATCACCTCAGAAAGGGTGTGGTAAATTCTTATTTGGTGCTTTTCAAAATGCAATTTATGACTACATGCATGCATGCATTATTTTAACATACATCTACATTAGAGTTAAAAATGCATGACTACCCAATGCCTACATTTTGAAAATTTTTGTCGTAGTCCCCTTTGTAAATAGGACTATCCACATGCACATAAGCATGACTAGGTGGTCATTCAGTAGCACACCTACCCACAGTCATATACATCCTATATGCATTAATACGTCATAGTAAAAAAATCCGTAAGTGTAGTCTAATTACCAGGATTATTTTGCTTTTCCGCCTTTACTCATTTGTCCTCAAATAGGATAAGAAATAACAGTAAAAGGTGCCAAATAGACTGTTTCAAAAGTCAAATTTTTTCACATCATTATGTTCAGTATGGTTTAATACTAACATTTACTATGTTGAATGTTTTTTATAAAGTCATATCAGCATGCATATTCACTACTATGAGTCTAGATACATTTCATGTGATAAGTCATTTTCCAACGAATAGAAACTGGAAAAGAATACATGTATACGTTACCAGGACAGTGTAGAACACTTATACGGTAACAGAATTTGTAGAAAGTCACCCGAACTCAACAGATCTAAAGAAGGGCTCTTGGATTTCCTTCACGACGCAACTTGAAAGTGACTTATGAAAGCAACTCGCAAGCATTACATATACACGGTTGGCCACAGGTCCACCTACGGCTGTCGCAGGTGTACCTGTGGCACCCCTACATGGGTCCCACCCCTCCAGCTCGGTCCAGTTCGAGTTGCAAAGGAGGTTTCATAAGTTGAAAAGGCCAAATCAGGAATAAAAATGCTACGCGATTGAGCGGAATAGCTTGGAATCCTGATCGTCACAAGTCAAATTATAGCTTCGGATGTCACTCATTGGTATTTGCCTAAATACAAGGTACACTATACCGATGAGCTCAGCTTTTTCAAATCATACTCAGCAATGCCTCACACAGGTCTGATGCCGCCAAATACATGGTCATAGCCCTAAACAGTCCCCCGACGGGGGTCAAAACGCCGATGTCATTAATAAAGTTCCCCGGTGGGGGTCACAACATAGATTTCATCCATCCATGTTCCCCGGTGGGGGTCACAACTCAATGCAACCATTGATATATGCATCAATGAAGGTCAAACATCCTTGATAGTTTGCCCAACAGGGATCTATCAGGTGATACACACATCAACGAAGGTCAGCAATTTCGACAATACATCTTATTAGCGATAACTCCAACAGGACCGTGGTATATGCTGGTGACATAAACTAGAGAAGACCATCCTCATCGGAGAGGACCGATTATGGAATATGTTATACACATCCTCAAAACAGACAAAGCTTTATCCCCACAGATCTCTTGCACACAAGAGGCACTTCTTCAAAGAAAAGTTTGTATCAAGGATTCAGGACTTTGGTGATAACCCCAAACGTCAACATCCTAGAAGACTTGGATTGCATGTCCAAGACATCCCTGATTGTCATCCCCGACAAGATTAATAGGGAACCTTCAATCATCCCATCATGTTGGAAAACTATCCAACTAAACACATACATCATGCATTTGCATCATGTTGCTGCACATGACATCATATTTATCTTGTTGCATTTCAAGTGTCTAGGATTCTTTATCCTATCCATGCCTTGCATTGCATGAATATGATACAGAGGGGCATCTGTAGACACTCAAAATTTTCTGCACATCTGTTACTAACATTGTAGGAGGGCAGATTCGTCTTTCAGAGATAAACCTGAAAGAAAACTCACATCCATTCTGGATATTACCGAAAGTTCAGTCTCAACCCCAGAACACACACCGAGAGTATCAGTTCCAAGCTCGAAAACAACCCCGAGTTTCATCCTTGGAGATAACCCCAAGGAATGTCGTTGCAGTTCCCACGATAACCCCGAAAATGCTTGTTTCAAATGCATACAATCAGCTTCAACCTCAGAACTCCCGTCGAGGCACTCATTCCAAAGACTTGGAAATAACACCGGGAAGACAGGCACACTTGAAGATAACCATGAGGAATTCAAACACTTGCAGCAGTCCAATCTCAGAGATAATCTTAAGCAACGTTTGCTTTATCAGCCCAAACCGGAGATAACCCCGGTGAGGGGAAAAATCGCCATCTTGCCACCTCAACCTCACATCGCACCGTCTCAACATCTCATACATACATTTCTACACAACAATGTCCCACAAGAGCCAAAGAGTTACAATCCCGAGTGACTATTACGCATGGCAGCACACCGGATAGAATTTGAAGCTTAAAGACCATGGGCATGGTCCCCACTTCCTGACTTCGTACAACCTCTAATCCCATGTCATTGAGTAACTCTCAACAAAAGCAGTCCGGAGAAGGTCTTGTACACCTCGTTCGGATGCTCGGATTGAAGTTCTGCAAGTTTGAGCGGACATCACAGTGCACGAGTGCACGTACTTTGAAATGGCAGGACCCGCGGAGCCCGGAGCACCTCGGGCAGCCGCAGGTGCATTTGCGGCTGCCACAGATACACCTGCGGCCACCAGCTCTATAAATATAGAGCTTGGGGTGGCCATATTTCAAGAGGAAAAGTTAAGGAAGCCTTGTCAAATTTGCTCTGTACACACCCCATATTGAGTGCTTTCTCATTTTAAACACCTGTTAGCTCACATATAGCTATATTTTTACCGGCGGGAGCTGAGTATTCATCCATTTATAGTCATAGAAGTCTTCTTTGGCAATTTCACCGTAAGCCTTCTTACACATTATAAAGCCTTTCTCTTCATCTTTGCACACATTATTCTTCACATTAAGAGTCATGTTGTGTGTGAATGCCTAGACTTCGGTCCGTGGTTTTCATTTACATACAGATATATATACTTATATATGTATATATTTATATATATGGACTAACATTATCAAGTTATGCCTCGATTGAGCCTAGACTTATGTGCGAGCGTTTATTTTCTTATATATATATATATATATATATATATATATATATATATATATATATAGTGCGGATCAAGTGCATACCCTTTATCTTACTCACCGTGCTTTTTAGCGACGGACCCAGTGACGGTTCGGTCATACAATAGTAAATACATACTTTTAGCGACGCTATATGTTGTCCGTTGCTAAAAAGTATGAACGACGGTTTTTATGATCAAACCGCCGTCGTCAGTCCGTCGCTAAAGGGGGTGAGCACAGTGAGTAAGATAAGGGTATGCACTTGATCCTTCTCTCTCTCTCTCTATATATATATATATATATATATATATATATGAATGTCGAACTAACTCATTCGATGAGCACAGATTTTACATCCTAATGCGTTTTATCGCTTATATATATATAAATATATATTCACATTTCTGTCAGGCCTGGAGTTTACTTCGTGGCCTTTTACAGCTTTATTTATATTCCGTCCCGCCTGGAGTTTACTTCGTGGCGGTTGATCCTATTTATTGCTTTATTTACATTTCTGATCCCCCATGGAGGTACTTTGTGGTGGTTGATCATGTCTCTATATATATATTTACCGCTTCTATATATATTTGCATTTTTGATCCCCCGTAGAGGTGCTTCGTGGTGGTTGATCATGTTTGTATATATATATATTTACAGCTTTTATATATATATAACTGCTTACTGTTTTTCATATAAACTGTGGCATCATGTGAGCCTAGGAATCATGTGATCACAGATTCAGTCCACTGAATCTAGATTCGGTTCCCGTGATGGACATTTTCAGTTGTAAGCAGCTTATAAATTAGTCACGGTGTTTGAATTTCCTTAGATGGTTGTCATGCCCATGAGAGTACGGCACCGCTATATATTATTTTCTCGAAGATGTTTCGCATCTTGAAAATAAAAGCAAACAAGCCGAACATTTAATAATAAAATGGAAGTATGAAAAGGTCTCAATTACTATTGAGCACAGGGTATTAAAAACCTCTTTTACAAAACTTCGCTGCTATATCATGTTTAAAACTGAATTTTTGTATAAATTCAAACCCTTTGTATATAGGTGCGAACGAGGCCTCGCACTACATCCAAATAAATTGCACATTGATCCACACACACACATACACACATTCATATAATAGTTTCTTCAAAAGTGGTAGTCACCATGGTAACACGGATGTCGGGGCGTGCCTAACACCTTCCCTCCGCATAATCAAGCCCCCGAACCCAAATGAATCTCGGTTTAACAAACCCGTTTAGCAGTGTCACATCACTGGGTAAATGTGAAACCCTTTTCTCGGTTGCATTGGTGCAACCAGTTAAATACATCAACTGGCGACTCTTACAGTCAAATCGTCGACATGATACATGTCGGACCTTTTTCACTTGTTTTTTTCAAACAAATCGCACATAACATGAGAACACCAAAGAACAAGAACAGAAAAAGGGACAAATAAAAATTCCAACGTCGACAATTAGTATTCTGAAATTTATGATAAAAATGAGTCGCGTCATTCTTTCTTATGTATGAAACTGATCTCCTCACTATTCTCTCAATCCCTCAAAAATTGGTTTATTTAACTTTTATAGTCAATTTTAAAAAAGAATTTAGGATATTTATTTATATTTTAAAACATATGAAAATTGAAGGTGATAGTAAATTAGATATAGTTTCTTATATATAGTTCTCCTCCTATATTTACAAGAAGATTATATATTTTTTTATTACAAAATTGGTCAATTGACTAAAAAGTCAAATTAAACCGATTCTTGCAGGACAGATGGAGTAGAAATTAATTAATAGGAATATAATATTTATTAAATTTATATGTAATTAATTTATCTAAATGAGAAAAAAGGGAGATAAGACGAACACTAATTAAATATTATTGTTGAAGGAAAATGATATACATGTGTCGAAAAATATTTGACGAAATTAGATTGCGACCAACGTGATCAAAGTATATGTGATAAGATCGAAAAAATTAAAGTGGGACTCTTCTTAATTCTTACTTATCTCATATATGCACATATATTGCAATCGTAATTCGGCTGAAATTAATGATAGTTCATATTGCACAATTGCTTTATCATTAGGAAACTGAAATATAGAGAGTTACTTTAATTAAATTATTCATGGAATAGTTGCAACAATATAAGGAGGATCATTTACAAGAGGCTCGACACTCGGATTTTTTTATCAAAACAATGAGCTTTAAGAGGCTCAGCACAACACCAACAAATTCTAGGGATAACCCCACATACCCTTGGGAGACAAAATCTAACAGGTTTCTCATTCAGTATAGTGTTGTTTCTTAACTTTGTAGGCAGAATATTGCCACCATCTTGTTGAATTTCAGCTCTCTTATTGATCAAACATGTATCAGAAATAAATAATTATTTTGAAAAAAATTATTTCTAAAATGGGTTTTGGAATCTAATAAAATATTTATATAATTTCTGTGGGCTCAAGTGCAAATTAGGGTTCACATACGACCTAAAGAATTAAATGACAAACAGAAAAGTCAGAAATAAATATGCTAGACCCGAGAGAAGTCTCCACGTTTCTCGAGGCAGAAGACTCGTGGAGGCGACTCATTTTGGGAATTGATTGAGGGATTAGATTGGTGGCTAGAAGGGCAGGACGATCTGGGCATTACTCTGATGACTAATGGTAAATTTGGAATTTCATGATGTCATGTGCCTAGCATATGACCACTCTCCAGAAAATCCTATAAATACCCCTTCCATTCCATTAGGAAGGGAACCTCACTTTTGACTCTTGGACCTTTTGGAAGACTAGGAGATTTGGAGATTCTCTCTCAACCCGAAGACTCAAGAAGGCTCTCTGGATCCTTGCTACCTTAACAAGGTTCTCGGATTCTAAGAGTTCTACCACGTGTCGTTGGAGTAATCGCTCACCTGTTCTTCTCCCCTCTTCAATCAATCAATCAATTCCGTACTTTTCGTGGATTTCTCTCCTCCTCAGCCAACACGAAACCCTAACCCTAGCAAGGTATGATTTCCTGCCCACATTTCTTTGGCGACTCTGCTGGGGAGGTGTAGAATTCGTGAAGGGTATGCCCAAAACTCGAAGTGGGACAACAACAGGAAGAGCTTCACCAACAAATAGCATCACCTCAACGGATCTAGTTCCAAGGCAAACAAGTCAAGCTTTCCAAAGCGTGAATCTAAATCTCGATCAATCCATCCTTAAAGATGCCTTGGAAGGAAGTTCAACATCAACATACATTGCTGATTAACAACCAACGAATGTCAGGTAGATAGATGCGGGAAGGCAAGGTGAGGAAGAAAGTGGAGAGTAGGAAAATATTGTGCAATTGGAGATGCTCAAGGCATTGAAGGAAGCACGAGAAGGACAAGGGATGATGATGGCTATGATGCTGGAGATGCTAAGAAAGCAAGAGGAAATGGGGAATTTTCGCCAACAGTTGATGCAAATCCCCACTTTCAAGTCCATGTTTCCAAGTAGTTCACAGGAGGAACGAGCAGGAGTAGAGGACAACAACAACAACAACAACAACAACAATAACAGAGAGAATCAGAATGTACCTCCATTAACGGAGAATCAGTCGGTTGCAATCATGAACTTGGAACCCCAAAATAGTGATGACATGACAACCCAGACTGGAAGCAAGCCAGCCTCAGACAAACATCATCACGACCACTCTCCCCTCATTTTCACAAGTGCAGGTACCGACCATCCCAAGTCACGTCCAACGAACGAGCCAACAAGCACAAACAATGCAAGCTTTGCACGATGCAAGTGTGAATCAACCAATATCTTTACCATACACACCGCCAATGCAGCAATACGTCACACCACCACAAAGAGTCCATGCCATGAGCCAATACGTGACGAAGAATGATATGATCGATGTGATCAATCAACTTCGCAGGCAGACATCCCGACCTTTAGAGTTAGACTTTACTCCACCTTACCCAGCACATATTAGGAGACACCACAATTTCCAAAATATAATGGGGAGAAAGGAAATTCTAGGGAACACATTGCCAGGTTCGTGGAGTCGATGTTCCCATGGTTAGGATACGATGAAATGAACAATCACAATTTGTTGATAAGAGAATTGAACAAGACTTTAACGAATAATGCCTTCAGTTAGTACTACAACTTGGGGAGGGATCAGTCCATGATTGAGATGATCTAAAATTGCAATTTTTTAAGAAATTTTTCTATGTGCAGAAACAGGTAACCATCGTAGAGGTCATGTGATTTAAGCAGAAGCCAAATGAGGAGTTGTTAGATTACGTGGATAGGTTCAGGGCCCAAGCACAGAAGTGTGCAGAGCCAATTGAAGAAAAGAACTTGGTAAATATAAGCAACAATGGTGCTTTAGACGCCTTCAAGCCCCACCTCATTACCAAGGCTTGTGATTCATTTATGACCCTCTCATCTTTTGCACAAGACTTGGGAGGAGTAATGACATTGCCCACTAGCCATGCGATGGTTATATAGAAGGGCAAGAGGACAACAACTATGGCTTTGGCGGATTCTCATTCAAAACCACAAGGGGGCAAGAGGGAGAAGAATGAGAAATTTAAACGAAGCAAAGAAAAGCATGGGGACAAGTATACCAGAATGCCAGTTTTAGAGGCTATCACATGTAGCAAAAAGACATTCAAGGGCATGTATGAACAATGGGTCGACCACAGAGCGGTGAAACCTCCAAGGCCCCGGTTGGTTGTAACGAAAGAGATGAAAAGAAGGTTGGGCTTCTGTGTATACCACCAATACGCAGGACACTCCACTATGGACTATTACAGTCTGCAGAGGATATACCATGAGAAGTTGGCGGCCGAAGAGATTGAACTAGGAAAAGAAACGTGCAACACTATCACCAATGGTGCAATCCCAGAAGTAAAGATGATGGGTAACCCAAATACTGGCTCTACCATCTAAAGAACTCTGAACTATAGATAAAAGAATTGACAAATTAAAAATCCACCCAAGATTGTGTTCCACCAAAAATGGTGGTTTAAGTCCTCAGGAATATCCCTTGCCAAGTAATTAGATGACCAAGGGAGGAGGCACAAGAATTGACCAAAAAAAATCCACCCAAGATGGTGGTCCACTCTAAATGGTGGCGAAGTCCTTGTAGACCGCACTTGCCAAGACATTGGACAACCCAAGTGATGAGGCACCAAATTTCAAGTCCTCGTAGGCCGCACTTACCAAGAAATTGGATGACCTAAGTGATGAGGCACCCAATTTTAAGTCCTCGTAGACCGCACTTGCCAAGAAATTTGATGACCCAAGTGACGAGGCACCCGAGTGTTACACTTTATCATCAAAAGTGAATGAGGCATCTGACTATAAGTCCTCAGATATGAAAAGTTATACTTTTAACTTCAAAAGTAATCGAGGCACCTAACTATAAGTCCTCGTAAGTTATACTTTTAACTTCAAAAGTAATCGAGGCACCTGACTATAAGTCCTCGTAAGTTACACTTTCAACTTTAAAAGTGATTGAGGCACCTGAGTATAAGCCCTCAACCCCGAAAAAAAAAGTTACACTTTATCTCTAAAAGTGGTGAAAGTAATTCTTTCTCCGACAAATGCAAGATTTATTATATGAAACGTTATGCTTTTCGTTAAAAGCCACTTGATTATCATTAAATTATCAAACTTTCACTTATATTTTATAAAAAAAATATAGAGATTTAAGTGTTGGTTTGAATGAAATTGAAAAGAAAAAAATATATTTTCTCTTTAACAAAATTTATGAGGCCTATTATTGTCTTGGAGTGTTAATTTGGACAACTTAAAATCCAATGTTAAATATTGAGTTTTAAGAAATCGTTCAAATTAAAGGCAATCAATAAGGATAAAAAAAACTACAATTTGATTAATGAAATATATGTACATGAATTTTCTGATACAGGAAATAGAAAAAACTATGAAAGTTCATGATCTAAAGGCCATGACCTGTCGAACTAAAGAGAGGGGAATAGCTAAAGCCTCCAAGTCAACAATGGTAGTAGCCCAAGCCTTTGTATTTGAGGCTATTAGGCCTTAAAGGTCTTGGGCAGCTGACTCAATTCCCTAAAATCTTGGTATTCAATTTATCCATGGCATCTTGAAGCTCCCAAAGCTCTACATAAAGTAAGTCATTCTCATGGTAACGTGAAGTGACTTCCGAACAAAGTGCAACAACATGATGATTGGAAATAAAGAGATCAAACCAAGCATGGAAGGGAGATATGTCCAAGGAGAGTTAGGAGATGCCACGGGAGACGGAATGTCATTCAACCCACCCAAAGTGTTATCCACAATTCCCTCCCGAGCAATCGCCAACTCGGCGATCCTCCTTGGGAGGATGAACATCATCAATAGTCTCAGAAGGATTCCTCCTTAAAGAAGCATGAGTCTCATTGATACCCTCAAAACTGTCATATGGAGAAGTTGTAGAAAGGAGTGAAGAGCGCTACACCACCCACAACAGGCCATCCGAGCTGACATTAGACAAAGAATCCTTAGCATCAAGACGGACACAATCATCATGTGGTGAAGAAGACTCGATACAAATAATGATATGCCAGGACATATCACAAGTAATGGAAGCCACCACTGCTGCCCCATTTGCGGTATTCACAAAGAGCCCAATGGGAACATCATCATCCTCTTCATCAGCATTGGTCTTCTAGATGACTTCTTGATTCTAAAGAAAAGAGAAATTTCGAGAGAGGATAAGAAGGATTAGATCGAATATTTTCCAAGATATCCCAAGGGAACTCCTTTAAGGCTCGCCCTCCTAAGGTTTTCTCCCCTAGAGGTTTCCTCTCTTAGAACTTTTGTTTTCGAGGCTTGAAAAACATCAAGCCCCGTGAAATGTTCAGAAATTGGAATCAAGACTTCAACACTTAAAATATTTTGTGCGATCATCTCACCAAAGGCGAGACTCACGCGCAGGGGGCAAATGCTTACTAGTAGATAGCATAGACATCCTCCACAGTAGAGGTGCATTCCCCCCAAGTAGTGACAAATATGCATGTAGAGGAGCACCATGGTCCTGTTGGATACGAAAGTCCCTGTATAGTTAAATGCAATGAAGAATGTCAGCCCTATTTTTAGTATATTCACATAATCACATTCCCAAGTATCTCATCGATCTAATGTTGCCATCCCTAAGGGAGGCCAGATGAATCGGACAAGAAGCGAAAGGGATTGAAAGGGTACTCATGTTCCTTTATGCATATGCGGGGAATGCAATCGGAATGAGGAAAGTCATCCCAACAATCGCAAGCCGCTACATATAAAAACATATTTTTCTCTGGCGAAAAAAAATTGGACGGTCATAAGCCTGAACTTGCTTCCAAAAGACGTCGAAAAGACCAAAAGAGGGGAGCCATTCCCCAATCACTGAGGAACGGGGCTCCTTGGAGGTTTTCGGGTCTGCAGAATGTTTAATGGAGATCGAGGGCCTAGAAAAAAAAATAATTCAGCATAAGGGCTCTAAAGAGCAAGGAAATGATGATAAGGAAAGCATTTGAACTTGAGTGCTTATCATAAAAAAGAAGAAAGTTTGAGATTTAAGCTTAAAAACACCTGAAAGAAGAAGCAAAAAAAAAGAGCACGAACATTTGAAGTCATTTAAATAAAAAAGGTAGAGGAAGAACGAAAAAATGTGAAGTAGGAGGCCACTAGGTTTGGTCGCCCTAGGGTTTAGCCACATAGGGAGCTCTTCCCCTCTTACATTTAACTTATCCTTGCTCATTGAATCGACCGCTTGGGATGAATGCTACTTCGCCATAAAAAAAAAGTTGTGGTTTTTCTTTGAGAATATTTAGAGAAAAAGTCAAGATCCTGTTAAGGTGAAGTGACTTTTTCTTTAAGAATATCCGAGCTAAGATCCTTGTTAAGGTGAAGTGGCCCGGGATAGATGTTTCCTCGTTGCGGTGTTGCCTCTTTTCTTTGGGAATATCCGAGCCAAGATCCTTATTAAGGTGAAATGGCCCGTAATAGATATTTCCTCATTGCGGTGTTGCCTCTTTTCTTTGGAAATATCTAAGTCAAGATCCTTGTTAAGGTGAAATGGGCCAGAATAAATGCTTCTTCCTTGCAGTATTGCCTTTTCTTTAAGAATATTCGAGCCAAGATCCGTGTTAAGGTGAAATGGCCCAGAATAAATTATTCCTCCTTGCGGTGTTCTTTTTTCTTTGAGAATATCCGAGCCAAGATCCTTGTTAAGGTGAAATGGCCCGAAATAGATGCTTCCTCCTTGCGGTGTTTCTTTTTTTTCTTTGAGTATATCCGAGCCAAAATCCTTGTTAGGTGAAGTGGCCCGGAAAAGAAATACTACAATCACCTGGAAAAAAATAGATGAAACAATCACGAAAAAGTGACCAAACGGAAATTAGATTACTTATTCCAATGGTGATGTATTTAGAAATATTTATGATCATAATTGAATTTGGTCCGATTTACAATAAGACAAGATAAGCGTAATTGGGAAGCGAAATTGGTTTGAAACTCAAGCCAAATCGATTTCTCCAAAAAAAACTGTGGAGCCACTGGTACCTAATAGCAAAAAAATATTGCAAGGATTAAAGAGATGTGGTTTTCTTGAAAGGCAAAAAATCCTATACATTACTGAGGAAGATAAAAGGGAAGAAGAGATATTAAACTTGGCTATTGGAAAATATATTTTTGTGCCATGGGGTCCAATCCTATTGTAAATACTAATGCCCCTCAACAATGTGGCTAACAGGTATTCTAATTGAAATTCGAATCAGGAAGGAATTATGCATGCATTCTTAAGGGATATGTATTCCTTTTTAAAATAGAATGCTTATACAAGTGGGTCCCTATATTAACATTCTTTCCTCCATCAAGTTGGATTCTTATTACTAAAACTAAAGTCAATCATCACATCAACTTTTTATGCACACGCGAATTGGAAGCATACAATAATCATGTTAGGTTACTACAGTCATTGTATGACACGATTTGCTTTGGATTTAAAAAATCCATTATATGTGTGTGTGTGTGTGTATATATATATATATAAGCATGTATTTTTACATGAAGAAAGATAAGGGTATGAGAAAGCTTTTGAGGCTGACCCCTGACTAAAAAGTCTTGTGTTGAACTAGCTGCTTTGATTTTCGAAGATTTGGATGCATATCTCCTCTGCTTCAGAGTTCTATTTCCTTCGTTTCAGAGTCGTGGGTACGTTTTTGGTATTGAGAGAATGATGAACTTCCAATAACCGTGCATTAAGACAACGCGATATCATCAATTAAAGAAAAAAGATTTTGCGTTTAAAAAAAAGATTATTATTATTTTACAAAATTAAATAATAAAAAAAATTGGAAACAAATATTCTATTTTCTAAATAAGAATGATTTGATTTTGTTTCCAAAATATAAAGAAGGATTTGATTTTATTTGACAAATATATAATTTATCTTGATTTAGTTTCAAATTCCTTCCTAATTTTATTTTATTTTCCAATTTTTGCGCTTCAATGACGGATGCACGAAACTCCACAAGATCATTTTCTCTCCATCTTACCATATTAGTAATTTGAACTTGGAAATTCTTCATCCATTCTTTTTGTATCAATCATTTTGATATATCAATTCTTTTTTTAGCCATCCATGAACTTACATATAATATTAATTATACTTACCTTGTATCACCTTCATGGGATATATATATATATATATATATATATATATATATATAATGGAAACAAATATTCTATTTTCTAAATAGAAATGATTTGATTTTATTTTTTCAAAATTAAGGAAAAAGCAGATTAAACAAGATTTAAAAAAAAAAATTCCATGAAATTTCGGGAGAGCTCCCCTTGGGGTTCCTTCTCCTAGATTTTTTTTTGTTTTCAAGACTTGCAAGATCAAAGTCCACGGATCATTCAGAAATTTGAAGTAGGATTCGAAGACTTAAAGTATTTTGCACGATCGTTACTCCAAAGGCGTGACTCTCGCGCATGGGGCAAATGTGGGCCCAAGTGTAAATTAGGGTTCTCATACGACCTAAAGAATTAAATGACAAACAGACAAGTCAAAAGTAAATATGCTAGACCCGAGAGAAGTCTCCACGTGTCTCGAGGCAGAAGATTCGTGGAGGCGACTCATTTTGGGAATTGATTGAGGGATTGGATTGGTGACTAAGGGTAAATTTGGAATTTCCCGAGGTCATGTGCCTAGCATATGACCACTCTTTAGAACACCCTATAAATACCTTTTCCACTCTATTGGGAAGGGAACCTCACTTTTGACTCTTGGACCTTTTGGAAGACTAGGAGATTTGGATTTTCTCTCTCAACCCGAATACTTAAGAAGGCTCTCTGAATCCTTGCTACCCTAACAAGGTTCTCGGATTCTAAGAGTTCTGCCACGTGTCGTTGGAGTAATCGCTCACATGTTCTTCTCCCCTCTTCAATCAATCAATTAATTCCGTATTTTTCGTGGATTTCTCTCCTCCTCAACCAACACGAAACCCTAACCCTAGCAAGGTACAATTTCCTTGCCAACAATTTCTTAACTAAATTGCCTCTGATAAAAGAAAAAAATTACAAAACCTAAAAATGTATTTACAATAATTTGAAAATAAGAGATGATGAGGAAATAATTACTTACATTCATCAATAGCAAATAAGGAAAGCAGAACCATAATGAAGAGAACCATAGGTTGAAATTTAGAAGTGGCCATAAAATTGTGAATTTTTTTAGTCATCGCATGAATAGACCATTGTTTCAACACATTGTTTATATAGGGTAAAAAATATAAAGTCAAATAGATTATTATCCCATCCATTTTTTTTATTTGTCTTTTTACATAGTCAAATTTGGTTCTTTTTATTTTTTATTTTTAGATTTTAAAAAAGTACTCCCTCCGTCCCATGATAAAAGTTCTTATTACTATTTCGGGTAGTCTCGTGTTAAATGTCCACTTTCCTTTAATAACCAAACTTTTACACATTTTTTTTGGATTAAATGCTTTCTAAATCACTCTAGTATACGTCAACTTATAACTAGGTCACTGAACCTTTTTTTTCTTACAGTCAACTCACTAAACTTCATTTTACTAAAAAAAATTTAAATTTTACTAACAGACGTTAATTAATTGGACGGGAAACTGACGTGCAAAACGATGGGTCCCATTTAATCCTAGCTGGAGCCGACCTGTCATTTATTTTAACACCTAAGCTATTGCCCACCCATGGTAAACTAAGATTCGACCCATCCGACCCACCCAATAAAGATCTGATCCATCCCAACAAACGATTTCTGATAAATAACGAAGAAAACTCAGAAGGGGGCAAAATTAAGGGTTCATGGTGGTCGTTGCAGTCAGTCGAACAAAAACTTAATTGTTACTAAGAATCCGTTGATGCATTTGTTGAGATGACTACCTCAAGTGGAGTAGACACTTCTTACAGAAGGAAATCAGTGAGTAAATCTTCAGATTCTGAACGCGAGTCCACGATTTCTTCTCCAATCGTTTGTCGTTGTGGAATCGTTGCACCTATGTGGGAAGCTTGGAAAGAAGGAACCCTAGATCCAGGTAGAAGATTCATTGGCTGTAGCAGATACAAGGTAAGTCAATGATCAAGATATTTTCCTTCTTGGTTGTAGCTAATTTTCCCTCACCATATTCATTTGTTTGAGCTAATTTTTTTCCCACACAAATTTTTGTTTTATTGTTTTATTGACAAGGATAAAAATAGGTATTTTGGATTTTTCAAGTGGTGTGATCCTCCATTCACTGAAAGATCAAGGGAAGTTATCAAAAAATTGAGGGATGAGCTTATAACTGCTAATGAAGAAATATAAAGGTGTAGCTTGATTGAAGATGAAAGTGAGTTAAAAGTGGTAAAAGAGATGATTATGGAAAATGTTCAGTCAGCTGGAAAACTCAAGAAAATGTGGATCATTTTAATTTGTTCATGGTTAATTTTTTTGTATGTTTTAGTAATAGTAGTGTAAAACAACATTGCGAAAACTCTTTTTGTTTTGTTATTTGTGTTGTGAGTTAAGAGTGACATATGAGTGGATGATTGTAATTCTTGTATGGTTATTGTGTTTATGGATTAAAGGAAATGAATCAGCAGAGCATTTTACTCTTGTTGTGTTATTGTTGTCTTTTTTGAGTTAATGTCTTTTTTGAGTTAATGGTGGCAGCAGATCAATTTGATTTTAATTAACTAATGGTTGTTTTGTGTCTTTAGTGCTAGTATTTGTGATTTAAGAATGATGTAAGACAACACAGTACCATTTATCATTTTAAAAGAAGTGTCATTTATCATTCCCAAACCCAAAACAGAACATGTACTAGTGAAAAAAGGATGTCCTATATTTATGCAAGCAGTTATCATTCACAAAACAAAAACTCGCATTGAAAGCCAGTAAGGGATAAATGCATCCTTGTCAAATAACAATAAGTAAATGTAGGTGCAGAAAGAAAGTACAATGAAATAACTAACAACCATTACTTGTTATAACATAACTTTAACTTTTTGAATATATAATTCACACAATCCCTGCATTTCTTGCCACATTAAGTAGCCCCTAATAATATCAACAGTATACACATTTAAGCCCCAAAAATATTCTCCATATTCCAGCAGTTAAGGTACACCAAAACAGAAGCTATACCAAAAGATTACAAAAGTTAAGATACCTATACCAAAACAGAGCTATACCAAATACTTACTAAAGTACCATGCCATGAACTACTAGTGGGCTATAAAATAACTTAAATGAAACTATTTAGTAGGAGTTCCACCCTTCTTCCTTGGTGCCTTGAATGGCCTACTAGTTAAATTATGTGAAGATTGTTGACTTGCTTGCCTTTTCCTTGTATTTATCTGGGTTAGTGGTGTAGAAGCAGGTGGAATGCATCCTTGGTCTGTTGTTTGTGAAGACTTCTTCTTCCTTATAAGTCTAGGAGTTGGCATCTACAATAAAACTCATTATTAGTAACCCTAAGTGAAATTAATACAACTTTTTGAATGAAAGAAATTGTACTTGCAAATATAATTTTTTCCTTTTCTTTTCCTGAGTCAACCACCTTCTCCTTTCCCTTATTAGTGCCAACCACCATCTCTTTTTCCTGTTCTTTTCTTGAGTCAACTACCTTTTCCTTTCCCTTAGCAGTTTTAACCACCATCTCTTTTTCCTTTTCAATGTTAGTAGCTTATATAAAGCAACAAGTCAAAAGCAACATTTAACTGATTGTGACAAACATTACATTGATGCATACATTTGTAAAAAACTTACATTGCCACTTGCATCTTCCTTGCAGCCCTGAGCAGTGCTATGGACCACCATCTCCTTTCTCTGTCCAATGGCAGTAATTAAACAACATATAATAGTGTGAGACAAATTTGATTGTGACAAACATATATTTAGAAACATAAAAACATATAAAGTATAGTGTGTATTACCATCTTCTCTCTTTTATGTCCAGGCAGAGTTGGGTGCTTTGGACATCTAACTCAATTGTGACCCTCTTCCTTGCACAAGCTACAATGCATCTTCCTCCCTTTCCTTGACACCCTAGCCACATCACTGCCAGTAGTCCCATCTTCCCAGTGCTCCTTCCTTCTCAATCTTTGTGGCCTTCCCTTCAACTTTTTCTTCATTGGTGGTGGCAGCATTATATCACACTCAGTAAAATCCCAAAAGTCTTCCCCATTTAGAACTTATAGAGTATAAGAATAAGTCTTAATATATGTATCCCTAGTGTACCACTTAGCAACATATTCTATAGGATTTCCATATATAGAATGAATGGCTCTAACTACATGAGCACAAGGGATTCCTGTTAAATCCCACACCCTATATGCACAACTCCTCTGCTCTAGGTTGACAGTGTACCCTCCTTTTCCTCTCTCCTTCACTTGGAACTTGGATTGTCCATCCCATAAAGCATCACAATGTGCAGATTCTAAAATGTTAGCATCTAGTTTCTTTTTTATTCTTGGGCATATTAATTCCTCGGTCTTTAGCATTGCATCTCTCTTTTGGTGCAACCTCACCATAAGTTGGTCATGAATTTCTGATATCATTTGAAGAACTGGCATATATCTTGCCTTAATTATCCATGCATTAAAACACTCATTCATGTTGTTCTCTACACTGTCAATTTTTAAATGAGTCTCAAAAAATGCTTTTGACCATACCTTTTGATCTTGCTCAGTTTGCTTGTCATGTGCAGGGGTAGACAACCTTTTTACCTCATTTATTGCCCTTTTAAAAGCTACAGGGTGTGTAGCCATGGATGCCTCCCAAAATGCTTGCTTTAATGCTTGTGAGGGATATTTTTTCCTCCAATTTGTATAGATGTGCCTTGCACAGTTTCTATGCTCTGCATGAGGAAGAAGGTCTTGAATTGCTGCTTTCAGTCTCTTCAACAGTTAACATATGAGATTGTTAAAAAATTGCACAACTTGTTAAAACAAAAAATAAATACAATTGAAAACATTGATAACAGTTACCTTTTGTTGATCAGATATGAGAGTGATCCCATACCCATCCCCCAAATCCAAGTCAGTCACCAACAATTGGAGGAACCAATTCCAGCTATCCAAATTTTCACTTTCCACCACCCCCATAGCTATTGGAAACATTTGATTGTTTCCATCCCTACCAACTATAGACAAAAGGTGACCACCATAAACTGTTTTGAGAAAGCAACCATCCAATCCAAGAACAGGTCTACATCCTTCTTTCCAAGACCTTTTCAATGCATCATAACACACATAAAACCTTTTAAATCTAGGCACATCTTCTGGATTCAATCGAGTTGTCTTGATATCAACTGTATTGTTTTTATTACTCTTTATTATCTCACCACCAAAGTCCCACACCCTTGCATAATGGTCCTTCATCACCTGTTGAATCCCTTTCAATGCCAACTGTCTAACCCTCATATACTTAACCTCTATTACATCCAACTTTAGTTTAAGTTTTATTTCTTCTTGTATTTCCCTTAGTTTCTAGCTGGGATTCCTCCTAATCCTACTGTCATAGTACTCTGCCAAGTACTTAACTGTAGCCAACTTATTTTTGAAGTTCCTGCAGCAATTGTGAGTGTCCAAAATAGACTTCACTTGCCATGTATCAGTCCCTTGCATGTAACTAGCCCACAACCTCCAAGGACATCCTTTCTCACACCTCACTTGACATCTTATGGAGTCATTAACTGGATACCACAACTTCCTCCCATTAGCAATAGCGTAGTCTCTTACGGCATCTTTAAACTCCCTAATGCTGCAAAATGTCATGTACTGTTTGAACTTAATCAATTTCTTTTTTATCTTAGTGTTGTAAGCCTCAACTATTTTCTCTTTTTTCTTACTACGAAGAGGCCCCACATAGCACACATCTTCTTCTTCACTGCTCTCAGAAAGTGACCTGAGAACATCACTATTCTCATAGTCACTATGCCATTCTTTGTCATCTTCTTCACTGTCTGAATTAGTTCTATCACTATCAGGTTAGTTGCCATCACCCTCGCCCTGCACCTGCCCATCATTGCCCCTAACAGTATTTGTTTGATCATCCTCTGCATCTGCAGTTTTATCTTCCACATTGTCTCCCTGATTTCCTCCTTGCTCTATATCATTACCTCCTTCCTCTCCCCCAGTTCAACCTTCTTCATCCACATTCTTTCTCATATCCATCTTAAATTCCCTAGCTTTCCTCCTAGCCTCTACCAGTTCATCATCACTACACTCTTCATAAGCAATGTCATCATCAGTACTATTCTCTTCTTCAGCACTATCATCCTCAAATACCCTTTTGGACCTCTTCCTTCCCCTACTTTTCACCTCTGTTGCCTTTTTTTTAGATATTTTTTTATCTATAACATTGTCAACTGTCACATTGACATCATTATCACCAACACCCTGACCCTCACCTTCACCTTCACCTTCACCTTGACCCTCAGCCTCACCCTCACCACCAGCCACATTATCAGACACAATTTCATCAACAATTGAAACCACATTATCACATACATTATCAGTCACATAGTTACTATTATGCTCATCCAATATAGAGGTTTGATTAAGATTATATGGTAATACATGGTCTACATAAAGATCAATTACACCATGTGGCAGACAAATATTAACCATATCTCTTATACTAGCATCATCATAAACAAGTCTAACCCCATTATTTATATCTACTCCATCAGTTTTAAAATAAACACTTGATTGAGGATGGTAACTAAGTTCTGTAGCTAAGTCATTAATAGCACCCATACAAATATAATCAGTGTCCAAACGTGGCATATGATAAATTGTACCTCCTACATAGTCACATAAAGGAGCATAGATGAACCTCCCACTATGGTGTACATTAACTTGAACAACAGTATTCATCTGTAACAAATGAAACCATATGCAAAACAGAGCATAAATAATAAACTTTTAAAGGAATGTTCTAAATTACAGAGCATGCATGTGGGGAAATTTAGTAAATAATGATTTTGTAAATCTTAAAATAAGAATCAGTAAAGAAAAAGACAAAACTGAACATTGAATAATACATTTGAACTCTTGAAAAACCCATTAAAAGTACAATACGACAATAAACCCAAAAAAGAAAACATCACAAATCAAAAAAGGGGACAAGAGGGGACCATAATATGGGACATACTTGTCGACCGTTACTTGATGTCAAACCAAACGACTTCTAACCAACATGTATCACACCAATATTCACCAAATAATCGACCATTACTCGATTTTGTTAGCTTTTCAAATTGATCAATCGAACTTAGTACTCGTCTTTTGCCGGGTTTTTCAATTCATCGATCACTTTCGAAGGGTTTGGTTGGGTTGGGTTGAGTTAGGGCTCGGTTGAACGATTGTCTAGAACAAATTTGTATAAATGACGATTGAAATCCTCCTAATAGACATCTAGGACCATACACAGGTAATCTGGAGGGAGAATTTCCCTCCATATCCACGTTGTGACACCCCCAAAACAGGTATACATCACCCATCTTGAGTCGCCAAAAAATACACTATAAAAATCATTTACAACTTCATTTATACAACTGTCGTGCAAAATACAAAATACGACACATATATCTTGTGAGTTTAAATATAAATACATATACCAACTCTGACTCATGTCACAATTGCACCTTACATAAAGGTACAGTCAAAAACTGTTTTAGAAATTAAAATATTTGGAAAGTGCTCAAGGAAACCTTCGTACATAGGAGGCCATGAATCTAAGTTATGATAGATATCATATGTCCAGAGAATTATCCTTGGTTGACCCAATAGACCCCAAAGAAAAACGAGAAGATTACTATCATGTTCCTTCCAATGGTGAGTCTTCTCTTGACATATAACTATCTCCACTGTCTCCAAGTGAAAATTATATTTCAAATAAACTCCAAGATCATATAGGTAGTGCTCGTAGATATACTCAGCAAGTGGATGTGCACAACCCTGTCTTATGATAACACGAGGTTGTATGTCATTAGACATCTTGTATGATAGTGACAAAACACCCTTCCAAAGTTGGGTTCGCCTCACCCTATTCGGTTCACCAAAATTAAATATCAAATGACGTATACAATACGACACACTTATCTAAAGTTCTCAATAAAATTATTTCCATACTATTTAGGGAGAACCTCAACAACCTATAGACCACCGCTCTATTCCCTCATTATCCCAGCCAACCCAAATTACACTCTTATTACACCTAAAAGAATTGTGAACCAAAAGGGTGAGCAAAACTAGCCTAGTAAAGAATATCATAACTAAAGATAATTAAATTATCAATAGCTTTTGTCAATAATAAATCAGAGATTTAGAACATATGGTAGATGATAAAATTTTCAACCATAGTTGCAGTGAACGAGCAATCCATTAAAGAGTCAAATAGACCATCGTGTCATTATCTTCTCCATGTTAAAAGTCCACCAATAATGTTTTATCCTCAGAACATCAATCAACAATTTTGTCCACAATCATATGAATAACTCATAATCATAATTGTGATTCTGAATTCCTTTTCGCACCAAGGACGAAGATAATTTTCATCACCTATCTTCACCTGAAACATCAAAAATCATGGTTATACCAAATCACAATCTCTGTTCATAATCATACTAATAAATTCATCTTTGCACTACGGCCAAAGATATTCATTAACAATTCTTCTTTTGCACTACAGGGCCAAAGACATACAACTCAGATTTTAGAAGAGTCAAGTAGAGCATGATATCTACTATCTTCTACAAATTTAAAAGTTTATTATCAATATTTTATCGCTGAGACTCAGCTTAATAAATAATCCACATCATCGAATCTCCCCTGCACTATGGCCAAGGATATTCGTTGATATCACATCCATGAATTATCCATGCACTACAACCAAGGATATTCTTTATTATCACATCTATGAATTAATATTTCATTGCTGAGACTCAGCTCAATAATTAATCCACATCATCAATTCATCCCTGCACTATAAGCCAAAGACATTCTTTTAGTATCATGACCACGAATTATCCATGCACTACGGGCCAAAGATAATCGTGTTTTCATCAACGGTCCTGATCATGCCATAAAACAATTCATCTTTGCACCCTTAGCCGAAGAGAATCCATAGCCATAATCATACTAAAACTTTCCATCAATGCACTACGGCCAATGAGGACTTTTTCCACATTATTTGTAACATTACGGTCATGATTATACTGAATAATCCCTGGTCATAATCATACCAAATCCATCTATGCATTAGAGGCCACAGATGACTTTCAACATAATATATACATGAGGATGATGATAATGATATAAGTATTAATCAAACGAAAACTAGGATAAATATTAAAGACTTTAAATTTATCCAAATATTATCCACCACTCATAATCTAATATTATTAATATCATAATAATATTTTAATCACTTCTTAAACTTATAAACAATTTATTTCAATTGTTTATACTATACCAAATAATGCATTTAATCATTCAAAAATGCCATACTCATAAGATTTCATTACCAATGATTAAATCCCTCATCAAAAATCTACATATACCTTATATAGGATTTCCAAGCCATAAAATCCTATTTTCCAACTTTGTTACTTCACATAACATATTTAACTCATTTACTCATAACTAGATCATTTTCATGAAAAATACCAAATCAGTCCCAAAAATATTTCTTTTTTGGGATTTAGCAGAATATAGTCCCATATTAAACATATATTTTTCTCGGAATTTTAAAAATTCATTTACTATTTTTCAAAAATTAATTTCTAATTAATTCTTTAAGAAATTAGCTACCTCAAGTTTAACTCTAGAAATTCCCAAATCTTGATAGGATCGTACACATGTTAATGTGAGCTTCCAGTTTAAATTTCATGGTCATCGGAGTTATAGAACTCCGGTTATAGAATTTTTTGTCGAAAAAACCTAAATATTGAAATGGTCATAACTTGCTCATTTTAAGTCGGAATGAGCTCATTTTTGGACAGGAGGTACTTTATACCATATATTTTCATGTCCCAAAAGGCCGGAATTTTTCTCACAATTTAAGTGGCTGAAAATGCCCTTTTAAAATTTCTGGCAGTAGTTGTTTTCCCATTTTTTACTTTTTCGCACTTTGCTAAAATCAGTCCACACGAAAATCTACAACACCTTTTCCGGTGATTCCACTTGGATAAGTTAAGAAACTTATGGATCTAACTCTAGAACTTGACCACACTCAAAAATTCAAAATATAATAGGAGATATGGTCAATTGAATTTCATGTTCTATTTTTACCAAAATCTGATTTTCCAACCATTTGTGATTTCTAAGAAACTTTCATGTTTTCACATAATAACGAACATAACTTATCATAACACTTACTAATACTTCATATACCCATGAGTTTCATCAGTCCAATGCTTTTATTCTGACTCTCATCATAATCAACGTAACCAGATTATTTCCACAATTTAATAAGGAATGAATATAAAGGATCATTCACCATGCATGTGGTAATCCACATGCATGAAAGTTATTCCAATGTAATAATAAAGAATGGAATAACTAAATAATTCACCATGCATGCGATAGATCGCATAGATGTGTTATTCTCAATGAATAATAAAGAATGGAACCAGTCGCATAATCCGACCGGCTGTGATATTCCAATGTAATAATAAAGAACGGAACCAAAGTCGCATAATCCGCACCGATAGGATATTCCAACAAAATAATAAATAATAGAACCAGGTCCGACGTAAACGCACAGACATGATATTCCGACAGAATAATAAAGAACGGAACCCATGTCAGGCGAAATTTGCACCGACAGGATGTTCCAACAGAATAATAAAGAATGAAATAATAGAAGAATTTCACCATGTATGCGGTACTTCGCATATACAGGTTATTCCAACATAATAATAAAGAATGGAATAATAGAATAATTTCACCATGTATGCGGTACTTTGCATATACAGGTTATTCCAACATAATAATAAAGAATGGAATAACAGATTTCACCAAGTATAGGGTAGTCCACGTATACAGGTTATTCCAACAGAATAATAAAGAATGGAATAACAGAAGTTCTCTTCATGAATACAAAAGAAATAATACCCCTTACGAGTACAACAAATAATATCCCTTACCTTAGAATAAACTGGATATAGGAGTAGTGAATTAGCGGAATACTTTTCTTCTTTCTCTATAGTTTCTCTCTGAGAGTTTTAGTGAATTCGTAAGAAATAATGAAGGAATGAGCTTCATTTATAGGAGAATGGATCGAATAGTAACCAATCCATGAACGGTCCGTATTGATTTACTTTTAAACTAGACGGTCCGTATTGGTTTACAATAAAATATAATATATTCTATTTATAATCTAATAAAATGAATAACTTTATAAAAGTATTCTCGCTTTTATATAAAAAGATTTTTTACTATGCAAACAAAACACTATATCACAGAGCACTATGCAAAACACTATGCATAATAAAATATAATATATTCTAATTATTGTCTAATAAAATAGATAACTTTATAAAAGTATTCATTTTTATATAAAAAGATTTTACTATTAGCCTTAATAAAACGAATAACTTTATAAAAGTATTCTGCTTTATATAAAAGCATTTCGCTTTTTATTACATTAATAATACTAATAAAACAAAACTTCATCATCACTTACTTTGAAAAATTTTCAAATGTCACCCTTAACTTTAAACTTTTATCAATTTAACTATTCACCAAAATAGAAAAATTGAATACTTTTATTTCATAAAATTCAGGGTCTCACACACGTAATATTGGCCACATGGACAGATCTGTGCCACATCAGAATTTTTTTGCACGTCAACAGCTTATTTGGCCAATTCCGTCTAAAGTCAAAATATTTAACGGAAATACAAACGATTTGTTAGTAAAATGAAGTTTAGTGAGTTGACTGTAAGAAAAAAAAAGTTCAGTGACCCAGTTGTAAGTTAACGTATAGTAGAGTGACTTATAAAGCATTTAACCCCATTTTTTTCCATTATGCCCGTAGCATTAAATATCTCATATTTTTCGTATTCTAATTCTCTCTCCATATTTAATAAGTATGGAGAGAAAATATTTTGAATTGAATAGCTAAAAAGTCACTCTCTCACCTACATTAAAAATAATTAATGACATATTAGTATGGACAATTTTGTCATTTCATTCATGTTCTTAATATGCGTAAAAAGTCCACCAGAATTTTTATCCTAAGACGGAGGGAGTATTAATGATTTAATTTCATATATTCTCACGTGGCAATTTTTTTTGTCTGATTGACAAAGTTAATATTTAATATATGGAGAGAATATATGAAATTAAATCATTATTACTTTCTCCGTCTCAGGATAAAAGTCCTGGTGGACTTTTCACGCATATTAAGAACATGAATGAAATGACAAAATTGCTCATACTAATATGTCATTAATTATTTTTAATGTAGGTGAGAGAGTGACTTTTTAGCTATTCAATTCAAAATATTTTTTCTCCATACTTATTAAATATGGAGAGAGAATTAGAATAAGAAAAATATGAGATATTTAATGTTACGGGCATAATAGGAAAAAATGTGTAAAAATTTGGTTATTAAAGGAAAGTGGACATTGACCATGGGACTACCGAAAATAGTAATAAGAACTTATATCATGGGACGGAGGGAGTACTTTTTTAAAATCTAAAAATAAAAAATAAAAAGAAACAAATTTGACTATGTAAAAAGACAAATAAAAAAATGGATGGGGTAATAATCTATTTGACTTTATATTTTTTACCCTATATAAACAATGTGTTGAAACAATGGTTTATTCATGCGATGACTAAAAAAATTCACAATTTTATGGCCACTTCTAAATTTCAACATATGGTTCCCTTCCTTATGGTTCTGCTTTCCTTATTTCCTACTGATGAATGTAAGTACTTATTTCCTCATCATCTCTTATTTTCAAATTACTGTAAATGCATTTTTAGGTTTTGTAATTTTTTTTCTTTTATCAGAGGCAATTTAGTTAAGAAATTGTGGGCAAAGAAATCGTACCTTGCTAAGGTTAGCGTTTCGTGTTGGCTGAGGAGGAGAGAAATCCACGAAAAGTACGGAATTTATTGATTGATTGAAGAGGGAAGAAGAACAGGTGAGTGATTACTTCAATGACACGTGGAAGAACTCTTAGAATCCGAGAACCTTGTTAGGGTAGCAAGGATTCAGAGAGCCTTCTTGAGTCTTCGGGTTGAGAGAGAATCTCCAAATCTCCTAGTCTTCCAAAAGGTCCAAGAGTCAAAAGTGAGGTTCCCTTCCCAATAGAGTGGAAGGGGTATTTTTAGGATTTTTTGGAGAGTGGTCATGTGGTCATGTGTTAGGCACATGACCTCGGAAAATTCTAAATTTACCCTTAGTCATCAGAGTAATACTCAAATCGTCCTGCCCTTCTAGCCACCAATCTAATCCCTCAGTCAATTCCCAAAATGAGTCGCCTCCACGAGTCTTCTGCCTTGGGACACGTGGAGACTTCTCTCAGGTCTAGCATATTTATTTTCAACTTTTTTGTTTGTCATTTAATTCTTTAGGTCGTATGTGAAACCTAATTTGCACTCGAGCCCACATAAATTATATAAATACTTTATTAGATTCCAAAACCCATTTTAGAAATAATTTTTTTTCAAAATAATTATTTATTTCTGATACAGGTTTGATCAACAAGAGAGCTGAAATTACGCAAGATGGTGGCAATATTCTGCCTACAAAGTTAAGAAACAACACTATACTGAATGAGAAAGTCGTTAGATTTTGTCTCCCAAGGTTATCCCTAGAATTTGGTGGTGTTGTGCTGAGCCTCTTAAAGCACATTGTTTTGATAAAAAATCTGAGTGTCGAGCCTCTTGTAAATGATCCTCCTTATATTGTTGCAACTATTCCATTAATAATTTAATTAAAGTAACTCTCTATATTTCGGTTTCCTAATGATAAAGCAACTGTGCAATATGAACTACCATTAATTTCAGCCGAATTATGATTGCGATATATGTGCATACATGAGATAAGTAAGAATTAAGAAGGGTGCCACTGTAATTTTTTTGATCTTATCACATATACTTTGATCACGTTGGTCGCAATCTAATTTCGTCAAATATTTCTCGACACATATATATCATTTTCCTTCAACAATAATATTTAATTAGTGTTCGTCTTATCTCCCTTTTTTCTCATTTAGATAAATTAAACATATAAATTTAATAAATATTATATTCCTATTAATTAATTTCTACTCCATTTGTCCCGCAAGAATCGATTTAATTTGACTTTTTAGTCAAATTGACCAATTTTGTAATCAAAAAATATATAATCTTCTTGTAAATATAGGAGGAGAACTATATATAAGAAACTATATCTAATTTACTATCACCTTCAATTTTCATATGTTTGAAAATATAAATAAATATCCTAAATTCTTTTTTTAAATTGATCAATTTGACCACAAAAGTTAAATAAACCAATTTTTGAGGGACTGGGAGAATAGTGAGGAGATCAGTTTCATACATAAGAAAGAATGACGCGACACATTTTTATCATAAATTTCAGAATACTAATGCTAGGGACATCAATTATACATAAAAAATTGTGCACACACAATATAAAAAATAGAAAATAGGGAGTGGAACTTAAAAACTAAATGTTTTAATATTTTCATTAATAAATAATACATGGATCATACTCTTGGTGCACAAAATTTTGCGTACAGTTTGTACACAATATTATCCATTTCAGAATATCTTATCAACTATTAACATTTATATGACATACACGTGCCAATCACTCAGGGTGTAAAATTCACTCCCTGAATTTGAAAATGAATCACGTGACATACATTTATTATTTAGGTTGATTAAATTTTGATAGGTGTTTAGTACTACAAGTTTGATAACTCGTACAAAACACGGATAAATTTGAAAATGACTCATCCAGTATCTTTCTTGATGCAAAGCGTTACATGTAGCTTTAAGTACTACAATTTTACATCAACTTTTTAATTGTCAGTTACGTGGATAAGTACTAGTGGTAACTTTTTTAGAAAAATGTGTAATAAGTGGATTTTTCTTATAATTCCTACCAATTTCATGTATTGATAAATTTCACATTTATAATTCAGCGAAATTTACCGCAATACATAGCATGACTCTTCTATGAACAATTGATTTAAATTTTCGACTATTTTTCTAAGTTTTCTTTAATTTTTACAAGTTAGGAAATATAATTACAAATTACTATATGTTTACATTTTATATAAGCAAAATAATTACAAATTAAATGAATTAAATAAAGGAATACATCAATAATTGTATTTACCTCAATAATATATGGAGGAAAGAGGTTGGCCAAGACAACCGCACATACACAGATGGTGTGACGCCCCCAAAATAGGTATACATCACCCATCTTGAGTCGCCAAATACATGGTACATAAATCAAATACAAACTTAATTATACAACTGTCGGGTAATATACGACAAAACATAACTGAGAGTTTAAACAAGAATATTGCCTTCTAGACAATATTCACTCTCAATGGAGTCCTCATTACAATTATTATCACACTATTTCACAGAATAGTGAGGACTACTAAAGCCACTTATCCTGGATCATCACTCCATTTCCCGACTCGCCCCCAGCTATATTCTCATTTCCTGAAGAGAACAATGAAAGAAAAGGGTAGTGAGCTCAACTAGCCCAGTAAGAAATATTATGACTAAGATAATGCAAAATAAATTATCCTTAGCCTTCAACAGTATAACAACTGATAGAATATAATAGACAACAAGTTTTAGATCAACAACTGCAGAGGAACAAGCAATCCATTAGAAGAGTCAAGTAGAGCATGATATCTACTATCTTCTATGATTTAAAAAGTTTTTCATCAACTTTATCATTTGAGACTCAAACAATAAATAAACCACATCATCGAATCATCCCAGCAATACGGTCCAATGATATTCATGTAATCATCAATGGTCATAATTATACCAAATAATCTCTGGTCATAATCATACCAACAACTGTCCATCAATGCACTACGGGCCAATGAGGACTTTTACCACATCATTTATAACATTACTGGTTATGATTATACCGAATGATCCATGGTCATAATCATACCAATCAACAGTCCATCTATGCACGTAAGCTAAAGATGACTTTCATCACAATATAAGCATGAGGATGATGACAATGATATAAGCAATAATCAAACGAAATCAAATCAAATGAAATCAAGGATAAATATTAAAGACTTTAAATTTATCCAGAGTTTAAAAATATCTAAATTGTCAATATGATACTGCTTTGTGGAGTAAAATTCAAGAATAATATTTATGTACCAAAAATAATTTGGACAGAAAAGAAATATATTTTTCGGGTAAATAGTACACTGTGAATAGTACCTCGTGAATAGTACCACGGTATGAAAAGTACCCCAAATACCCGAGTGAATAATATTCAGGTGAATAGTAATTGGGTAAATAGTAACTCGTGAATAGTACTCTTGCATGAAAAGTGCCCCGAATATCCGAGTGAATAATATTTGAGTGAATAGTAACTGGGTGAATAGTAACCCATAAATAGTAACTCATGAATAGTATTATGTCATAAAAAGATCAATAATTATCAGGAAAGCTCATAATAATATTTCCATGAAAAGATATTGGATGAAGCGCAAATATCAAGGATATTCTACTAATTTCATGGAGTATAGAACCCAAAACATCAACAAAATGAGTATAGAATTCAAAATCTGAAACGAAATAATATTACTTACATAATACAGAGTATGGAAGAAAATATTATTTCAAATGAATATTGAACAAAAATAACATCCCTTGAACGGAAATAATATTCCAACGAATATTTAACGAAGATAATATTCCTACGAATATTGAACGAAGATAATATTCTTTATGAATATTGAAAGAAAATAATATTCATACGAATACGAAAAATAATATCTCTTCAGAATATGAAATAAATAATACCTCTTACGAATAAGAAATAAATAATATCCCTTACGGATATTGAACGAAAATAATATTCCTTACGAATATTAAACGAAGACAATGAATATTGAACGAAAATGATATTCCTTACGAATATTGATCGAAAATAATATTCATACGAATTCAAAAAATAATATCTCTTCGGAATATGAAATAAATAATACATACCCCTTACCTCAGAAGAAGACTGGATACTGGAGTAGTGAAGTAGCAAACTACTCTTCTTCTTTCTCCCTTTAGCTTCTCTCTCTATAATTGCTCTTGTGAGTCTTAGTGAATTGGTGAGAATAAAGGAAGAATGAGCTTCTATTTATAGGAAAATATAGTTTCGATAATTGCACGTTTTGGGGCTCGAAATATTACAGTATAATACCTTCATCTTTTCTTTCATTTTTAATTTAGTCCTGCAAGTATTTTCAAACTTGCACCACCTCCCCTAATAGTATATCATGTGAATCAATAGTTCTATACATGTGAAAAAACTAATTACAGTATAGTACCTTCATTTATACCTCCATTTTTAATTTAGTCATGCAAGTATTATCAATCTTGCACCACCTCCCCTAATAGTACATACATGTGAATTAATAATACACACATGTGAACACATAGTTATAAGCATGTGAATTAATAGCAATTAAATTCTCATTTATCCGATTAATTACCCGATTGGTCAATATAACTTCCAGGCATCAATTATTATCAAAATAAATGATGATTTCCACTAACACTAATAATCCCAACACAATGGAACTATCAATTTTATCTTTAATCCACATGAACTTATTTATCATTAATATTATAACTCACAATATTTAACAACCAGGTCGTTCCCAGGAAAGAGAGGGCTTTTCGATAAGGATTTCTCCTTATTGGCTCGCAATTAGGTGAACAAACATCTACTTGACAGAACTTCTAGACATTGTTAATATTAAAAATAATAATATGAATAACTTTGTCGTCTCAATTATTGATTTGATAATATAAACTATTGATACTATGACAATAATTGAACAATAATATCAGAGATATGATGCAGCAATTACTGTAGCAATAATTGAGTATTACTAAGTGACTTCTTACGTAAGCATCAATAATCAATATCGTGTGCTACTATGCAACCATGCGTATTACTGTACTTTTACTACCAGGTAGTTCAACAGTTTTAACGGTAACACTTTCGCCGTTATTTTTATAAAAAGATAATTTTGTCGTTTTCTAACTACGACAATACTTTCGTTGTGGGGTCCACCAATGATTATGCCGTCGTACAAATATTCTCTGTTAAAACGAATATTCCCCGACTAATCGAATATTCCCCGACACAACGAATATTTTATAAAAACTTGCTTAATTTGCAAAATTTTCAAATATCACCCTTAACTTTAAACTTTTATCAATTTAACTATTTACCAAAATAGAATATTTATAATAAAATTGAATACTTTCATTTCATAAAATTCGGGGTCTCACAATCTCCCCTTCTTATGAAATTTTGCCCTCGAAATTAACGTACCTGGTAGTTCGAAGAGATGAGAATACCTTGCTTTCTATTCGGATTATACCTTCGTGGTTATTTCCTCTGTATCATTATTTTCCCATTGCTCATCTCCTGCATTTCAGATATCATTCTAGAACACATCTTCAAAACAAAGGTTAATTGACATGCCACATATTATCCCTATATCCTGACCGACCAATTAAATAACACATAAGCTTATGTAGGTCATACTATCGAAGGATTAACCCGTCTCTCCCCCCTAGTTCAAGTCTCACATTTCAGCCAGAAATCATATCCCTAAGCTTTGATACCAACTCTGACGCCCCCAAAATAGGTATACATAACCCATCTTAAGTCGCCAAATACATGGTACATAAATCAAATACAAACTTAATTATACAACTGTCGGGTAATATACGACAAAACATAGCTGAGAGTTTAAATAAGAATATTGCCTTCTAGATAATATCCACTCTCAATGGAGTCCTCATTACAATTATTATCACACTATTTCACAGAATAGTGAGGACTACTAAAGGCACTTATTCTGGATCATCACTCCATTTTCTGACTCGTCCCAGCTATATTCTCATTTCCTAAAGAGAACAATGAAAGAAAAGGGTGAGCTCAACTAGCCCAATAAGAATATTATGACTAAGATAATGCATAATAAATTATCCTTAGCCTTCAACAATATAACAACTGATAGAATATAATAGACAACAAGTTTTAGATCAACAACTGCAGCGGAACAAGCAATCAATTAAAAGAGTCAAGTAAAGCATGATATCTACTATCTTCTATGATTTAAAAAGTTTTTCATCAACTTTATCGCTGAGACTCAGCTTAATAAATAAACCACATCATCGAATCATCCCCGCACTACGAGCCAAGGATATTCATGTAATCATCAATGGTTATGATTATACCGAATAATCACTGGTCATAATCATACCAACAACTGTCCATCAATGCACTACGGGCCAATGAGGACTTTTACCACATCATTTGTAACATTACGGGTTATGATTATACCGAATAATCTCTGGTCATAATCATACCAATTAACAGTCCCTCTATGCACGTAAGCCAAAGATGACTTTCATCACAATATAAGCATGAGGATGATGACAATGATATAAGCAATAATCAAACGAAATCAAATCAAACAAAATCAAGGATAAATATTAAAGACTTTAAATTTATCCCGAGTTTAAAAATATCCAAATTGTCAACATGATACTGCTTTGTGGAGTAAAATTCAAGAATAATATTCATGTACCAAAAATAATTTGGATGAGAAAAAATATATATTTTCGAAATAAATAGTACCCCGTGAATAGTACCCTATGAATAGTACTTCGGAAATACTACCTCGTGAATAGTATCCCGGCATGAAAAGTACCCCAAATACCCGAGTGAATAATATTCAGGTGAATAGTAATTGGGTGAATAGTAACCTATGAATATTAACTCGTGAATAGTAGTCTGGCATGAAAAGTGCTCTGAATACCCGAGTGAATAATATTTGAGTGAATAGTAACTGAGTGAATAGTAACCCATAAATAGTAACTCATGAATAGTATTCCGTGATGAAAAGATCAATAATTATCAAGAAAGCTCAGAATAATATTTCCATGAAAATATATTGGATGAAGCGCAAATATCAAGGATATTCTACTAATTTCATTGAGTATAGAAGCCAAAACTTCAACAAAATGAGTATAGAATTCAAAATCTGAAACGAAATAATATTACTTACATACTACAGAGTATGAAAGAAAATATTATTTCAAGCGAATATTGAACAAAAATAACATCCCTTGAACAAAAATAATATTCCAACGAATATTTAACGAAGATAATATTCCTACGAATATTGAATGAAGATAATATTCTTTATGAATATTGAACGAAAATAATATTCATATGAATACGAAAAATAATATCTCTTCAGAATATGAAATAAATAATACCCCTTACGAATAAGAAATAAATAACATCCCTTACGGATATTGAACGAAAATAATATTCCTTACGAATATTAAACGAAGACAATGAATATTGAACGAAAATGATGTTCCTTACGAATATTGATCGAAAATAATATTTATACGAATACAAAAAATAATATTTCTTCAGAATATGAAATAAATAATACCCTTACCTCGTAAAGAAGACCCGAGATCTTTGGAGTAGTGAAGTAGCGATCACTACTCTTCTTTCTTCCTATAGCTTCTCTCTCTATAATTGCTCTTGTGAGTCTTAGTGAATTGGTAATAATGAAGGAAGAATGAGCTTCTATTTATAGAAAAATATAGTTTCGATAATTGCACGTTTTAGGGCTCAAAATATTACAGTATAATAGCTTCATCTTTTTCTTCATTTTTAATTTAGTCCTGCAAGTATTATCAAACTTGCACCACCTTCCCCTAATAGTATATCATGTGAATCAATAGTACAATCATGTGACTCAATAGTTCTATACATGTGAAAAAACTAATTACAGTATAGTGCCTTCATCTATACCTCTATTTTTAATTTAGTCATGCAAGTATTATCAATTTTGCACCACCTCCCCTAATAGTACATACATATGAATCAATAGTACACACGTGTGAATACATAGTTATAAGCATGTGAATTAATAGCAATTAACTTCTCATTTATCTGATTAATTACCCGATTGGTCAATATAACTTCCAGACATCAATTATTATCGAAATAAATAACGATTTTCACTAACACTAATAATCCCAACACAATGGAACTATCAATTTCATCTTTAATAAACACGAACTTATTCATCATTAATATTATAACTCACAATATTTAACAACCAGGTCGTTCCCAGGAAAGAGGGGGCTTTCCGATAAGGATTTCTCCTTATTGGCGCGCAATTAGGTGACCAAATCTCTCCTTGACAGAACTTCTAGACATTATCAATATTGCAAATAATAATATGAATAACTTTTTCGTCTCAATTATTGATTTAATAATATAAAATATTGATACTGTGACAATAATTGAATCAATAATATGAGAGATATGATGCAGCAATTATTGTAGCAATAATTGATTATAACTGAGTGACTTCTTACATAAGCATCAATAATCAATACTGTGTGCTACTATGCAACCAATGCGTAAGAATCGTCTTTTTTTACTATCGGGTAGTTCAACAGTTTAATTGGTAACACTTTCGTTGTTATTTTTATAAAAGATAATTACATTTGTTTTCTAACTACGACAATACTTCCGTTATGGGGTCCACCAATGATTATGTTGTCGTCTTAATATTCCTGTTAAAACGAATATTCCCAGACTAATCGAATATTCCCCACACAACTAATATTTTATAACAACTTGCTTACTTTGCAAAATTTTCAAATATCACCCTTAACTTTAAACTTTTATCAATTTAAGTATTTACCAAAATAGAATAATTATAATAAAATTGAATACTTTCATTTCATAAAATTTGGGGTCTCACGGATGGCCTCCTCACGGACTAGACCCATGAGCTCGTAAGGCGAGAGGTTGTAGGATTTATGAAGCCATAGACGACCTCCCCCGAGCAAGCTTGTAAATCCGCTTTCGCGTGATGGTACACCGATCGCACAACATTGCTTTCTCACCGTGCACCTTTCTATGATCCGTCGGAAGAATCGGTAAAAGGCATGAACATGTAGGGATCTTTCATGCACATCGAAGGTGGGAGGTTATACACAACAATAATCACCGGCCAAGTTGAGTAGGGCTTGGTGTAAGGCCAATTAAACGGATTAAAGACATCCGTAGAAAGTCCAAGTCTAACATTGCGAACCTCTTTAGCAAATGAGGGGTGCTTTAATTCTATTAAAAAAATTCCATTCAAGCCCATTGTCGGGTGCGCCAGTTGACCTATGACTATGTCCTGTGGTGAGTACCACCTCAGCGGTGTCGCACATGACATCACTCCTTTCCTTCTGCACTTCATTCACACACCTCTTACAAGGACATCTAATCTCATCATCGCCGACTTGCTCAAACGCGAAATTAAGAAACTGTTCAACCCCACTGCACTCTTCTCAGTGGCTACCCTACGTTCCATCCAACTTCGATCAACAGACATCTTGAATAATGGACTGATATATATATATATATATATATATATATATACAAAAAGTTAGGCAAACACAATCGAGTCTCCAAGTTAATGTATATGTGTGGTTATGAGCTTCCTAACTTCATCTCCCACTCTAACGGATCAGACTTCTATCCCATTGCTAGATGTCGCCCCATTGATGTTAACAACTTGAACACATCTTCAAAATTTTAAGAAATTTCAAACAACACTACATTGTCTTCAAGTACACAAAATAGACTAACACACCGTGGTCGAAATATGCACCTGAAAAACATCAAAAGATATATACTAACCGAAAATTCTCAAAATATAAAGACGTGCTCAAGTCATTAACACCGACCTAAGTGAGATCGAAACATACAGGAACAGTTCCAAAACGGGGAGCATTTAAGATTCACTCATACTAAGTGAATCTCAAATGAGTTTCTAAGCTTCCTAAACTATATAAAAATACGCACATGTCAAGTCACAAGAAATAACTGTTATTTGTCAATGAAAAACGTAAAGTCTTTACATTTATTTCAAAATTATATATTAAAGTGATTACCATGCGAGAATAGGTGCAGGTATAGATGTCCAAAAAGTCATACAATTTGGATTTTCTAAGCTACTACTAGGTATTTATCACAACCATATTAATTAAATCATTATAATGTAAATAACTAAAAGCCTTATTTACCATAAAATAATGTATTTAACACACAGAAGTAAGGATTATGCTATATAACTAAGTACATGCACCTTTCAAACCATTAATAACAACAATATGATGCAAAATAAATTTGACAAACAAGAAATTGTCTTTTTTTTCAATTTTTTTTGAACTTTTATAGATATTGCAGAATTGAAAAGCACTCATTACTAATTTCCTTCATATGTAATAGTTTGACCTAACTATTTGTAAGTTTATTATGTAACTAGTAATGCAATATTGTTGTTACTTTTCAAGAGAAGAAACTACCTCACTATTTTTTTGGTACTTGCAGTAAAAAGGGTTGTAGTACCAGTTATAGACTTATAGTTAAAGTGTTAGTATTATAGTTTATAGTCCTCCAGTTATTAAATTCACGAAACATAAATTAAAGGAAAATTACCATTATCTTGCTCAAGCTTTTTATACATAAATAGTGGCTTGGAAGGAAGAATCAAAGCTGTAGTATCCATTGTTTAGGCAGATGGTCACAGATTTTATAATTACTTTAGTCGTCATTAAGTAATAGGCAGGGGCACAGAAGTAGTACTATTAGATTAGCCGCTATCACATTCACCTTTGGAATGCAGTTACAAGCCTCTTCCTAAAATACTATAAATAAAGGCCTAAATCCATCCTGGTCAAAGATATATCTATGAAAACTTTTGGAAAAATATAAATAAAATTTAGCATAAAGTCATTAAGTATTTAAGCTAACATTAGCTTCAACCTCATAACTGAAAAAGTAGATTAAGATAGTTGGAGAAATCTCGTGGAGAGTGATTTGTGCCTTTGTGAACAGGCCCAAGAAAAAGCTTGTGCGCTTTAAGAGTCACATGCAGTCAGTTCATATTTGGGCTATAGGACCCAAATACAGAAATACAACCAGGAAATGACTTATAAGATCGATCTGCAAACTAATAAATGAATTAATTATAGATCCCTTAACTTCCACTATTTGCAATAGTTGACTGAGCTTCTGCTCATTATACCATTCCCGAATGTCACTATAATCACTCCTATAACACCTCATTGATTCATGTTTCTTATCTTTTAAATTATTAGTTTCTAGTGAACTGCTTTTTAAAACATTGATGTTTTACTGCTAAAAGTGTTCTGATGTGAAGCTATCAGTAAAGCTTTGCAACTACATTGCATATCATTATTCTATACCAGTTATAAATAGTGAAAAATACATCTAATATTACAACAGAGAAAATTAGGACTTTAAGCTAGATTATTCTTTGAGTTATCCAATAAAATCTTTCTAGAAAATATCATTTATAAAGTATAAAACAAAATAATGAAATGCACAAAGAGTTAATATCAAACCAAATGCACAAAGACCGAATTTTTTACCTTGAAAGGCAATGACAAATGCGACTGGGAAATGGCAACAACATAGAGATGAAGGAACGGTACCTTTAAAAGCTCAATGAAACGCCTCTCCACACCCACATACGAAGGGAACATATGAAAAATGTGGGTTTTGAGAGTCGATTACAAGAGGCAAAATGATGAATGAGTAAATTATAGCGGTCATGAAATGAATCGGACGAGATAATGAAGGTGAAGTAGGCGAAATGATGAAGGAGGGACTGACAATCAATTCGGCAATTGAATTGAAAGTTGTATGAGCTAGGCTAAGAATCAATGGCGAGAATTGGGATATCTGAGAGGGAAAAGGCAAAAATAGAGAGGGAACAAAGTTAGAGTCGTTGTCGTCGAGGTTAGGGTTAAAAATAAAATGTCATTCTCGACTGTAATGTCGTATCCTGTAACCTTGTCGATAATGACTCATTGGCGGCGGCGTTCCCGTCGCCCATAATTCTAGGCCCTGTCGTCAGTGCCTTTTCCTTCCACTGCGAAAATTTCCCACCAAATAATACCTCATTACCGACAGGATTCATCCGCGACTACTACTCCGCTTTAAGATTGACCTTATTATCGACGGTACCATTGCTTTAATCCAAGAAATGACCCTTTTTTTGCAGTGATAATTCTCTATATTTTGATTTACTGATTATAAAGCAAGTGTTCAATATGAACTACCATTAATTTCAATAATAATATTTAATTGGTGTTTTCCTTTATCTCCATTTTTTCTCATTTAGATAAACAATTTTACATTGAAATAATCAATTAAATGTAAGATAACATATTTAATTAGGACTTTGAGAATATAGTTATAGTTATTAAATATTTATTTAAACAATAAATTATTAAATTATATATTGCAGGTTCTTTCAATCAATTATTAAGCTAAACATTTGAATGTAATGCAGATTTATTTAGTTATGATTATAAGCAAACAATTATTTTAATTTTATTGTAGTTTCAAATAGAATTCTGTATTAGCGTTTATATTGACAAAATTTACTAGAAATTCTAATTCGATTAACTATATAATTAAAGGCACAAACATGGTTTCACCAATTTTATTTTAGCTTTTTTCTTTCCTATTAAAATTAGTATAAGTACTATCCAAATTTGTAAAATATTCAAAATAAAACCTAACTTGTTAGGAAAAAGGAAGATGTTGTTTATTTTTATATCTATAATAAGAAAATAAATTTCTAAAAGATTTTTTTCTTTGGCTCTATCAAATATGTTAACGCCAAGTTTCGTCGGCGCGTTCAATCACAGAATTCACGCGCTAGAACTTGCACAATAACAGATCACACAGAAGTTTGACGGCTTGTGCCGCCGGGAGATAGCTCCGATGTGAGAATGAGTACAGGCCGTTCACAAGGTTTAACAATGGAGGCTATGTGTTTAGTGTTCAAAAGTAGGTATTACCTTTTAATTGTAACCTTGGCCTTGTTTTTATAGTACTCACCACCCTTAGAATCCTTCTCCGAGTCGGATTAGGACTCCTAGTCATGGTAGTTACCATAACTTGGGTCCAACACAATCTCCTAATAGTATATCATGTGAATCAATAGTACAATCATGTGACTCAATAGTTACATACATGTGAAAAAACTAATTACAAGATATAGTGCCTTCATCTATACCTCTATTTTAATTTAGTCATGCAAGTATTATCAATTTTGCACCACCTCCCCTAATAGTACATACATATGAATCAATAGTACACACGTGTGAATACATAGTTATAAGCATGTGAATTAATAGCAATTAACTTCTCATTTATCTGATTAATTACCCGATTGGTCAATATAACTTCCAGACATCAATTATTATCGAAATAAATAACGATTTTCACTAACACTAATAATCCCAACACAATGGAACTATCAATTTCATCTTTAATAAACACGAACTTATTCATCATTAATATTATAACTCACAATATTTAACAACCAGGTCGTTCCCAGGAAAGAGGGGGCTTTCCGATAAGGATTTCTCCTTATTGGCGCGCAATTAGGTGACCAAATCTCTCCTTGACAGAACTTCTAGACATTATCAATATTGCAAATAATAATATGAATAACTTTTTCGTCTCAATTATTGATTTAATAATATAAAATATTGATACTGTGACAATAATTGAATCAATAATATGAGAGATATGATGCAGCAATTATTGTAGCAATAATTGATTATAACTGAGTGACTTCTTACATAAGCATCAATAATCAATACTGTGTGCTACTATGCAACCACGCGTAGTACTGTACTTTTACTATCGGGTAGTTCAACAGTTTTAACGGTAACACTTTCGTTGTTATTTTTATAAAAAGATAATTCTGTTGTTTTCTAACTACGACAATACTTCCGTTATGGGGTCCACCAATGATTATGCCGTCGTACGAATATTCCCTGTTAAAACGAATATTCCCCGACTAATCGAATATTCCCCGACACAACGAATATTTTATAACAACTTGCTTACTTTGCAAAATTTTCAAATATCACCCTTAACTTTAAACTTTTATCAATTTAAGTATTTACCAAAATAGAATAATTATAATAAAATTGAATACTTTCATTTCATAAAATTTGGGGTCTCACAGATGGCCTCCTCACGGACTAGACCCATGAGCTCGTGGGCAGAGGTTGTAGGATTTATGAAGCCATAGACGACCTCCTGAGCAAGCTTGTAAATCCGCTCGCGTGATGGTACACCTGACTGCACAACATTGCTCTCACCGTGCACCTTTCTATGATCCGTCAGAAGAATCAGTAAAGGCATGAACATGTAGGGATCTTTCATGCACATCGAAGGTGGGAGGTTATACACAACAATAATCACCGGCCAAGTTGAGTAGGGCTTGGTGTAAGGCCAATTAAACGGATTAAAGACATCCGTAGAAAGTCCAAGTCTAACATTGCGAACCTCTTTAGCAAATGAGGGGTGCTTTAATTCTATTAAAAAAATTCCATTCAAGCCCATTGTCGGGTGCGCCAGTTGACCTATGACTATGTCCTGTGGTGAGTACCACCTCAGCGGTGTCGCACATGACATCACTCCTTTCCTTCTGCACTTCATTCACACACCTCTTACAAGGACATCTAATCTCATCATCGCCGACTTGCTCAAACGCGAAATTAAGAAACTGTTCAACCCCACTGCACTCTTCTCAGTGGCTACCCTACGTTCCATCCAACTTCGATCAACAGACATCTTGAATAATGGACTGATATATATATATATATATATATACAAAAAGTTAGGCAAACACAATCGAGTCTCCAAGTTAATGTATATGTGTGGTTATGAGCTTCCTAACTTCATCTCCCACTCTAACGGATCAGACTTCTATCCCATTGCTAGATGTCGCCCCATTGATGCCAACAACTTGAACACATCTTCAAAATTTTAAGAAATTTCAGCAACACTTCTACATTGTCTTCAAGTACACAAAATAGACTAACACACCGTGGTCGAAATATGCACCCGAAAAACATCAAAAGATATATACTAACCGAAAATTCTCAAAATATAAAGACGTGCTCAAGTCATTAACACCGACCTAAGTGAGATCGAAACATACAGGAACAGTTCCAAAACGGGGAGCATTTAAGATTCACTCATACTAAGTGAATCTCAAATGAGTTTCTAAGCTTCCTAAACTATATAAAAATACGCACATGTCAAGTCACAAGAAATAACTGTTATTTGTCAATGAAAAACGTAAAGTCTTTACATTTATTTCAAAATTATATATTAAAGTGATTACCATGCGAGAATAGGTGCAGGTATAGATGTCCAAAAAGTCATACAATTTGGATTTTCTAAGCTACTACTAGGTATTTATCACAACCATATTAATTAAATCATTATAATGTAAATAACTAAAAGCCTTATTTACCATAAAATAATGTATTTAACACACGAAGTAAGGATTATGCTATATAACTAAGTACATGCACCTTTCAAACCATTAATAACAACAATATGATGCAAAATAAATTTGACAAACAAGAAATTCTGCTTTTTTTTCAATTTTTTTGAACTTTTATAGATATTGCAGAATTGAAAAGCACTCATTACTAATTTCCTTCATATGTAATAGTTTGACCTAACTATTTGTAAGTTTATTATGTAACTAGTAATGCAATATTGTTGTTACTGTTCAAGAGAAGAAACTACCTCACTATTTTTTTGGTACTTGCAGTAAAAAAGGGTTAGTACCAGTTATAGACTTATAGTTAAAGTGTTAGTATTATAGTTTATAGTCCTCCAGTTATTAAATTCACGAAACATAAATTAAAGGAAAATTACCATTATCTTGCTCAAGCTTTTTATACATAAATAGTGGCTTGGAAGGAAGAATCAAAGCTGTAGTATCCATTGTTTAGGCAGATGGTCACAGATTTTATAATTACTTTAGTCGTCATTAAGTAATAGGCAGGGGCACAGAAGTAGTACTATTAGATTAGCCGCTATCACATTCACCTTTGGAATGCAGTTACAAGCCTCTTCCTAAAATACTATAAATAAAGGCCTAAATCCATCCTGGTCAAAGATATATCTATGAAAACTTTTGGAAAAAATATAAATAAAATTTAGCATAAAGTCATTAAGTATTTAAGCTAACATTAGCTTCAACCTCATAACTGAAAAAGTAGATTAAGATAGTTGGAGAAATCTCGTGGAGAGTGATTTGTGCCTTTGTGAACAGGCCCAAGAAAAAAGCTTGTGCGCTTTAAGAGTCACATGCAGTCAGTTCATATTTGGGCTATAGGACCCAAATACAGAAATACAACCAGGAAATGACTTATAAGATCGATCTGCAAACTAATAAATGAATTAATTATAGATCCCTTAACTTCCACTATTTGCAATAGTTGACTGAGCTTCTGCTCATTATACCATTCCCGAATGTCACTATAATCACTCCTATAACACCTCATTGATTCATGTTTCTTATCTTTTAAATTATTAGTTTCTAGTGAACTGCTTTTTAAAACATTGATGTTTTACTGCTAAAAGTGTTCTGATGTGAAGCTATCAGTAAAGCTTTGCAACTACATTGCATATCATTATTCTATACCAGTTATAAATAGTGAAAAATACATCTAATATTACAACAGAGAAAATTAGGACTTTAAGCTAGATTATTCTTTGAGTTATCCAATAAAATCTTTCTAGAAAATATCATTTATAAAGTATAAAACAAAATAATGAAATGCACAAAGAGTTAATATCAAACCAAATGCACAAAGACCGAATTTTTTACCTTGAAAGGCAATGACAAATGCGACTGGGAAATGGCAACAACATAGAGATGAAGGAACGGTACCTTTAAAAGCTCAATGAAACGCCTCTCCACACCCACATACGAAGGGAACATATGAAAAATGTGGGTTTTGAGAGTCGATTACAAGAGGCAAAATGATGAATGAGTAAATTATAGCGGTCATGAAATGAATCGGGCGAGATAATGAAGGTGAAGTAGGCGAAATGATGAAGGAGGGACTGACAATCAATTCGGCAATTGAATTGAAAGTTGTATGAGCTAGGCTAAGAATCAATGGCGAGAATTGGGATATCTGAGAGGGAAAAGGCAAAAATAGAGAGGGAACAAAGTTAGAGTCGTTGTCGTCGAGGTTAGGGTTAAAAATAAAATGTCATTCTCGACTGTAATGTCGTATCCTGTAACCTTGTCGATAATGACTCATTGGCGGCGGCGTTCCCGTCGCCCATAATTCTAGGCCCTGTCGTCAGTGCCTTTTCCTTCCACTGCGAAAATTTCCCACCAAATAATACCTCATTACCGACAGGATTCATCCGCGACTACTACTCCGTCGGCATTGACCTTATTATCGACGGTACCATTGCCATTGCCGTCAATGAATGACCCTTTTTGCAAGTTGATAATTCTCTATATTTTGATTTACCGATTATAAAGCAAGTGTTCAATATGAACTACCATTAATTTCAATAATAATATTTAATTGGTGTTTTCCTTTATCTCCATTTTTTCTCATTTAGATAAACAATTTTACATTGAAATAATCAATTAAATGTAAGATAACATATTTAATTAGGACTTTGAGAATATAGTTATAGTTATTAAATATTTATTTAAACAATAAATTATTAAATTATATATTGCGGTGTTCTTTCAATCAATTATTAAGCTAAACATTTGAATGTAATGCGATTTATTTAGTTATGATTATAAGCAAACAATTATTTTAATTTTATTGTAGTTTCAAATAGAATTACAGATTAGCGTTTATATTGACAAAATTTACTAGAAATTCTAATTCGATTAACTATATAATTAAAGGCACAAACATGGTTTCACCAATTTTATTTTAGCTTTTTCTTTCCTATTAAAATTAGTATAAGTACTATCCAAATTTGTAAAATATTCAAAATAAAACCTAACTTGTTAGGAAAAAGGAAGATGTTGTTTATTTTTATATCTATAATAAGAAAATAAATTTCTAAAAGATTTTTTTCTTTGGCTCTATCAAATATGTTAACGCCAAGTTTCGTCGGCGCGTTCAATCACAGAATTCACGCGCTAGAACTTGCACAATAACAGATCACACAGAAGTTTGACGGCTTGTGCCGCCGGGAGATAGCTCCGATGTGAGAATGAGTACAGGCCGTTCACAAGGTTTAACAATGGAGGCTATGTGTTTAGTGTTCAAAAGTAGGTATTACCTTTTAATTGTAACCTTGGCCTTGTTTTTATAGTACTCACCACCCTTAGAATCCTTCTCCGAGTCGGATTAGGACTCCTAGTCATGGTAGTTACCATAACTTGGGTCCAACACAATCTCCTAATAGTATATCATGTGAATCAATAGTACAATCATGTGACTCAATAGTTCTATACATGTGAAAAAACTAATTACAGTATAGTGCCTTCATCTATACCTCTATTTTTAATTTAGTCATGCAAGTATTATCAATTTTGCACCACCTCCCCTAATAGTACATACATATGAATCAATAGTACACACATGTGAATACATAGTTATAAGCATGTGAATTAATAGCAATTAACTTCTCATTTATCTGATTAATTACCCGATTGGTCAATATAACTTCCAGACATCAATTATTATCGAAATAAATAACGATTTTCACTAACACTAATAATCCCAACACAATGGAACTATCAATTTCATCTTTAATAAACACGAACTTATTCATCATTAATATTATAACTCACAATATTTAACAACCGTGTCGTTCCTGGAAAGAGGGGCTTTCAGATAAGGATTTCTCCTTATTGGCGCCGCAATTAGGTGACCAAATCTCTCGATGTAACTTCTAGACATTATCAATATTGCAAATAATAATATGAATAACTTTTTCGTCTCAATTATTGATTTAATAATATAAAATATTGATACTGTGACAATAATTGAATCAATAATATGAGAGATATGATGCAGCAATTATTGTAGCAATAATTGATTATAACTGAGTGACTTCTTACATAAGCATCAATAATCAATACTGTGTGCTACTATGCAACCACGCGTAGTACTTTGTACTTTTACTATCGGGTAGTTCAACAGTTTTAACGGTAACACTTTCGTTGTTATTTTTATAAAAAGATAATTCTGTTGTTTTCTAACTACGACAATACTTCCGTTATGGGGTCCACCAATGATTATGCCGTCGTACGAATATTCCCTGTTAAAACGAATATTCCCCGACTAATCGAATATTCCCCGACACAACGAATATTTTATAACAACTTGCTTACTTTGCAAAATTTTCAAATATCACCCTTAACTTTAAACTTTTATCAATTTAAGTATTTACCAAAATAGAATAATTATAATAAAATTGAATACTTTCATTTCATAAAATTTGGGGTCTCACAGATGGCCTCCTCACGGACTAGACCCATGAGCTCGTAAGGCGGGTTGTAGGATTTATGAAGCCATAGACGACCTCCCGAGCAAGCTTGTAAATCATCGCGTGATGGTACACCGATGCATGACATTGCTCTCACCGTGCACCTTTCTATGATCCGTCGGAAGAATCGGTAAAAGGCATGAACATGTAGGGATCTTTCATGCACATCGAAGGTGGGAGGTTATACACAACAATAATCACCGGCCAAGTTGAGTAGGGCTTGGTGTAAGGCCAATTAAACGGATTAAAGACATCCGTAGCAAGTCCAAGTCTAACATTGCGAACCTCTTTAGCAAATGAGGGGTGCTTTAATTCTATTAAAAAAATTCCATTCAAGCCCATTGTTTAAAGCGCCAATGGTTGACTATGACTATGTCCTGTGGTGAGTACCACCTCGGTGATTATATGTGACATCACTCCTTTCCTTCGCACTTCATTCACACACCTCTTACAAGGACATCTAATCTCATCATCGCCAGAAGCTTGCTCAAACGCGAAATTAAGCTACTTGACTCAACCCTGCATCTTCTTTCGGTGGCTACCCTACGTTCCATCCAACTTGATCAATGGACATCTTGAATAATGGACCGATATATATATATATATATATATAAAAAGTTAGGCAAACACAATCGAGTCTCCAAGTTAATGTATATGTGTGGTTATGAGCTTCCTAACTTCATCTCCCACTCTAACGGATCAGACTTCTATCCCATTGCTAGATGTACGCCCCATTGATGCTAACAACTTGAACACATCTTCAAAATTTTAAGAAATTTCAAAGAACACTTCTACATTGTCTTCAAGTACACAAAATAGACTAACACACCGTGGTCGAAATATGCACCCGAAAAACATCAAAAGATATATACTAACCGAAAATTCTCAAAATATAAAGACGTGCTCAAGTCATTAACACCGACCTAAGTGAGATCGAAACATACAGAGACAGGTTCCAAAGCAGGGGCATTTAAGATTCACTCATACTAAGTGAATCTCAAATGAGTTTCTAAGCTTCCTAAACTATATAAAATACGCATATGTCAAGTCACAAGAAATAATCATTATTTGTCAATGAAAAACGTAAAGTCTTTACATTTATTTCAAAATTATATATTAAAGTGATTACCATGCGAGAATAGGTGCAGGTATAGATGTCCAAAAAGTCATACAATTTGGATTTTCTAAGCTACTACTAGGTATTTATCACAACCATATTAATTAAATCATTATAATGTAAATAACTAAAAGCCTTATTTACCATAAAATAATGTATTTAACACACGAAGTAAGGATTATGCTATATAACTAAGTACATGCACCTTTCAAACCATTAATAACAACAATATGATGCAAAATAAATTTGACAAACAAGAAATTCTGTCTTTTTTTCAATTTTTTTTGAACTTTTATAGATATTGCAGAGCTGAAAGCACTCATTACTAATTTCCTTCATATGTAATAGTTTGACCTAACTATTTGTAAGTTTATTATGTAACTAGTAATGCAATATTGTTGTTACTGTTCAAGAGAAGAAACTACCTCACTATTTTTTTGGTACTTGCAGTAAAAAAGGGTTATAGTACCAGTTATAGACTTATAGTTAAAGTGTTAGTATTATAGTTTATAGTCCTCCAGTTATTAAATTCACGAAACATAAATTAAAGGAAAATTACCATTATCTTGCTCAAGCTTTTTATACATAAATAGTGGCTTGGAAGGAAGAATCAAAGCTGTAGTATCCATTGTTTAGGCAGATGGTCACAGATTTTATAATTACTTTAGTCGTCATTAAGTAATAGGCAGGGGCACAGAAGTAGTACTATTAGATTAGCCGCTATCACATTCACCTTTGGAATGCAGTTACAAGCCTCTTCCTAAAATACTATAAATAAAGGCCTAAATCCATCCTGGTCAAAGATATATCTATGAAAACTTTTGGAAAAAATATAAATAAAATCTAGCATAAAGTCATTAAGTATTTAAGCTAACATTAGCTTCAACCTCATAACTGAAAAAGTAGATTAAGATAGTTGGAGAAATCTCGTGGAGAGTGATTTGTGCCTTTGTGAACAGGCCCAAGAAAAAAGCTTGTGCGCTTTAAGAGTCACATGCAGTCAGTTCATATTTGGGCTATAGGACCCAAATACAGAAATACAACCAGGAAATGACTTATAAGATCGATCTGCAAACTAATAAATGAATTAATTATAGATCCCTTAACTTCCACTATTTGCAATAGTTGACTGAGCTTCTGCTCATTATACCATTCCCGAATGTCACTATAATCACTCCTATAACACCTCATTGATTCATGTTTCTTATCTTTTAAATTATTAGTTTCTAGTGAACTGCTTTTTAAAACATTGATGTTTTACTGCTAAAAGTGTTCTGATGTGAAGCTATCAGTAAAGCTTTGCAACTACATTGCATATCATTATTCTATACCAGTTATAAATAGTGAAAAATACATCTAATATTACAACAGAGAAAATTAGGACTTTAAGCTAGATTATTCTTTGAGTTATCCAATAAAATCTTTCTAGAAAATATCATTTATAAAGTATAAAACAAAATAATGAAATGCACAAAGAGTTAATATCAAACCAAATGCACAAAGACCGAATTTTTACCTTGAAAGGCAATGACAAATGCGACTGGGAAATGGCAACAACATAGAGATGAAGGAACGGTACCTTTAAAAGCTCAATGAAACGCCTCTCCACACCCACATACGAAGGGAACATATGAAAAATGTGGGTTTTGAGAGTCGATTACAAGAGGCAAAATGATGAATGAGTAAATTATAGCGGTCATGAAATGAATCGGGCGAGATAATGAAGGTGAAGTAGGCGAAATGATGAAGGAGGGACTGACAATCAATTCGGCAATTGAATTGAAAGTTGTATGAGCTAGGCTAAGAATCAATGGCGAGAATTGGGATATCTCGAGAGGAAAAGGCAAAAATAGAGAGGAACAAAGTTAGAGTCGTTGTAAATCGAGGTTAGGGTTAAAAATAAAATGTCATTCTCGACTGTAATGTCGTATCCTGTAACCTTGTCGATAATGACTCATTGGCGGCGGCGTTCCCGTCGCCCATAATTCTAGGCCACGCCAAATGCCTTTTCCTTCCACTGCGAAAATTTCCCACCAAATAATACCTCATTACCGACAGGATTCATCCGCGACTACTACTCCGTCGGCATTGACCTTATTATCGACGGTACCATTGCCGTCGGCAATGACCCTTTTTTGCAGTGATAATTCTCTATATTTTGATTTACTGATTATAAAGCAAGTGTTCAATATGAACTACCATTAATTTCAATAATAATATTTAATTGGTGTTTTCCTTTATCTCCATTTTTTCTCATTTAGATAAACAATTTTACATTGAAATAATCAATTAAATGTAAGATAACATATTTAATTAGGACTTTGAGAATATAGTTATAGTTATTAAATATTTATTTAAACAATAAATTATTAAATTATATATTGCAGGTTCTTTCAATCAATTATTAAGCTAAACATTTGAATGTAATGCAGATTTATTTAGTTATGATTATAAGCAAACAATTATTTTAATTTTATTGTAGTTTCAAATAGAATTACAGATTAGCGTTTATATTGACAAAATTTACTAGAAATTCTAATTAGATTAACTATATAATTAAAGGCACAAACATGGTTTCACCAATTTTATTTTAGCTTTTTTCTTTCCTATTAAAATTAGTATAAGTACTATCCAAATTTGTAAAATATTCAAAATAAAACCTAACTTGTTAGGAAAAGGAAGATGTTGTTTATTTTATATCTATAATAAGAAAATAAATTTCTAAAAGATTTTTTCTTTGGCTCTATCAAATATGTTAACGCTTGAGTTTAATGCTAGCTAGCGTTCAATCACGTAAATTCACGCTATTAGAACTTGCACAATAACAAATCACACAGAAGTTTGACGGCTTGTGCCGCCGGGAGATAGCTCCGATGTGAGAATGAGTACAGGTCGTTCACAAGGTTTAACAATGGAGGCTATGTGTTTAGTGCTCAAAAGTAGGTATTACCTTTTAATTGTAACATTGGCCTTGTTTTTATAGTACTCACCACCCTTAGAATCCTTCTCCGAGTCGAATTAGGACTCCTAGTCATGGTAGTTACCATAACTTGGGTCCAACACAATCTCCTTAAAAGGTGCAAGTGGAATCCAATCCAATCACTACCTTTAGAGTTACCTTATTCAATTATGATTAGGACTCCAGGCTCTGTGCGCAGGAAAACCCACTGCACAGGCCCAACCCAACCAAACTCCTCCTCATCGTGCAGGCCTCGGCCCGAGGACTCAAGACCCGGCCAGAGCATCTTACACCGAGGTAAGGCTCCGACCCAAAGGACTCGGATGCCGAACCCGAACACCATCAACTCACCCATGGGCTTCGGCCCGATGGGTTCATGAACCCCTTCAAGTGTCACTCTTTCGACCCACTTGAGGGTGGGTAAAATGCTCCCGAACATTGCCCCCCAGTCTCTTGTTATAATGTACTTATAATTAGAGACTTGAAAGGTCAGGTATTCAAAAGGTCACAACAGCTAATGATGAGCTATGGTCCCACTTTGGGCATTTAATAGCCGCCCTTGGGTAGCGTGTGACCACACCTATAAAAAACCCCCTTCAGTCAATCACTATAACTTTTCCCAGCCTTTTTCAATTCAAAATCTCTTTCAAACTTTTCGGCGAGAGCGATTTCCGGTAAGTACTTCGTTCTTAATTTCTCCTTGATTTTGAGCTCATTCCTGCTAGCATTTCCTGCAATGGCTGATTCTACTACTGAACAAACTCCAAACATAATTGATTCCCCCATTCCTACCTCCATACTTTCCACCGATCTTGTTCCGATGGACCTTCCAGCACCACCACCTGAATCTACCACTCTTACTGTTTCTCCCACTCTGATAAGTGCTGAGGCCCGAATCTGAAACGCCTACCACTCCAAGACGGAGTTTTTCCACATCAACACCTCATCTACCGTCTTTCGTTGACAAATTTCCAACATCTGAACCATCTTCAATATCCCCAAAGAATACAAGCTTCGGGTACCCACCTCTAGAGAAAAAATGTTCTGGAGACCCGAAGGCGAGTGGGTGGTCGTTCCCCTGTACGTTCTGAAGTATGGGGTTTGGTTTCCTCTCCATGACTTCATCTCTTCCTTTATTTGTTTTGTTGGAATCGGGTTCACACAACTCGTGCCAAACTCGTACATCCACCTGGTTTCCTTCATTGCTCTGTGCCAGGAGATCGGGATCACGCCTGGTCTCGACTTCTTCTTCGCCCTATTCACCGTCGGCGGGTCAAAAGAGCCTGGCTTGAAGTAATTAAACAAACAACCCACCCGATCAGTCCTTGTCAAGACCCTTTCGAGCAACAAAGGGTGGCACAACCAGTGGATCTTCATGAAAAGGACCGATCTCCAACTCCTGCCTAGTTGGGCACATCCAGATGATTCTGTCTCCAAGGTGTCTAAGTTCCCTAAGGACCGGGCCGATGCCTTTAAATCATTCTACAAGAAGTGGATTAAGACCGAATGGAGTTTGGGGGTTCTAACAAACTCAGTCTGGCTGTTCCGACACGGGTGTAAGTATATCATCCCGAAGGTCTGCCGAAATCTTTTAACTTCACTCCTTTTTATGACTCATTTTCTTTTGTGCAGTGACAATGTTCAAGCCCGAGGGGGCAGATGCCTCTCTAGTACCGCTCCCAAACATTGCCGGACCCATCCGTCTCCCCCTCTGCAACGATGTGGCTGAGGAAGAGACTGTGCCGATCGCGGAGCTCTCCACCGGCTCGACATCGGGCCCACCTCCTTCTGCTGCCTGCGTCGAACCGTCTACCAAGGTTTCCCTAAAGATGAGCAGAACTAAGAGGATGGCTTTATTAAAGAAGACCAATAAGTCTTCCAAGCCTTTCCCCAAAGTCCCTGCCAAGGCCACTCCCAAAGCTATGCCAAAGCTGACTCCTCCATCCCCTACTCAAGTCGCGGTGATCGAGGATTCAGAGGACACCGAAGAGGTTCCTCTGGAACCCCGACCCAAGAAGCCACGACTCACTAAAGACCCTGAGCAACAACATCCCCAACAACAAGTCGTTGTGACCGATCCCGTCGCCACCTCCACACCTTCTTCCAAACCGAGTTCTTCTCATGGGTCGCCAACCACCTGTTGGCCGAAGGGTCCTTCGGAAGTGTTTCCCTTCACCCTATTCGATCACTTCAAGCTTCCGGACGATGACGAACGGTTCAAGGGATTCTCTTCCAAAGAGTATCTGGTCGCTTACGTCCGGGCTCAGTGCCAGGTAATTCAAAGATTGTTTTATCTTGTTGTGGCGCCATTCTGGCTCGAGCCATCCCTCCTCTCGCCCGAACCACAAAGAAGGAAGTTCAGCTAAGGGCGGATGTACAGCTGCTCGAAGCTGAGGTTGGGGGTCTGCAATCAGACCTAAAGAAGGAACGGGATCTCCATACTAAGACCCGAAACAAGGCGATCAGGGCTGAATGCCAGGCTAAGGAGCTCAAAAAGAAATATTTATTGCTTCAGCAGGAGTTCGTCGGCCTCGAGAATCATTCTAAGAGACTTATGGAGGAGAGGGATCACCTGTCTGGGGAGGTCAAGGATCGGGAGAAAGCTGTTGACGCCTCGAGAAGTTCTCCGAGATGCATGATAAGATGATGCAGGTGATCGGGGCGAACAACACTTTAACAGCTACCGTTAATGCTTTTCCTGAAAAGATCGCCGAGGCCCAGCAGCAAGCTATTACCGAATACGAAGAGTTAGATGCCTTGAAAGATAAGGTCATGGCCCAGTTTAGTGATGGGTATGAAACTTATCGTGAAAAGGATCGGGCCAAACTGACAGCTGTTGGGCTTGATGCCTCCATCCTTGACTCCTCTGATGAAGAATCTAAAGCCGATGATGACCCTCCTCCTGAATAGTTCTTTTTAGGACTTGTAATTTTTTGTACTTCTTCCATTTTCCCTTTTTGTTTGTACTTCGCCCGAATCTTATACGATCGGGTTTTGTAAAAATTCGAAGATATGAATGAAGTATAATAGTTTTGTTTATAAGCTTTTGTGATCAGTTATACTCGTGACTTATCTCGATCAGTTACGTCTTTCTGAACCTTCTGATCGGATTGTGTTCGAAGTTTGTCTGATTCCAGAATTAAAGTCTCGATCAGTTATTCTCGTGACTTTTACCGATCAGTTATGTCATCTTCGACTTTTTGATTGGTTTAAGCCTTATGTTTGTCTAATCGGACACCGAAAATCGTATGAATATAGATGAAGTTAAACATCTCTGAAGAAAACTTTCACTTATTTCATTTAAAATTGAAACGGTTGCATGGATAAAGAAAAGAATGACATAACTATTACTGGTAAAATTTTCTAAGTCTTCCAGCATGACATATATTCTTTACTTTCGAACCATCCATTGTTCAAAGTTGGTATGTACCTGGCTTCGCCACCTCTACTACTTCATACGGTCCCTCCCAGTTAGGTATCAGTTTGTCAGTGTTCTAGGGGGTTGATGCCTCTGACTCCCGGAGGACCAAATCACCAACTTCAAACCTCCTCAACTTCACCTTCTGATTGTAGTGTTGGGCTGTTCTTTGCTGGTAGATAGCCAACCTCATCATAGCTGAGTCCCGAACTTCTTCAAGAAGATCCAAATTTGTTTTCAAACCCTCGTCATTGTATAACTCCTTGTACTGACTGGCTCGAAGAGTAGGGGACCCGATCTCAACTGGTATAAGTGTGTCGGTCCCGTATGCCAGTCAGAATGGAGAGTCCCCAATTATCTTCCTCGGAGTAGTCTGATATGCCCACAAAACACTGAGTAGCTCTTCAGGTCACCGACCCTTTAATTCATCCAACCTTCTTTTGATCCCGTTGAGCAGGGTTCGGTTGGTCACTTCTACTTGACCATTCGATTGAGGATGAGCGACTGAAGTCTTACGATGCTGAATTCTCAACTCTTTCAAAAAGCCTTCGAACTTGGATCCCATAAATTGTCTGCCATTATCAGAGACCACTGCCATCGGAATACCGAAACGATAAACGACTCCTTCTTTGAAAAATTTCAGGCATTCTTGTTCGGTGATCTTCTTTAGTGGTTTGGCTTCGATCCATTTCGTCATATAGTCGATAGCCACGATCACAAAACTAACTTATCCCTTGGCCTTCGGCAGAGGCCCTAGGATGTCGATCCCCCATACAGCAAAGGGAATCGGGGATAAGACTGAATATAGCTCTTCAAGAGGCTGATGTGGGATAGTACTGTTCAGCTGACACTTGGGACACCTTCTGACGAATTCCTTGGCCTCTGTGTTGATAGTCAGCCAATAATACCCCTGCCTCAAAATCTTATGCGCCAGTGACTTGGCCCCTATGTGATCCCCATAGATCCCTTCATGTACTTCCCGAAGTGTGTAATCCGCTTCCGATGGGGTTAAGCATTTAAGCAGTAGGGAGCTAAAGGCCCTTCGGTATAGGTCTTCGTCTATAAGGACGAAGTTTGAACTCCTGTATTTGATTTTTCTTGCAAGGATCCGGTCTGAAGGTAGAGCCCCATCTGCCAGATACGTGATGTAAGGTGTGAGCCAGCAGTCGAGTCAGTCCAGAGATAGAACATCTATCTTCAGAACACTGGGCTATTCTAAGACCTCCAGATACACCGATCCATTGAATGAGCTTGCTTCGGTGGTTGCCAACCTGGCTAGGGCATCTGCTACCGTATTATCTGATCGATCGACTTCCTGACAACTGTACGACGTGAAGTACGTGAGCTTATCTTTCACTTCGGTCAGATACTTTAACATTCTTGCCCCCTAAGCCTCATACTCCCCCGATAACTGTTTGACCACCAGCTGCGAATCACTGTAGATGACCAACTTCTGCACTTCCAAGCTCCAGGACAATCGTATCCCTGCTAGGATGGCCTCATATTCTGCTTCGTTGTTTATGGCCTTGAACTGAAACTGAATCGCCTACTGGACTTTGAACCCTTTGGGACTTGTCAGAATGACCCCTGCCCCACTGACGTCCGAAGTCGATGATCCATCCACGTATAAAGTCCACGAGGTCGGCCCTTGTTGAGTTTCGGCCACTGTATTTACATCTGGTTCCGTGAAAGAGCATTCCACGATGAAGTCTGCCAATGCCTGACCCTTGATTGTCGTTCGGGGATGATATTCTATAGCAAATTGCGTTAACTACATCGCACATGCTGCTAGCCGACCCGACACATCCGGCTTATGCAATATTTTCTTTAACGGCTGATCCGTATATACTACCACGATCCAACCTTGGAAATAGTACCGAAGCTTCCTACTTGCAATGATCAGGGCATACGCGAATTTCTCCAGGTTTGAATATCCTATTTCTGCATCTCGAAGAACATGGCTGATGTAGTATATCGGGAACTGTTTTCCTCCTCTGTCTCTCACCAATGTCGCCCCTACTGCCATCGGGCTTACAGCCAAGTATAAGTATAAAGGCTCCGAAGGGATCGGTTTCATCAATAATGGTACCGAAGACAGATATTTTTTGATCCCTTGGAACGCGTCTTCGCATTCCGATGTCCACTAAAAACTCTTCTCGTTCTTCGGCCCCTTGAGAGTGTCAAAGAAGGGCAAACATCTTTTGGCTAATTTTGACACGAATCTCTGAAGGGCAGCTATCCGGCCAGTCAACCTCTGCACATCTTTGAATGTCTTCGGAGATTTCATGTCTAAGATCACCATAATTTTCTCTAGGTTTGCTTCGATTCCCCTTTTGCTGACCAAATATCCCAGAAACTTTCCTGAACCCAAACCAAAGGTACATTTGGTTGGGTTCGATCTCGATTAATGTTCCTTCTTTGTTTCAAAGCAGTCTTCTAGGTCCTCCAGATGATCCCAGACTGACATACTTTTTACGATCATGTCGTCCACGTACACTTCCATACTTCGACCCAGCTGCTTTCTGAATACAAAGTTCATTATCCGTTGGTAAGTTGCTCCCGCGTTCAGCAATCTGAAGGTCATCTTTCGATACGCATATATGGCCCGATGAGTGATGAAGCTTATCTTCGGGATGTCTTCCTTGTTCATCGAAATTTGGTGGTATCCCGAGAAAGCATCCATGAAGCTCATCATGTCGTATCCCGACGTCGCATCAATTAACTAATTTATGTTAGGCAAAGGATAGAAATCCTTCGGACAAGCCTTATTCAGATCGGTGTAATCGATGCATAATCTCCACTTTCCATTCTGTTTCTGAACCAGAACCACATTTGCCAGCCATTCAAGGTAGTCAATCTCGAAAATAAATCCTGCCTCCAGCAGTTTAGTGATCTCTTCATCTATGATCCTCTGCCTTTTCGGGGCAAAAATCCTTCTTTTCTATATCACTGGTTTTCTCTTGAGTGCACATATGCACGGCTTTATGTAGCCTTCCGACTCACTTACCCCTGGCATATCACTAGGCTCCCAAGCAAAGATATCGGCATACACCCGAAGCAGGTCCACCAGTCCTGTCCGCAGTGGTTCTGTTAATCCTGCCCCGATCTTGATCAATTTTTTTGTGTTTCCAGGGATCAATTCTACATCTTCAGTCTCTTCTGCCGGCAGCGCCATCGGTTCGGTACAGCTCTCAGTGAATGACTCTATCTCAATGGCCATTGTCTATTTCTGTTTGCTGATCCCAACCCCTGAGGAAATCAAGGTATTCCGATAGCACCTTCGGGCAATGTCAAGATCGCCTTTTACCTCCCCAATCCCATTCAGTGTCGAAAACTTGATTTTAAAGTGTGGTATAGATGTTACTGCTTGCAGTGTTGCTAATGTCGGTCTCCCCAAGTTAGCGTTGTATGCCGAGTCCACCTTTACCACAAAAAATCTGATTAGAACTTCTGACTGTTGGGGAGCTGTGCCGAACCTGACGGGTAACTCAATGGTGCCCGAAACATGCACCAGGTCCCCACTAAAACCGTACAACGGGTCCTCTCCACCCAATTCAATCTTCTTCCCTTCTAAATCCATCCTCTGGTAGGCATGCATATACAGTATGTCGACCGAGGATCCATTATCAATAATCATCCTTTTCATGTCTACTGGCCTGACCTGTGCTGTTATTACCAGTGCCCCGTCGTGTGGTTTAATGTGATCGGTAGGATAGTCTTCATTCGAGAATGAGATGGATACTCCTGAGTAGGCCCTATCCTTTCTGGGCGATGAACTTGCTTCTGAAACAATCTGACCTCGAGATGTCCACTCTCTTCCCTTTCGGTTACCATCGCCTCACCGAATTCACTTGAAATTACATCAATCACCCATCTAGAACTTGTGGAATGCTTGATTTGCTTGTACATGTTCCCGAGTTAAGCGCCTGCTTTTCCTCCCGGGGTGCCTCTGAATCTTCTCGACCAACCACATACTGCACCAGTTGCCCATTCTAAACGTTTTTCTCAATTAAATCTTTCAAATCATTACACATTTCCGTTATATGCCCCCGACATTGATGGTATGCACAATATTTGTTCCGACCTCTCTTTCCAGGCTTCGGGATCGCTGGGCTTGGCTCGAAGAAAGTTTTGTTCCGCATCTCTTCCAATATTTTAGCTCGGTCAGTGTTGAGCGCGGTATAGACTTTGTTGACATTTTTATTCGGGAAAGGTGAGCGACCACTACCAGAACCTCCCCCATTGTAGCTTTTCTTGCCATAGTTGTCAGACTTCCCCTAATTATCGGACCTTTGGTAACTCTTCTTATCCCGATCTTTAGACTTCTCGTAAGATTGGGAGTGGGGTTTAAAATTTCCCATTGCCTCTTCTATTGCTATGTGACCTTCGGCCCGATGCAAGGCCTCTGTCAAATCTCCCGAAGGGTTGATCACTAGATCCTTCATCAACTTCTTTGATTTCCCGATGTCCAGACCAGTAGTGAAGAATCCTAAGGTTTACGGGGAGTTTAACTCTGCTCATCAATTCCCCGTGACCTCTCGAAACCTTTTAACGTCTTCGACCTGGGCTTTCATCCGACTTCTGTTTGACCTGCATGAGGGAAGTTGTGATCTTTCCTCGCCTTCTGTTACTCCCGAATTGGGCATGGAATTTTTCCCGAAGATCACTCCATGAATTAATCGAACCAGCTGCCAGGGTTCCCATCCATTCCCGGGTGCTCTTCTTCAAGGTGGTCGCGAACATGTGGCATTTAACAACGTCTGAGTGGCCGTGGTAGGTCATCAGTCCATCATACTATCGGAATGATCGTATGGATCCCCCAACCCATCATATGTCTCCATCGGGTGCATCTTCTTTTTGGGATCGGCGGTAATATGATTTATCTCGGGTGAGAAGGGTGGACCTATACAAGCCGAAGGTGTTCCCATTGCACTCTTTGCCGCCAACAACTTTTCCAATCCTGCCACCCTTCGGGCGAGGGGGTCGAACTCCTCCTTACGAGGGGGCGATCGGGGTCTGTCCCTCCCGTATTCAGGGGTCGCGTCCCTCCTCCTATGTCCCGATCTGCCCGGATGGTCCGATCTTCGATCTGGCGAATGGCTCCTCATTCTACTTCGGTCGTCCCGAGATCGACTTCGGTGCCTGCTCTTTTCCCTTCCAGCCTCTCCCCGTCGAGATAACCGGGATCGGCTCCGATGTCGGCGCCGTTTTGAGGATGCTTCCTGCTCTCCTGCCATCTTAGCCATCTGTTGTTCGAGTTCATCTTGCTAAAGACGCAGGGCCATCATGGCATCTTTGTTCTGTTGAATCTTCTTCTGCAAGATAAACTCCCTCTGATCTCGGATGCCCTCTCCTTGGTCCTTTCCACGTACCTCCAGTGCTCGAGAATGATTCTCATCTACACGACTAGCCTGGTTGGGGGTATGATGGCTGTCATGGAATAGCTTCCACCGAAGGGAAGCGACCGGTTCCTCTTGATCTCCCTGGATTCTGGAACCCAGTCTGTCCTTTACCGACCCTCTCACCTGGGTGGTCTGGTGTGTTTTTGCCTTTTCCTGGTTAGAAGCACTGTTCTCTCGGCTCGCCATAGCCTCTTATCGAAAAAGTCAGTTGTGATTGATTAAGAACTAAGCCCTCCTTCTAGCGCCAATGTTAACGCCAAGTTTCTCCAGCGCGTCCAATCACAGAATCCACGCGCTAGAACCTGCACAATAACAGATCACACAGAAGCTTGACGGCTTGTGCCGCCGGGGGATAGCTCCGGTGTGAGAATGAGTACAGGTCGTTCACAAGGTTTAACAATGGAGGCTAAGTGTTTAGTGCTCAAAAGTAGGTATTACCTGTTAATTGTAACCTTAGCCTTGTTTTTATAGTACTCACCACCCTTAGAATCCTTCTCCGAGTCGGATTAGGACTCCTAGTCATGGTAGTTACCATAACTTGGGTCCAACACAATCTCCTTAAAAGGTGCAAGTGGAATCCAATCCAATCACTACCTTTGGAGTTACCTTATTCAATTATGATTAGGACTCCAGGCTATGTGCACAAGAAAACCCACTGCACAGGCCTAACCCAACCGAACTCCCTCATCAGGTCTGGGCCTCTGCCCAAAAGACTCAAAGATCCGACCCCGAGCATCTTACACCGAGGTAAGGCTCCGGCCCAAAGGACTCGGATGTCGAACCCGAACACCATCAACTCACCCATGGGCTTCGGCCCGATGGGATCACGAACCCCTTCCAGTGTCAGGCTTTCAGCCCACTTGAGGGTCGGTAAAATGCTCCCGAACAAAATATATTACAAGCTTTTATATCACTAAGATAATATATCATAACAATTTTTATCCAAAATTTGTTATTGCACTTTTATTAAGATGTTAAGATATCGAAAAAAATTCTTAATAATATATGTGATTTTTAAAAAATTTAATTACTATAAAATTAGTTGAAAATTATAGTGGATTGGTTACTAATGAATTGTTATAATTAAATTAAATTTTATTAAAGCTTGAATTTCATAGTTCTATTCAAATTAGAATTTCAAGTAAACTTTATCAATATAAACCCAAGAGTAAAATTCCATTAAAAAATTAAATAAAATAAAAATAATTATTTTCGCACAATCATAACTAAATACTCCATCCGTCTTAGGATAAAAGATTTTATTACTAATTTGGGTAGTCTTAAGTTAAAAGTACACTTACCTTAAATAATCTATTTTTTACAAAAACAAATCTTATAATACCCCTAATATTAATTGTTGTGGGTCCAAATATAAACTAGGGTTCAGACCTAAAGTATTTAATGAAAGACAAAAAGTCAACAAAAACTCTAAATGAGTTAATGCACATTAAATTTCTCAGTAGGATAAAATTTTGGAATCTTAAATTTAATTAAATGTCTAAAAGGAAAAAAAAATGAGGGTCACTGAGTGGTCGTAAGAACCATAACTCTTTACACAAATATTCAATAATCACAAAAACTGTGAAATTTTACTTGATGTTCAACAGTCGTAAAAGACTGTAAACTCTTATCCCCCGAAGTATCATTAGGTGATCAGCCTAATAAGACCACATGTTACGCGTAACATTTAATCACGTTAATAATTACATTACAGGATAATGTGATTACACATCGACCATAACTCAGTACCCCTATTTATAGGGTGGTTCATACTCATCCATAACCTCGGGATACCTACCAAAGCATTTTGGATTGGATTAATATATCACCAAATAATCATAAAACAGTTCAATAAATTGATAGAAATATAAAAATTGAATTTTGTCGAACAAATGACATAAATTCCTTTTATAGACAGTCCAATAAGTTTTTCAGAAAAATTTACAGTTTTGACAATAAGCGAAGTTAGAATGCACGGGAGTCAGTGCGGAGACTTGCTTGTTGGGACGTACTTTCCTCGAGAAGGGTATATCACATCTCGAAATAGTAACTTAATTATACCATCAATAAGAATTTATTTAATTATTAGTTATCGATGGTAACTGTTTGAAATTTTGTCTCGGTATTTTTGGGTACCGTAATTTATCCTCGAGTATATTCTTACACCATTAAAATTTTATTATAGTAAATATTTATTACTCTCATAGCCTCATATGTCCTTTTTCGACAGATTTTAATAGATAAAATATATTACTTATTTTTTCAGCTTTTTTTAATTAATTTTTCATACATTTTTAAACTTTACTTTATCCATTAAACCACTTTAAATATTTTATTATTTTTCTTCCTTCTAGCCCCACCTAGATAATTATAATTTAGTTAGTTTTTGATTTTTTTAGATTTTTTCCAACTTTGTTACTCCCTCCGTTCTAGGATAAAAGTCCTTATTGCTATTTTAGGTAGTCCCATGTTAAATGTCCACTTTCTTTTAATAACCAAATTTTTACACAATTTTTCCTATTATACCCTAAGCATTAAATATCTCATATTTTTCTTATTCTAATTCTCTCTCCATATTCAACAAGTATAATTAGTTATTTGTTGAAAATATTTTGAATTGAAAAGCTAGAAAGTCACTCTCTCACCTACATTGAAAATGATTAATGACATATTATTATGGCCAATTTTGTCATTTCATTTCTAGTCTTAATATGCATGAAAAATTCACCTGGACTTTTATCCTGGGACGGAGGGAGTACTATTTATTTTAAGCCTATTTATGTTCAAATTTGTGAAATTCTTTAAAATTCAAAAAAAAATATGAATTTTGGAAAATATCTGTAATACCCGGTAAAAAATAATAATAATAATAAAATAAATAAATAAATAATATTTAAATTCATATTTTAATTGGGCTTTTCTTATGTTTGGGTCAAATTGTATTAAATTTGTGTGAACTATAATAAGTATGTGATTACATTAATTTGGGCTTTTATATTAATTGGGTCTATTTTGTATTTGGGTAATATTAAAATCCTATTCAAATTAGAAGACACAATGATATATAAATAAACAAGTAAAACCTAATTAGACTCTCATACGCTTATTACGTAACTGAAGGAGAAGAAGGGAGAAAAGCGGCTGTGGAAGAACAAAACAAAATGGAAGAAGATTCTTTCAGTAAGATAATATTATTACTTTGTGAATCAGTATACTTTATTTTTTGTGAATTAATATATATACAGTATTACATCAAGTGACCAATTGGTGAATTAGGCGAGGAGTCAGTTAATGGATTAATAGTTAATTTAATATAATCCTTATATATTTTATTAGATTGGTTTAGGTGTAGTTATCAATTTAACTAGATCTATATTTTTAGTAAAGTTTAATTATTTTTTTTTGCAACAGAGGATGTGAAGTTCTAATTAAATTTTGTAAGTTGTGATTTGCTTCAGGAATTAAGTTTATTCAAGTTTTTTTAAAAAAAAAGAAGAAGAAGAAATTCGTATCCTGTAAATAGTGAAGGTGTAATGTATATATATATTAGTTTATTAGATTACCATATATATATATATATATATATATATATATATATATATAACAGTAATACTTGATTTCTTAATAAAACAAGAGGTAATCATTAAAAGATTAATATATTATAACTTGAGTTTGTATTGTAGTTTGATGTAGTTGGGGAAATTAATTATAATTAGTAAGTAACTTATAATTGTATTATTTTTATTTTATTAGATCAGACGGACGGAGAGAATTTAACAAGTTATATTTGGAATATATTTTGGGTAATAATAATAATTCACTAATTATACTTATTTTTCGGACAGAAGGAATTTAACGAGTTATATTCGGATTATAATTTTGGGTATGACGTTGCTTAACTCAGGTACGGATTCCATAATCTTTCAGCGATACTTTTGTTAAATTTGAATTGTTCGTTTTGTTCCTCGTTTCAAATTTCTGTTATTATTTCACATAATTGTTTCTTGTGAAATTGATATATTTCTTTCATTTTGGAGTTGACACATTGGACTCTTACTTGTACTCTTTGAATCAGGTTATCATGTATAGTATTTATTTTGATAATTGTAGAGCGGTACATGTTGCTACCTTCTTTTTGAAACCTTGTGACTAGAATCTGATTTGGTTCAACATGTCATATAGAACCCTTTTTGTTGGTATTATGTCGCATGTGTTGATACATGGTATTTTGTTAGAATATACCGTAGGGTATACCTGAGCTATAACCACCTGTGGGGGTACCACAGGCATGTCGTCTTGGCACGAGAGTCATGACACTCTCCGTGGCGGTGTGATTAGTCCACGACGTCTCGTTTGGGCTCCAGAGGAAGTGGGCCATTTGGTGTTTTTGTTGTGGGAGCGTATGGGTTAACCTAGTTTTACATTCGCATATTGGTGATGTTGTGCCAAACACACTATCCGATTTGCATACATTTGGATTCGCGGTCAATGTGTGATTTGCATGTGTGGCATTATTTTGGTTGCTGTGTGGCATCATTTGATTTACTGTGTGGCATTAGTTTGACTTATCGTGTGGCAAGATATATTTTGAGCTCACTCTTGGTGTGAAATAACCCCACCATTTGTTTGACCTTATTATTTTATTGTATTAGTTTTGTTTATTTATTGATTCAATTCATTGAGTTAGTTACTTGATTCGTTATTTCTTTATTCGTCTATTGGGTTCGTCAATTACATTGATTCGAGATATATTTTATTCGAGATCTTTGGAGATTATATTTTAAATCGATGTTACACTTGAGGCTTTGTTCATATTTTTATCTCGATTATTTTCGTATATCGATTGTATATCTTTTGTGTATCTATATCCGTACTGGGCAATTGGGTCATGATGTGTTTTTCTTCTGGCAGGTTTGCAAGGGTGATTCAGGGCTAGTGTGATGAGAGTGTTGCCTTTGACCATCTAGGTTAATTCAAATTTTTTTTTTGGTGTTGATTATTTTGACTTTAGTTGGAGAATTGTATTTATTACTTTATTAATGGATCACCATTATTAATATTTTGAAGTTATTAGTGCTCTGTTTACTTATTTTGAGGTTTGTTGTGCTTTGCACGTGACCTCCCTTTCCTTTTCAGGAAGGGGGTGTTACAGAGATGGTATCAGAGCTTAGGTTCTGTCTTGTAGAAAACCTATTTAGGTTTTACCCGTGAGTTGTGGGTATATCACTGGGTAGACGTAGGAGTTTGATTTGATATTATTCTCTGTTTGGTGTGTCTTAATTTTGATTAAGTGTCATCCTCTCTTCGAGTTGTAGTTGATTTGAGAACTTGAGATAATTTGTTAAGATTATTATTGTTATGCATTAGAGCAATAATATTAGTTAAGGATTGTGATTGGATATCATTAAGGAGAATAAATATGTGATTGTGGTTGGATATTTTGTACAGTTAAGAAATGATTATATGATTATGATGTGAGTATTTGTATAAGTGAGTTTTTAATTTTGAAAAATTATTTGTTTGAGTTATTTTTTGTGACAATTTATTATGATCTTAGAATTGAGGATTTGATTTTGATGATGATTTTGTTTATGTTAAGCTTGTGGATAATTTGAGGTATGTGTATTGATGAGATACTATGATAAGGTGAAAACTATTAAGTATAGAGGATCTCTTGTAAATTTTTTTAGTTGTTGATATTTGAGGTAATTAGGTGAATTATTTGGAGTTAATGATCAATTTTATGACTATTTCTAGTAGGATATTGGAGTTATGTTCTATGAAGTTTATTTGTGATAATATGGGGAGACATTGAAATTTATTAGATTAAGGTTTACAATAAGGGATGAATAATTTATTATATAATTAGATAGTAAGTGATAAAATTCAATTGATTTTGAGAGATCTTGAATATTTATAGTTTGATTATGCAGATAGTAGAATATTTGACTTAGAGTTTGATATGGTGATAAAGAGATAGTAGTAGTACATTCTTCGGTATAATAATATTTGAGGACTAGTTCAAATTGAGGATGAGATATTTTGAAGCTCTTGAGGACTTGGGGAGAGTTGGTAATATAGTTTGCATAATTGTTTTATTTATCCGATGTCATTGAAGTTTTGCATGAATTTATGTAAAATAAATAAATAAAAATAAAAATAATTTGTTAAATCTTTGTCATGTGTGGAAAAACGTTTTACGAATTAAAGATAATTTTAAATATTTTGGGTATTCGAATCATATTTAGATGAAAAAAAAAATTTGTTGTTGATTTCGAATTATGTTCAAGAAATACGCTTTACAAGAATTAAACTCAAAGATATTAGCGGCAGTACTTTTGACGATGGATCATGTGATCTAATTTGATGCAACACGAACAACCTTACCAAGGCTTGACACACGGTGGTGATGAATCTTTTACAAGTACATTGATAATTCGTGGGACCGATGACTTATCTCAAGCGTTGATCGTTACAAATGGCGACGCGCATTCAGTAACTAAATTTATTTATTTATTTGTAGCTTATTTGAATTAGAGGACGGAATTATTTTTAAGGGTGAAAATGTAATAACCCATATTTTTTAAAAAATTAAATATTAATTAATGTTATTGTATACAATTGTATTTAAATTGGAAAAGGTAAATGATTTTGTTTCCTCTTTTCTTCCTTGTTTTGTTTGAAAAATTAAATTCTTTTAGTTGGTAATTAAATAAATGATTAAATTAAAATTGAGAAAGATAATTCCTTTTGTTAAAGTCTTGTGGTAAAACTATTCGGAGTGGGAAGCTACTTGGGAGATAGAGGAGTCCGCATCTTTTGATAATTAGGTACGTTCATTCTGTTGATTCCGGGGACGGAATCCTTGTTAAGGGGTAGGTGATGTAATACCCGGTAAAATAATAATAATAATAATAATAATAATAATAATAATAATAATAAATAAAATAAATAAATAAATAAATAATATTTAAATCCATATTTTAATTGGGCTTTTCTTATGTTTGGGTCAAATTGTATTAAATTTGTGTGAACTATAATAAGTATGTGATTACATTAATTTGGGCTTTTATACTAATTGGGTCTATTTTGTATTTGGGTAATATTAAAATTCTATTAAAATTAGAAGACACAATAAGATATATAAATAAACAAGTAAAACCTAATTAGATCATCGTAAGCTTATTACGTGGCGAAGGAGAAGAAGAGAGAAAAGCGGTACTGTGGAAGAACAAAACAAAACGGTAGAAGATTCTTTCAGTAAGATAATATTATTACTTTGTGAATCAGTATACTTTATTTTGTGAATTAATATATATATAGTATTACATCAAGTGACCAATTGGTGAATCAAAGTAGAGAGCAGTTAATGGATTAATAGTTAATTTAATATAATCCTTATATATTTTATTAGATTGGTTTAGGTGTAGTTATCAATTTAACTAGATCTATATTTTTAGTAAAGTTTGATATATTTTTTTTTGCAACAGAGGATGTGAAGTTCTAATTAAATTTTGTAAGTTGTGATTTGCTTTAGGAATTAAGTTTATGTAAGTTTAAAAAAAAAAGAAAAAAAAGAAATTCGTATCCTGTAAATAGTGAAGTTGTATTGTATATATATATTAGTTTATTAGATTATCATAGTGTGTGTATACATATATATATATATATATATATATAGAGAGAGAGAGAGAGAGCAAGGATCAAGTGCATATCCCTTATCTTACTCACCCGTGCTCACCCCCCTTTTAATGACGGACCAAGGCGATTTATTTTTGATGTCTATACAATCATGTCGCATACTTTTAGCGACGCTATATATTTATCCGTCGCTAAAAGTTTAGGCAGACGACTTGTTGTATATAATTTCAACCGTCATCGAGTCCGTCAGTAAAAGGGGGTGAGCACGGAGTGAGTAATAATACTGATTTCTAAATAAAACGAGAGGTAATCATTAAAAGATTAATATATTATAACTTGAGTTTGTGTTTGTAGTTTGATGTAGTTGGGAAATTAATTGTAATTAGTAAGTAACTTATAATTGTATTATTTTTATTTTATTAGATCGGACGGGAGAGAATTTAACAAGTTATATTTGGAATATATTTTGGGTAATAATAATAATTCACTAATTATACTTATTTTTCTGAGACGTAAGAATTTAACGAGTTATATTCGGATTATAATTTTGGGTATGACGTTGGTTAACTCAGGTTCGGATTCCATACTCTTTCAGCGATACTTTTGTTAAATTTGAATTGTTCGTTTTGTTCCTCGTTTCGAATTTCTGTTATTATTTCACATAATTGTTTCTTGTGAAATTGATATATTTGTTTCATTTTGGAGTTGACACATTGGACTCGAACTTGTACTCTTTGAATCAGGTTATCATGTATAGTATTTATTTTGATAATTGTAGAGCGGTACATGTTGCTACCTTCTTTTTGAAACCTTGTAACTAGAATTTGATTTGGTTCAACATGTACATATAGAACCCTTTTTGTTGGTATTATGTCGCATGTGTTGATACATGGTATTTTGTTAGAATATACCGTAGGGTATACCTGAGCTATAACCACCTGTGGGGGTACCACAGGCATGTCGTCTTGGCACGAGAGGCATGACACTCTCCGTGGCGGTGTGATTAGTCCACGACGTCTCCGTTTGGGCTCCGGAGGAAGTGGGCCATTTGGAGTTTTGTTGTGGAAGGCGTATGGGTTAACCCTAGTTTTCTGTTCTGTGTATTGGTGATGTTGTGCCAAACACACTATCCGATTTGCATACATTTGGATTCGCTGTCCAATGTGTGATTTGCCTGTGTGGCATTATTTTGGTTGCCTGTGTGGCATCATTTGATTTGCCTGTGTGGCATTAGTTTGACTTGTCTGTGTGGCAAGATATATTTTTGAGCTCACTCGGTATGAAATAACCCCAGCCATTTGTTTCAGCCTATTATTTTATTGTATTAGTTTTGTTTATTTCTGTTCAGTTCAATTCATTGAGTTAGTTACTTCAGTTTGTTATTTCTTTATTCGTCTATTGGGTTCGTCAATTCTATTGATTCAGATATATTTCATTTAGATCTTTGGAGATTATATTTTCGTCAGTATTTACACTTGAGGCTTTGTTCAGTATTTCACTATTTTGTCTCAGTTGTTTTCGTATATCAGTTGTATATCTTTTGTGTATCTATATATCTCTTTGGGCAATTGGCTCATGTCATGTTTTTCTTCCCAAGGTTTGCGAGGGGTGATCTGAGGCTAGTGTGATGAGAGTGTTGCCTTTGACCATCTAGGTTAATTCAAAATTTTTTTTGGTGTTGATTATTTTGACTTTAGTTGGAGAATTGTATTTAGTACTTTATTAATGGATCACCATTATTAATATTTTGAAGTTATTAGTGCTCTGTTTACTTATTTTGAGGTTTGTTGTGCTTTGCACGTGACCTCCCTTTCCTTTTCAGGAAGGGGGTGTTACAGAGATGGTATCAGAGCTTAGGTTCTTTCTTGTAGAAAACCTATTTAGGTTTTACCTGTGAGTTGTGGGTATATAATTGGGTAGACGTAGGAGTTTGAATTGATGTTGTTCTCTGTTTGATGTGTCTTAATTTTGACTAAGTGACATCCTCTCTTCGAGTTGTAGTTGATTTGAGAAGTTGAGATAATTTGTTAAGACTATTATTGTTATGCATTGGAGCAATAATATTAGTTAAGGATTGTGATTGGATATCATTAAGGAGAATAAATATGGGATTGTGGTTGGATATTTTGTACAGTTAAGAAATGATTATATGATTATAATGTGAGTATTTGTATAAGTGAGTTTTTAATTTTGGAAACTTATTTGTTAGAGTTGTTTTTTGTGACAATTTATTATGATCTGAGAATTGAGGATTTGATTTTGATGATGATTTTGTTTATGTTAAGCTTGTGGATAATTTGAGGTATGTGTATTGATGGGATACTATGATAAGGTGAAAACTATTAAGTATACAGGATCTCTTGTAAATTTTTTTAGTTGTTGATATTCGAGGTAATTAGGTGAATTATTTGGAGTTAATGATCAATTTTATGACTATTTCTAGTAGGATATTGGAGTTTTGTTCTATGAAGTTTATTTGTGATAATATGGGGAGACATTGAAATTTATTAGATTAAGGTTTGCAATAAGGGATGAATAATTTATTATATAATTAGATAGTAAGTGATAAAATTCAATTGATTTTGAGAGATCTTGAATATTTATAGTTTGATTATGCAGATAGTAGAATATTTGACTTAGAGTTTGATATGGTGATAAAGAGATAGTAGTAGTACATTCTTCGGTGTAATAATATTTGAGGACTAGTTCAAATTGAGGATGAGATATTTTGAAGCTTTTGAGGACTTGGGGAGAGTTGGTAATATAGTTTGCATAATTGTTTTGTTTATCCGATGTCATTGAAGTTTTGCATGAATTTATGTAAAATAAATAAATATAAATAAAAATAATTTGTTAAATCTTTGTTATGTGTGGAAAAACGTTTTACGAATTAAAGATAATTTTAAATATTTTGGGTATTTGAATCGTACTTAGATGAAGAAATTTTTTTTTTTTGATTTCGAATCATGTTCCGAAGAGTACGTTTACAAGAATTAAACTCAAAGATATTAGCGACAGCCGCACCAACGATGGATCATGTGATCTAATTTGATGCAACACGAACAACTTTATCAAGGCTTGACACGGTAGCTGACGAATCTTTTACAAGTACATTGATAATTACGTGGACCGATGACTTATCCGTGTTGATCGTTACAAATGGCGACGCTACATCGTAACTAAATTTATTTATTTATTTGTAGCTTATTTGAATTCCGAGGACGGAATTATTTTTAAGGGGTGAAAAATGTAATAACCCATATTTTTAAAAAATTAAATATTAATTAATTTTATTGTATACAATTGTATTTAAATTGGAAAAGATAAATGATTTTTGTTTCCCTCTTTTCTTCCTTGTTTTGTTTGGAAAATTAAATTCTTTTAGTTGGTAATTAAATAACTGATTAAATTAAAATTGAGAAAGATAATTCCTTTTGTTAAAGTCTTGTGGTAAAATTATTCTAGGAATGGAAGCTACTTGGGAGATAGAGGAGTCTATTCGAGCGGAGTATCCGTATCTTTTGATAATTAGGTACGTTCATTGTTTTGATTCCGGGGACGGAATCCTTTTTAAGGGGTAGGTGATGTAATACCCGGTAAAAAATAATAATAATAATAATAATAATAATAATAAATAAAATAAATAAATAAATAATATTTAAATCCATATTTTAATTGGGCTTTTCTTATGTTTGGGTTAAATTGTATTAAATTTGTGTGAACTATAATAAGTATGTGATTACATTAATTTGGGCTTTTATACTAATTGGGTCTATTTTGTATTTGGGTAATATTAAAATCCTATTCAAATTAGAAGACACAATAAGATATATAAATAAACAAGTAAAACCTAATTAGATTCTCATACGCTTATTACGTAACTGAAGGAGAAGAAGGGAGAAAAGCGGCTGTGGAAGAACAAAACAAAATGGAAGAAGATTTTTTCAGTAAGATAATATTATTACTTTGTGAATTAGTATACTTTATTTTGTGAATTAATATATATATATATATATATATATATATATAGTATTACATCAAGTGACCAATTGGTTAATCAGGCGAGGAGCCAGTTAATAGATTAATAGTTAATTTAATATAATCCTTATATATTTTATTAGATTGGTTTAGGTGTAGTTATCAATTTAACTAGATCTATATTTTTAGTAAAGTTTGATTTATTTTTTTTGCAACAGAGGATGTGAAGTTCTAATTAAATTTTGTAAGTTGTGATTTGCTTCAGGAATTAAGTTTATGCAAGTTTTAAAAAAAAAAAGAAGAAATTTGTATCCTGTAAATAGTGAAGGTGTAATGTATATATATATATTAGTTTATTAGATTACCATAGTATATATATATATATATATATATATATATATATATATATGTGTGTGTGTGTGTGTGTGTGTGTGTGTGTGTGTGTGTGTGTGTGTGTGTGTTAAATCAATTGGGTTATGCATTGTGGGACAAAAGTCATATGTTGATTATCAAATGCTTGTTTGACCGAATTTGAAAAGAAGATGAAGATTTTGTTATGTGGGCAATTTTTATTTATTCTCAAATTAATTTTATTATTTATAATTCTCAAAAAATTATTTTATTTCAAAATTGGACAAAAATTATTTTATTGCTTATATATATATTATATAAGTTTTATATATTTATATATTAACAAAATATATATGTAATCATTATATATTATATATTAACTGTTTATATATATATATATATATATATATATATATATATATATATATATATATATACACACATTAAATGTGTGTGTTAAATTATATTACCTTTATTCCATAATAATAGTTTTTTTAGTTTCATGCACATGAATTAAGAAACTCATTTAATACTATCATTTAAGAATTAAAATTTATATGAAATTTCATCACTACCCCTTTATGTGAAGTTGAAATTTTCTTGGGACAATGAGAGAAGTTAGGGGTGATATAGGAAAATAAATAATTTATTCTCCTAGAAAGTTGTAAACGATAAATAAATTGGAACAAATTTTTTCTTCTGAAAAGACAGTTATTATGGAATGGAGGTAGTATATATATACCGTGTGTGTGTGTGTGCGCATAATATATTATATGTATGTGTGTATATATATATATATATATATATATATATATATATTAATTGCATGTATGTGCCTTATTAAATGTGATGACAAACCAAGTGTGTGTGTCAATTAAATATCATGTGAATATATACATATAGTATATATATAGTAGCCGTGTATGGAGTATGTATTAGAGACTTGGCGGATTTCAAGTCTCTTTGACCAAAATAAATGAGTTCAGCATTAAATACCAAGTGCTTGGAAAATGGCCTGGGCGGAAGTTTAAATTTGTACATGTGTCATTTTTTTTTAAAACCACGTGCATTAAGATAGCTTGTCTTTTGACCGAAGTAAATGCTGGGATTCAAATTGATCATTCAATGCAAAGTTGATGAAGAAATGCCCGGACGGAATTCAAGCTTCTACCGCGTGAAAATTGTTTTTTCATCCGAACCATTCATTTCAAAATTGATCATCTCAATTATTAATTTTAAATTAAATTTTGAAAATTACCTTTTTGCTCCTAACCTCAAAAATCTATAAATAGGAGGCTTTCCTTTCATTTCCAATTTGCCAATTCACTTACAAAGAAAAGCTTATTTCTCTCCCACATACTCTCTCTCTCAAAAGCTTTCTCTCTCTTCTTACAAAAGTTCTGAATATTTGAGAAGAGGAAATTGGTCTAAGCATATTGAGATAAGTTGTTTGATTTATTTATTTGAATTATCTCTTGCTTATTTATATTTATAGATATACGAATATAAATTGTTCTACACAATTTTATATATCTATATTTCATCTATTTATCAAATAAAAAAGGATACTTGGTATGCATGAAAGCGCTGAATAAACCTCTGGGAAGGAATCATTAAATACGATTCATATAGTCTTGATAACCTTTTATTGATATTATTTATATAAATATCGTAAAATAGATATGACACTTGATAGCTCAAAACAACAACTGAGATATCTTTGCTCCAAAAGAGTAGTTATCCAAACCAATTTGAGAATCGTAGTGATCTATTGAAAATATTTATATAATTATCAATTGTGAAAATTATAAATTATGTTATACTATACTTGGTAGTATGAAATTACGGAGATAAACCTCTACGGAGAGGAATCCGTAAAATCTATTCATTATAGTACCAAGTGACACTATTTATAAAAGTTCACATAATAGATAAAATATTTTATATATTGTTTTGAGTTAAACAATAATATTTTTATATCAAGTATTGTAAGCGATTTATTTATTATACTTGATATCTTGTCATCACAAGTATTTGTTCATAAATTTATTTATTCATAAAATACTTGTTGCATAATATAAAAGTTATTTAAACTTTTATTTCACAAACTTAAGTGAATATATCTGCTTAATTAGAAGCATATTTAATTCAAAGCTTAAAATAACTTATTTGCTTACTCAGAAGCATTTTCAATCTAAAAAGTTAAAGTGACTTTTCTTTACTCCATAAAGAATAAATAATTCTTTATAATTTGCATTAAATTATATATCTGCTTAAACAGAAGCATTTTTGAGTAAAAACTAAAATTGACTTATTTGCTTATTCAAGAAGTATCTTTTCACACAAAATATAAAAGTTATTTAAACTTTTATAAAAGTGCATAATTTTCATATTTGCTTACACAGAAGCTTTATTTAATCAAAGCACAAATTAATATCTGCTTACTAAGAAGCATATTTTCTCAGGTATAAAAGTCTTTGAACTTTTACAAATACATTTTTTCTTTAATTGATATCTACTTATTTGAGAAGCATCAATCTGTACTAAATTATATCTGCTTATTTAAGAAGCATCCATCTGTACTAAATTCTTATTTGCTTATTTAAGAAGCATCAATCTGTACTAAATTATTATCTGCTTATTTAAGAAGCACATTATTGTAAATCATTTGTAAAAAGGAGAAAAGGTCAGACTTAGTTTATTTTATGTACCTGTGAGAAAGACGAGTAATTCTTCAACCAAGACCAGAGTCTTAGAGAGGTCAGCGGAAAGTTGGGTCTCTAGTGTACTTGTGAGGTGAGGAAGAAGTCATTGTTTCAAGACCGGATCATAGAATAGGCCCATCTCAAAAAGAAGTACAACTAAGCTTGAGGAGGGAGGCGGGGAGCTTCTTTGTCCAAGATAGATTAGTTGGGAACAGTTAAAACTTGACTATAAAAAGGCTTCTCACTTTGTTGAAGGAGTATTTATTCTTGATAGTAATAGGATCTCAAGTCTGGAGAGGAGCTTGAGGCTCGACGTAGTGACGTACAGGGATGTATGTTGTGAACGAGATAAATCTCTGTGTATTGTGTGATTGAATTTTTTCTGTCTTGCATATTAATTTCTAACACTGCAAATTAATTATTCAAAAATTCCAAAAGGCCTTAGATAATTTTTAAATCTGTAATAATCTATTCAAGCCCTCCTTCTAGATTATTATTGGACTTTCAATTGGTATCAAAGCGGTGCTCTTTAACTTGTTTGTTGAGTAAATACTGAGGCATACCTAAGAGTAGATCCATCTATGGCCTACATCTTTCTTTGGTTGCGGAGAAAGGACTATCAATGACAAGACCTCCACTATTTGATGGTACAAACTTTGCCACTTGGAAGAGCAGATTCAGAATCTATGTCAAATCATAAGGAATCAAAGTTTGGCTTGCAATAGAACAAGGTGTAAAAGTTCCAACAAAAATCGTGGGAGAAAAGATCGTGGAGAAAGATGTTGATGAATTCAATACTGATGATGAAAAAGCTATGAACATTGCTTCCCTAGCTGAACAAGTGCTGACCAGTGCTCTCATTGAAAAAGAATACAAAAGAGTTAGCAATTGCAAGAATGCAAAAGAAATCAGGAAAAATTGATTCTAACTTATGAAGGAACCGGTCGTATTAAAGAAACCGGAAAAGATGCTCTAATCCGAGAGTATATGAAAATTTCAAAATTTGGAAGAAGGTGAAAAGATCATTGATATGGAAACACGTTTTTCCAGAACCATTGATGAACTGGAGCATCTGGGGAAGGCATATACAACTAATGAGAAAAACAGAAGAATTCTCAAAGCCCTTCCATCCATCTGGAACATGAAGGTTATTGCTATTAAGGAAAGGCAAGACCTAACTACTTATCCTCTTGATAGCCTTATTGGAAATCTGCGTGCCCATGAAGTCGACATGTTAGTCGAAAAAGCAGGATCGAATACAGATATCAAAAAGAAAGAAATTGCTTTCAAAGATTTACTTATAAATCAAGAAGAAGTTGTTGAACAAACAGAGGAAATTGCAAATCTGTGCTTAATGGCAAACAATGAGTCATCACCAAGATCTGAGGTACATTTTGAACATCAATTATCTAGTACTTCATTTATCATGCATACCTTAAATAATATAAATGAAAAATACCATAAACTACAAGAAGCTTATAATGATTTATATGAAGATAATAAAATTATTAAAGAAGATTTTATTGAATTAAAAATTTTATTACAAAAATTAATTAAAATTAACAAAAATCTGGAAATGAAAAATAAAAACTTGATTATAACTAATGAAAGTTTAAATGAAGTAAAATTGGAAAATGATTTCTTAAAAGAAGAATTGAAACAATTTAAAAGAATAAATAAAAAACTTGAAATAGAATATTCAACACTTGCTGTAATTAATGAAAATACTCAAATAAAAAATCAAGTGTTAAGTGAAGATATTAAAAATCTCAATTTTGAAAATGCATCTCTAAAGATAAAATTAGAAAAACAAAATGAAGATTCTTCTTTAATAGATCAAATTAATATTTTAACTAAAGAACGAGATGATTTAAATTTTATAGTTCTTAAGTTCACAAAAGGGAAAGAAAACCTTGATGTCATGCTTAATCAAGAAAGATGTGGATTTAACAAAGAAGGATTAGGATACATTGGAGAATTTAGTAAAAATAAAGGACTTTATCAGGTTAAAAGTAAAGAAAAAGAAAATTATACATCTCCATTTACTAAATGTTCTTTCTGTAACAGAAATGGTCATTCTTTTAACATGTGTAATGCTCGAAATGGAAATTATAAAGGAAAAATGATTTGGGAGCCTAAAGGAACGTATATTGCACCAGTTATTAATACAAGGAAAGAGTTTTATAATAAAAGTAAAAAATCTCACCAAAATTTTCATCAAAATTTTTCAAGATATAATAATAAAGTAAATCATGCATCTTATAGACCTGCTACTCATAAAATGCTCTTGTCAACTAAGATTGATTATCTTGTACCCATTTTTGTAAAGGAAAATACAAATGTTCCTTATACAAAATGGACAACTCACCCAAAGGACCCTTCTTATTAAAGGGTACCGGTTCTTGAAATTGATAAATGTTGCAGGTATGTCTTGAAGCTGACTCTACTAAAAATAACTGACAACATCATTGTTGGGTCTATTGATATTACTTTGTGAAATGATGAAAGCATGAGTAAGGTTTTTAAAATGAGCATGAAGGAGAATTAAACATCTTCTAGGAGTGCAAAATGAAATCAGTGAAAAAGATTACACTATCTGGTCATCATAATTGTTCAAGTACAAGTGACACATGTCAGTTTTCTCATAATTATTTATTCATCTATATATATATATATGTCTATATAAATATTTTTTTAATATATATGTACATATAAATATTTTTTAATAAATATATATATAGAAATATTTTTTAAAGAATATAGTTAATATTTAAATTTATTCTCTTTAAAAACATATATATATATATATATAATTGATTTAATGTGGAATATTTTTTTTCTATACATCTAACGGTAAATAATCTCCATTCTTGTATAGTAAGTTTGGTCAATCAAAGGCAACCACACAAAATCAAATCATGCAGGAGGCAACTAAATCTTTAAAAGAATTTTTTTTTTCTCATCTCTTCTTCTGCAGGTTCTGAAAAGTAATTTATACTATTTTCCCCCCATTTTTTATGATGACAAAGGAGGAGAAGAAAAATATTATTGGGGAGAAGAAAAATACTATTTTATATTGTTGCATGTTAGTTTTTCAAAAATTTAAATTTTTTTGATAATTGCATAAATTGAGGGGGAGCTTTTATGAAAAATATTTTTAGTTGATTGTCATCATCAAAAAGGGGGAGATTGTTGGGTCTCCAACTTTTAGTTTTATTTTGATGATAATAATAATTTGTAAATAAATTAATTAAAAGGATAGAATCCTCTCCATAGGATTTATATCATAATTGTTTTAATTATCTTATTTATTTTGACCAAAAATATTTTCTAAATCTTATTTAATTGATTTTATTGATCTTGATGTTTTAATATGTTAAATCAATTGGATCATGCATTGTGGGACAAAAGTCATATGTTGATTATCAAATGCTTGTTTGACCGAATTTGAAAAGAAGATGAAGATTTTGTTATGTGGGCAATTTTTATTATTCTCAAATTAATTTTATTATTTATAATTCTCAAAAAATTATTTTATTTCAAAATTGGACAAAAATTATTTTATTGCTTATATATATATTATATAAGTTTTATATATTTATATATTAACAAAATATATGTAATCTTTATATATTATATATTAACCGTTTATATATATATTTGGTATCAATATATATATATATATTGAATGCTTAGATATATAACTAATATATTATGTATTTTATAATATATATATATATATATATATATATATATATATATATATATATATATATCATGTATGAACATTGAATGCTAGTGACAATTTTTTAGGGACATAAGTTGTTATAATTCTTTTTGACCGGATGGAGAATTGAAAGCATTAAATGCATGTGTGGTGAATATATATATATATATATATATAGTTATTTAATTATGCATGCTTTATGAATGATTTATGTAATGTATGCATGCATAATTAAATGCATGCTAGTATGCATATGCTGACATCTTCTTCATCAAATTTTACTTTTACCCAAAATTTTATCACATCAAATTATACTTTTACCCAAAATTTTATCTTAAACTGAATTACAAAACCCAAATTATAATTGTTTTAATGTTTAAAACTTGATTAATATCTAGAGATCATTACGATATTCTTCTTTTTTTCTCGTGATTAAACAATGTCTCTAAAATGTGAAAACTTTCAGAAATGAAAAAAAAATATGAAATACTTGAATTGATAAAAATAATACTCCCTTCGTTTCTTAATATAGGTCGTTTTAGAAAAATATTTTTGTTCCTAAATATAAGTCGTTTGAGAATTTCAAGAAAGCATTAATTGCTTAGTTTCCAATATTACCTCAAGTAATAAATATAATTTTGGTTCTCTCACTATTTTTTGCCCAATAAATAACACTCTATTTTTTCAATACTAGGGCAATATAGATAATTGATAGTATATTTAATGTTTTACAATTATTTTTTTAATACTTGTGCACAACTTTAAAACGACCTATATTAAGGAACGGAGGAAGTAATACTCCTTTCATCCCTTTTATAAACATGTTACTCTTTATTAGTTTTACATGCAATTTAATTGATGAGATTGTCATTGTCTAGTAGCTAATTGTCATAATTTGATTACAAAATATGATTGTACTCCTTCCATTTCTTTTTAATAGAAGTTTTAGAAGAAAACATAAAAATTATTCCCTCTGTCCCAGGATAAAAATCTTTATTACTATTTTAGGTAGTCCCAAGTTAAATGTCTACTTATCTTAAATGATATATTTTTTATAATAATTTGCCTATAATACCCTTATTATTAATTGTTATATCTCTATTCTCTATGCATATTTATGGAGCATCACTAGTAATGTGCAAAAAACTATATAATTAAATGAGAATTTAAATAAAAATAATTTTGTCATTTTTTCCTCTTTCTTAATATACGCAAAAAGTCAACCAAGACTATGTAATTAATGCTTATTAATACTTTGTCTGATTGACCAAGTTAATATTTAATATATGTAGAGAATATATGAAATTAAATCATTAATACTCCTTCCGTCCCAGGATAAAAGTCTTGGTGGACTTTTCACACATATTAAAAAGAGGAATGAAATAATAAAATTGTTCATACTAATATGTCATTAATTATTTTTAATGTAGATGAGAGAGTGACTTTTTAGCTATTCAATTCAAAATATTTTCTCTTCATACTTATTAAATATGGAGAGAAAATTAGAATAAGAAAAGTATGAGATATTTAATGCTACGGGCATAATAAAAAAAATGTGTAAAAGTTTGGTTATTAAAGGAAAGTGGACATTTAACATGGGACTACCCAAAATAGTAATAAGAACTTTTATCATGGGACGAATGGAGTAGTTGATAAGATATTTTGAAATGGATAATATTGTGTACAAACTGTACACAAAATTTTGTGCACCAAGAGTATGATCCATGTATTATTTATCAATGAAAATATTAAAACATTTAGTTTTTAGGTTCCGCTCCCTATTTTCTATTTTTTATATTGTGTGTGCACAATTTTTTATGTATAATTGATGTCCCTAACATTAGTATTCTGAAATTTTATGATAAAAATGTGTCGGATCATTCTTTCTTATGTATGAAACTGATCTCCTCACTATTCTCTCAGTCCCTCAAAAATTGGTTTATTTAATTTTTGTGTTCAAATTGATCAATTTTAAAAAAGAATTTAGGATATTTATTTATATTTTAAAACATATGAAAATTGAAGGTGATAGTAAATTATATATAGTTTCTTAAATAGAGTTCTCCTCCTATATTTACAAGAAAATTATATTTTTTTATTACAAAATTGGTCAATTTAACTAAAAAATCAAATTAAACCGATTCTTGTGGGACAGATGGAGTAGAAATTAATTAATAAGAATATAATATTTATTAAATTTATATGTAATTAATTTATTTAAATGAGAAAAAAGGGAGATAAGACGAACACCAATTAAATATTATTGTTGAAGAAAAATGATATACATATGTCGACAAATATTTGACGAAGTAAGATTGCGACCAACACGATCAAAGTATATGCAATAAGATCGAAAAAATTAAAGTGGGACCCTTCCTAATTCTTACTTATCTCATGTATGCACATATATCGCAATCATAATTCAGCTGAAAATATTTGTAAAGTATAACAGGAATCATTGTAGAAATTAATGGTAGTTCATTTTGCACAGTTGCTTTATCATCAGGAAATCGAAATTAATGGTAGTTTATTTTAATTAAATTATTCATGGAATAGTTGCAATAGTATAAGGAGGATCATTTACAAAAGGCTTGACACTCGGATTTTTTATCAAAACAATGTGCTTTAAGAGGCTCAGCACAACACCAACAAATTCTAGGGATAACCCCACATACTCTTGGGAGACAAAATCTAACGGCTTTCTCATTCAGTATACTGTTGTTTCTTAACTTTGTAGGCAGAATATTGCCACCATCTTGCGTAATTTCAGCTCTCTTGTTGATCAAACCTGTATCAGAAATAAATAATTTTTTTGAAAAAAATTCATTTCTAAAATGGGTTTTTGGAAATTACCTCTGTTAAAAGAAAAAAATTACAAAACCTAAAAATGTATTTACAATAATTTGAAAATAAGAGATGATGAGGAAATAATTACTTACATTCATCAGTAGCAAATAGGGAAAGCAGAACCAAAAGGAAGAGAACCATAGGTTGAAATTTAGAAGTGGCCATAAAATTGTGAATTTGTTTAGTCAGGCATGAATAGACCATTCTTTCAACACATTGTTTATATAGGGGAAAAAATAAAAAGTCAAATAGATTATTACTCACCGTTTCTTTTTATTTGTCTTTTTAAAAAGTCAAATTTGTTTCTTTTTACTTTTTATTTTTAGATTTTAAAGAAGCATTAATGACTTAATTTCATATATTGTCTCTATATTAAATATTAACTTGGTCAATCAGACAGAATATTAATAAGCATTCATTATATTTATTACTCCCTCAAAAGTTCTGGTTGACTTTTTGCGCATATTAAGAAAGGGGATAAAATGACAAAATTGTCCATGTTTAAATTCTCATTTAATCGTATAGTTTTTTACACATTACTAGTGATGCTCCATAAATATGCATAAAAAATAGAAATTTAACAGTTAATAATAAGGGTATTATAGACAAATTATTGCAAAAAATAGATCATTTAAGGTAAGTAGACATTTAACTTGGGACTACCTAAAATAGTAATAAAGACTTTTATCCTAAGACGGAGAGAGTAATATTTTTTTCGACCTTGATAAATTAATATCAAGTGTTAGAAAGATTAATTCATACAATAACATTTCTTAAGGCAATGAGAATTCCTATGATTCTTAAAATGATTTTTCTTCTCAACAATTCTTTCAAAATAATATATGCTATATATAAGCTATTTTTGAAAGAAGAAAAAAAATGAAACAAAAGGCTTTAGCCTTTGTTCCATCCGAATAGAGTAAGGGAGTTTGGGCATTAAGATATGCTAGTAATTTTCGTGGGTCCTATTTGAAAATTAAGGTTGTAAGCAATAAAACATTGATTCGGTCTCGCTTTGAGTTCGACTTCAAAAAATCTGAAAGCGAGACTTCTGATTCGTTAATAATATGATCCAAATCGAGCATTAAAAAACCTGCATTGAATAAAAATATGAGTAGAATCGAAAAAAAGTTATACTTTACTTCGTTTAACATTCAAACTACTCGAATTTTTTATTGTGATTCGATACATAATCGGTTAATACATATTCGATTAGATGTTCGATATATTCTATTATAATATATACAAATTTAAATCAAATTAGGATAATTAGTTATTATTTTGTTTTGTTTTTAATTTTAATTGTGATTTTATATTTGCAAAGTGTAATAATAAATATATTTTCTCATTTTTAAGTAATATAACAAATTCAATTTATAATTATATTTATTATAAAATTAATTATTATGTGGAGACTCGAATTCGAGTTTGAATTTGAAGCTCGCGAGTAGTTTGAAAAAATATTCGAGTCGAGTCGGATCGAATTCGAGTAATAAATATTCGAGTCGAGTCGAATCTGAGTAAGATTTTTCAAATATAATTCGAATTCGAGTACGAATTTATTATTTCGAGTTGAATTCGAATAGCTGTCTATTCGCTCCGATTCGACTCGTTTACACCCTTATTGAAAATTAAACATTGTTCGACTGATGCAGTTGGCTTTAAATGAAAAAGATATGCTGAGATTAGAATTTAGATGTGCTTTTGCTGAGATTAGAATTTAGATGTGCTTTAAATGGAAAAGCCATGCATGAGGAATGAATTAATTAAAAAATTGTGCTGGCAGATTTTTTTGAAATCTGATAAGCTAAAGTTATTAATGTGTTGTGCTCATCCCAAGCTCTCTTTTTTCAAATAAATTCATCTGAGTCATTGATTTCAAAACAACTTCAGAAATTACCAGTTTGCCCTCGGCTCAAAATTTCCTATAAATAGGAAAGCTTTTCTAATTTGCTACTTGCCAATTTCCAAAGATTGATAAATATACTCTCATTGCCTACATATTCTCTCTCTAAAGTTCTGATCTTTTAAAGAACAAAAAATTGGTCAAAGTATTTTGAGACAAGTCATTAAATTATTTTATTTACATTATCTAATACCTATTTATAATTATAGATATATAAATATAAATTGTTATACACATTTATATATATATATATATTCATATCAATAAAAAGGACAGTTTAGATACCGTAATTTGATGATATTTTTTAAATAAGAATATTATTCAAAGGGTGCTTAAAGTTCTAATGACTCTTTATTGATATAGTTTATTTATATAAATATTGTAAAGTAGATCAGTTTTAAATATCGATATTTGGAGGTATTCCTTAAACAAGAATATCATTTGAACGGTGTTTGAAGTTCTAAGTGATCTATCAAAAGTATTTATACAAATATTAACAGTTAAACTTTTAAATTCGGTCAGTTTTAGATACAGATATTTGAATGTATTCTTTAAACAAGAATATCATTCGAACGGTATTTGAAGTTTTAAGTGGCCTTATTTAATATTTACATGATGGTAAAATATATTATTATATATATTTTCAAATCTAACAAATTTATTTGTTATATCAAGTATTATTTAATTGTTTACTTTATTATACTTGATATCAGTCATTGTAAGTATTTTAATATTTATTTAATTATTCATAAATACTTGTTGCATACTATAAAAGTTATTAAACTTATTCTGTGAATTTATCTGCTTAACAAGAAGTATTATTATAAAAGTTATTTAAACTTTTATACCTGAAATTAAAGATAAATCTATTTTCGATAGAAACAGATTCTTTATTATATAAAGAAAATTAAATCTTTATAAATCTGAACAACAGTCTTATATCTTTTAATATAGACGCACATTTAAATCAAGCTTAAATTTATATACTTACTTATTAAAAAAGCACTTTTTACACAAAATATAAAAGTTATTTAAACGTTTATAACAGTGTAGAAATTTACATATTTTTTTGCTAATTTAAATTTAAACTCACACACACAACCTTTGTCACTGCCATGTTTTGAAACCCCAACCTCTTGGAACTCAAGAAATGGGGGTAACCATTGGGCCAAGACCCTTTGGTTAAAATTTACTTATTTGATTACTTAGAAGCATTATTTGATCTAAGCATAAATTACTATCTCCTTACAAAGAAGCATATAAGTATAAAAGTTTTTGAACTTTTATAAACATATATGTTCATTAAACTACTATCTGCTTATTTAAGAAGCCTTAAATATAAAAGTTATTTAAACTTTTATATATTTGTACTAAAATGTATCTGCTTATTTTAGAAGCAAATTTTTGTTAAATATTTTGTAAAAAGCGAAAAGGATAGTTAGTTTATTTTATGTACATTTGAGAAAGACGGGTAATTCTTTGACCAAGACTATAGTCTTAGAGAGGTCAGTTGGGAGTTGGGTCTCTAGCATACTTGTGAGGTGAAGAAGAGGTTGTTGTTTCAAAACCAGATCATAGAATAGAACTAGACTTAAAAGAAAGAACAACTGAGGTTAAGGAGGGAGCTTGCTGTCCAAAATAGTTAGTTGAGAATAGTTATAAGTCTGTCTATAAAAATTTGTAACGGTTTGTCCGCCTGTTAAAGGAGTATTTATAACTAGGAGTAATAGGATCTCAAGTTTTGGAAATGATCTTGAGACTGGGCGTAGCAACATAACCGGGATGTATGTTGTGAACCAGACAAATCTTTGCGCATTGTGTGATTAAATTTTTATTGTCTTGTACATTGATTTTAACATTGCAAATTAAATAACAAAAAATCCAAAAAGGTATAAGATAAATTTTTAAACGGTTCTAATCTATTCAATCCCATTTCGATCTAGATTATTATTGGACTTTCAATTGGTATCAGAGCAGTGCTCTTTAACTTGTTTGTTGAGTGAATACAGACATATCTAAGAGTATATTCATCTATAGCCTACACAAATATTATTGGTTGCGAAGAGGGACTATCAATGTCCAGACATCTACTATTTGAGGGAAAATTTTTGCCACCTAGAAGAATAAATTCAAAATATATGTCAAATCACAAGGAATCAAAGTTTGACTTGCAATAGAACGATGTGTAAAAGCTCCTACAAAAATTGTAGGAGAAAAGACCGTTGAAAAAGACGTTGATGAATTTACTACTGAAGATGAAGAAGCTATGAATATAGCATCTAGAGCTAAACAAGTACTAACTAGTGCTCACATCGAAAAAGAGTACAAAAGAGTTAGCAACTGTAAGAATGCTAAAGAAATCTGGGAAAAATTTATTGTAACCTACGAAGGAACCAATCATATTAAAAAAAACCAGAAAAGACACTCTAATTCAAGAATATGAAATATTCAAGCTGTAAGAAGGTGATAAGATCATTGATATGGAAACACATTTTTCCTGAACCATTGATCAGCTAGAACAACTAGGGAAGGCATACACAACAAATGAGAAGAACAGAAGAATTCTCATAACTCTCCCTTCTGTCTGGAAAAAGAAAGTTATAACCATGAAGGAAATGCAAGACCTAATTACGTATCCTCTTGATAGCCTTATCGAAAATCTTTGTGCTCATGAGGTCGACATACTAGTTGAAAAAGCTGGATCAGATACAGACCTCAAAAAGAATGAAATTGCATTCAAAGCTCTACTTGTTGATCAAAAAAGTGATGATGAAGAATTAAATGAACAACTCCTGAGTTTAGACAATAATAAAGTTATTTTGTTATCAAGATAACTCATGAGAGTTATACAAAGCAAAGCTCGTAAATATGGCAAGGGCTTTCTGAAAATAAATAATAACTTCAAGAACTTCAAAGGCAAATAAGTCTTCAAGCCAAAAGTACAAGGAGGAAATTTCAAAGCGAACAATAACTTCATAAATATTAATTCAAACGAAAATTAAAATGCATGTTTTGAATGCAACCTACCTGAAAATTTCAAAAAGTATTTTCCAAAACTAGCTAACAACAAAGTATTAGTAGCTGAGGAAGGTTGGGATATGAGTGACGAAGAATAAACTATCGAACAAACTGAAGAAGTTGCAAATCTATGTCTAATGGCAGACAATGATTCATCACCAATATCTGAGGTAAACTCTGAACATCAATTACCCAGCACTTTATTTGACACTCATAATATAAATAAAAAACATTCTGAATTACAAGAAGTTTATAATTTTTTATATGAAAATAATGAATCTAGAAAAATTAATTAAAACTAAAAAAAATCTTGAAATAGAAAAATGAAGTTTAATTATAACTAATGAAAATTTAAATGAAGAAAAACTAGAAAATTATTTATTATTAAAAGAAGAATTAGAAAAATTAAAGAAAATAAATAAAAATCTTGAAATAGAAAATTCAAATTTAATTATAGATAATGAAGAAAAATTAAAAATGAATTATTATTAAAATAAGAACTAAAAAATAAAGAAAAATAAAAAAGGATCTTGAAATAGAAAATTCAACATTTATATATCATTTCCTTTGAAATCTTGAAGTTGAAAATTCAACACTTGCAATAATTAATGAAGACACTCAAATAAAAGATCAAATGTTAAATGAATATATTAAAAAAAATAAGATTGAGAATTCATATATAAAAATAGAGTTAGAAAAATAATGAAAATCCTTCTTTAATAGATCAAATTAATTAATAATTAACTAAAGAATGTGACGATCTGAATACCATAGTTCTAAAATTCAGAAAAGGGAAAGAAAATCTTAATGTCATGTTAAATTAACAGAGATGTGGATTTAATAAAGGACTGAGATATATTGGAGAATTTAGTAAAACAAAAGATAAAGGACTTTACGTACCATGTTAAAAGTAAAGAAAAAGAAAGTCATAAATCTCCTTTTACTAAATGCTCTCACTGTAATAGAAATGGTCATTCATTTTATATGTGCAATGTTCGAAATGGAAACTATAAAGGAAAAATAATTCGGGTTCCCAAATAAACATATATTGCACCAACTATTACAAGAAAAGCTAGAGTTCCATAGAAACTATTATCATACATCGTATAGTCCTGTAACTTATAGAATGTTTATCTCCACTAAGAATGATTATCCTATACCCAGGTTTGTAACGGAAAATACAAATATTCCCTATACAAAATGGAAAACTTACCCAAACGACCCTTCTTATTAAAGGGTACCAGTATGTAAAATTAGTATATGTTGCAGGTGTGACTTGCAGCTGATTCAAAAAGAAACAAATGGTATCTCAATAGCGGGTGTTCATACATATGACTGGCGATAAATCAAAGTTGAATAATTCACAAGCTACATACTATGGTGAGGTAACCTTTGGAGACAACAACAAAGGTAAAGTAATTAGAATTGGTAGTGTTGATAATAAGCACATAACAATTTTCAACGTTTAATTAGTCACAGGACTCGAGTATAATCTTATATCTATAAGTTAATTATGTGATAGTGATTTTAAAATATCGTTTCTTCCTCATAATTGCTCAATATTTGATAAATCTGAAAAATTAATTTTATTATGCCCTAGAAATCAAAATGTATACACATGTGATCATCTAGATGCATATTCTCATCTAGATAATGTTTGTCTCGTATATGCAAAAGATGATCCATGCCTTTAGCATCAAAGATTAGGACATATTAACATGAACTAATCAACAACATTTCTTCCAAAGAACGTGTTCGTGGTCTTCTAAAATTAAAGTTTTTAAAAGATTATATTTGTGAAGCTTTGGAATTAGAAAAAGAAATTCATGCATCTCATAAAACTAAACTCACAGTGTCAACCTCACGACCATTAGAACTCTTGCATATGGGCTTGGTTGGACCTATTGCTAAACTTATCATGGGTGGTGCTATATATATTCTAGTTTTAGTTGATGATTACTCTCGATTTACATGGTTTGATTTTCTAAAATATAAAAATGAAGCTATTAATTCTTTCTCTAATTTTTTATGTAAGAAAATTTAGAAGCAACAAGGAAGTTCTATTGTTTATATTCGATCTGATCACGGTAGAGAATTTGACAATTCTGATTTTATTATGTTCTGTGATGAGCAGGGTATAAGTAATAACTTATCTACTCCTTACACACCTCAATCAAATGGTGTGGTTGAAATAAAAAATCAAACTTTACAAGAAATGACTAATAATATGTTAAAGGAATATCGTCTTCCTAAATATTTTTGGGCTGAAACAGTAGCAACGTCTTGCTATATCTTAAGCCGAGTTTTATTATGACCTATTTTTCTTAAAACTCCCTATGAACCTTATTATAAAAGAACTCCAAAAATAAATTATTTTTATATTTTTTGGAAGTAAATGTTTTATTTTAAATACTAAAGGACATTTGCTAAAGTTTGATCCCAAATTTGATGAAGGAATTTTTCTAGGATATTCACTAAATAGTAAAGCATATAGAGTTTTTAACAAAAGAAGCTTAGTTGTTGAAGAATCAATGAGTGTAACTTTTTATGAGTCTCAGCCACCTCCTAAATATAAAGAGTTAGTTGACAGTGACGCGGTCATTGAAGATATTTTCAGAACTATGGAGGAAACAAAACTAGAAAATACATCTCCACCTATCAATATAAATCCTCTTGAAAATTACAATCTACTGTTAAATGATCTACCTAAAGATACATTTATTATTAAAAATCATCCTTTACAAAATGTGATTGGTGATATTGATAGAGGAATTTTTAATAGATCACAAGCACATAACTTGGCTGGTGATTTATCCTTTTCATCTCATATTGAGCCTAAAAACATAAAAGATGCTTTCTTGGATGAATATTGGATAATTATTATGTAAGATGAACTTGAAAAGTTCACAGAAACAAAGTCTGTGAGTTAGTTCCAAAACCCGAGGATACTTCTATTATTGGAACTTGATGAATTTTTCGTAACAAATTAGATGAAAATGGAACTATTACTCGTAACAAGGAAATACTTGTTGCACAAAGGATATAATCAACTTAAAAGTATTGATTATGATGAAACATATGCTCCTGTTGCTAGATTTGAGTCTATTTGTATGCTATTAGCTTTTTCATGTCATAAAGATTTTAAATTATTTCAAATGGATGTCAAATCTGCATTCTTAAATGGTGTTAAATGGTGTTGGATGTGATCATAGAATCGTCAACCCGCCGTGATATGTTATAGTATGATAAAGTCATAAAATAATTTTCAATATGTTGAACTATTTAAAGAAGGTCAAAGCCAGTTGCGTTAACCAGGAAAATATTTTGATTGATGTGACGCCCCCAAAATAGGTATACACAACCCATTCTGAGTCGCCAAATACATGGTACAGAATTTAAATACAAACTTAATTTACACAATACGACAAATATAAGCTGAGAGTTTTAACACGAATATTATCTAGTAGACAATATCCAAATTCAAATAGAGACCTCATTACAATTATTATCACACTATTTTATAAAATAATGAGGACTACTACAGCCACCATCTCGAACCGTCACTCCATTCCCCGACTAGTCTCAGCTATGTTCTCATTTCTTGAAGAGAATAATGAAAGCAAATGGTGAGCTCAACTTGCCCAGTAAAGAATATTATGACTAAGATAATGCATAATAAACTATCGTTAGCCTTCAACAGTGTAAAACTAATAGAATACAATAGACAACAAGTTTAACTGCAGCGGAACACGCAATCCATTAGAAGAGTCAAGTAGAGCATGATATCTACTATCTTCTATGATTTAAAAGTTCATCGTCAATATTTTATCGCTGTAACACAGCTCAATAAATAATCCACATCACCGAATTATCCATGCACTACGGGCTAAGGATATTCGTTAGTATCACATCTACGAATTATCCATGCACTACGGGCCAAGGATATTCGTTATTATCATCAATGGTCATGATCATGCCAATAACTGTCCATCAATACACTACGGGCCAATGAGGACTTTTACCACATCATTTATAATATTACAGGTCATGATTATATCGATACATAATTCCTGGTCATAATCATATCAATCAACAGTCCATCTATGCACTACGGACCAAAGATGACTTTCATCACAATATTAGCATGAGGATGATGACAATAATATAAGAAATCAATCAAGTGAGATTAAGGATAAATATTAAATATTTATAATTTAATTTATCCAGAGTTTAAGAATGTCCAAATTGTCAACATGATAACTGTTTTGTGGAGTAAAATTCAAAAATAATATTCATGTATCAAAAATAATTTGGACAGAAAAGAAATTAATTTTTATCATGAATAGTATCTCGGGTGAATAGTACCTGAGTGAATAGTATCCCGTGAATAGTACTTCGTGAATAATACCCCATGAATAGTACCCTTGCATGAAAAGATTAAAATTTAACAAGAATGTTCAGAAAAATATTTTCGTGAAAAGATACTCGATGAAGCGCAAATTTCAAGGATATTCTACTAATTTCAAGGAGTATAAAAGCAATACTTATCAAAATGAGTGTAGAATTAGGAATATGAAACGAAAAAATATTACTTACATACTACAGAGTATGAAAGAATATATTATTTTTTACGAATATTGAAAAAAAGATATCCCTTACCTTAAAAGGAGAGTATTTCTGACTGGTATGACGGGGATATTCTTAAAGAAAACTTATACTATTTTTTACACTCAAAGCTTCCTTAAACTCAAAGAAATACACTCAATATTATAGAAGAAGAATTCTCTGATTCTGGTGTGATTTTCATTTCTAAACTAAGCATCCTATTTATAGAAGAATGACATGATACTATTTAAGAAAATAATCACGGATGCACAGTGACAATATCATGGGCACTCAACCGGCGAAAAAATTTGATTTACTATGCAGCACTATGTAATAAAATATTCTAATAAAAAAAAACTTTAAATAAAATATAATATATTCTATTTATAATCTAATAAAACAAAACTTATAACATATATATATATATAAGTAATAAAATAAAATTGAGATAACTTTCTACCGATAATTTTAAAAAATGAATAATTGGGGGTCCATGTAATAAGTCAAATTTATAACAAATACATCATAAAAAAAACCCTCTATTTATCTCAATTCACTTGGCTTCACTAAACACATTTTTAATAATATTTATTCATCATTACTATTATAACTCACAATATTAATAACCAGATCATTCCCAGGAAAGAGGGGCTTTTCAATAAGGACTTCTCCTTTTTGGCACGCAATTAAGTAACCAAACCCCTTTCCTCGACAGAACTTTCTAGACATTATATTGTCAATAATGCAAATAATAATATGAATAACTTTGTCGTCTCAATTATTGATTTAATAATATAAAATATTGTGACAATAATTAAATCAATAATATGAGATACTATGCAGCAATTACTGTGGTAATAATTGAATAAAACTGAGTGATTTCTCACGTAAGCATTAATAATCAAAGATACTGTAAAAAACTGTGTGCTGCTGTGCAACCACTCGTATTATTGTACTTCTATCTCCGGATATTTCAAGTTAACGGTAAAAGTTTTGTCGTTATTTTATAAAAAGTTATTTCTGTCATTTTCTAATTTCGACAGTAATTTCGTTGTGGGGTCCACCAATGATTGTGTCATCGTATGAATATTCTCTAATAAAACGAATATTCCCCGACCAAACGAACATTTTATGACAACTTGCTTACTTTGTAAAATTTATAAATATTACCCACAACTATAACATTATATCAAATTCACACTTTATTATTCAAAATAACATTTAGAGAAAAAATAATCTTTATTCATAAAAGTTGGGGTCTTACAATTGATGGTTGAACCGTTAATCAAAGTCTAAGTTATTTGATTCAGCTAGACTAATGTTACAATCTTTTTATGAAATTCAAGCGTTCTTTGAGAATTTTTGCCAAACCAAATTCTTTTGGTGCGGAATTTGTACTAAGTCTAAGAAGAATAACCCTAATATTGGGGAAATTTGTGGTCGGTAATACCGATTGACCATTTTGGGTGATAAAAAACGCATATAATCATTTCAGTAGAACGTTGTGCGATAGGCTAATCACCTAGAGTACTTGTAGATAATATTTTTAGTCTTTGTGATTGTTAAAATATTTTGGAGGTTTACAGTAGAAATACCTGATAAATCCTGAGCATAAAAGTTTAAGGTCTTTATAACAGTACCCCTTAGTATGTCGTTTCAAATATATGAAACTCAGGAAATTTCTTTTATTCTCTGTTTGTTAAAGCTACTTCATAATTATTAAATAATTGTCAAGATTCCTAAAAGATATTTCATTATTATGGAAGTTGGATGTTTAGAAGGTATAAATTCCTTAGAGGAAAGTGATGATAGAATGCGATGACTAAAAAAGAAATCCTTAGAGGAGGTGTGACGATCCGAGAAATCGGATGACCTTGTAATAATTTTTATTGTGAATATCTAATAAAATAAAATTTTATTAATATTATTATATGTTATGTGATTTAGGTCGATTAATGACCTAGTTTACATGTTAAGTGATTATGTATGAATGTTGGGAGATTTTAGGAGAAAAAATTTTCCCCGAAAAAAAATGCAAAAAACACTATTCATAAAACACAAAAATGCTAATAAATGTACTTTTTAGAGAATTTTGAATTACGCTAATAAAAGTTTAACACTTCACGCTAAAAACGCAAACTCGTTTTTTTCTAATTTTTGAATCACAACATAGCGTTTCTTCGGAAAAGTAGGATTGGTGGCGAAATCAAAATTTTAAAATCGAAAGTCGTTTCTTCAACAACCAGATCAAATTATGAAAACATAACTGAAAAATTTAGACAACCTAAATGGATAAGAAAATGTCTAACTAGAATTAGTTAGATTAACTAAGGTAGTGTTTGATTGCATATTAATAGTTTACCTTTTAATACATCTGAACAACCCATAATTTTATATTAAGAGGTCCTCTTAATAGTTAAGATACAAATATGAGTAAACTATTCAGAGGACCATCTTAATACAAAAATATGGGTTGTTAAAATGCATTAAGAGGTGAGTTGTTAAGATATATTAAGATACAATCAAACACAACATAAGCCTAAGAATTATGAGGCTTGGCTAAGAAATTTAGAAATGGCTAGGGTTAAGCCAATGTTTGAGCTTAGGGTTGAACCTAGAGTTTGAGAGGCTTGGCTAGGGTTTCGCCAAGGGAAAAGCTAAGGGTTTATGGCCGACGCCTACAACAGCTCGCGGGGTCCGTGGATTTCTAGGATTGGTGGGGTACTATCAGAAATTCATCAAGCATTTTGGTGGTATTGCTGCACCATTGAATAAAATACTCATTAAGGAAGGGTTCCATTGAACGAAAGAGGCAGAGAAATCGTTCCTACAACTCAAAGAGGCTTTCACAACACCCCCATTCCTTAGCTTGCCCGATTTCTCCCAACCTTTTGTTATTGAATGTGACGCAAGTGGCTACAGAATTGGGGTTGTGCTCTTGCAAAACAACGTCCCTTAGCTTACTTTGGTGAGGCCTTGAAAGGTTTGGCATTGAATCTTTCCACTTACGAGAAAGAAATGTTAGTTATCGTGAAGTCGGTGCGGAAGTGGCGACCTTATCTCTTGCACTACAGGAAAATAGGGCTATGGCGACAATATAGGCCTGTTGGCATAGATTTGAAAATCTTCGTCATACAATATGCCGGAGGTACCCAACTGTAATATGTTCAAGAAAGTGGTTTAAATTCTTTCATTTCCTTAATAAAATAGATATATAAAAGATTAATTTCAAGAATAATTATTATATATTTAATTTATATTGGGGGCCACATTAAGGGTATATCTCATACTTGAACTTAACCCTATAATATTTTTAAAACTGAATTCATTAGAGTTAGGATTGGTCGAGATCGATAGGGTCAAGTAAAAGTGTCACACCTGCCTTGAATAATTCCTTTTTTTTCCTTTGTATTGGATGGAAGAAATTCATGATCCTATTTAATTTCTCCCTTCTAAGAATTTACAAAGTTAATAATATTTCATTCCCTCTTTTTGGACTGTTTTCCAAACAATTAAAAAAATAAAATAAATCATCCAAGTCTATTATAGTGCATGCATATCTACTACACATTTACATGCATCATCAACTAAATATGAGGGGTGAGGGAATAGAGAACTTTATTCAATATGTCAAGTAATGACCGCATATCATTTACATTCTTTCTTACAATCAGATTTATTATGATAACATGAGATGTTGGTTTGCGCAAATGGCCAAAATCAATACAACACCAACAAGTCAAGGGTTTAAAACATATAGTCGCATCTTCAATAATATTGTCAGCCTTCTTGTTGATTGTACCTGTTTCAAATATAACGTTGTACCTGTTTTAAATATATTTGTCTAATTTATAAGATAATTATTGACTTTTGAAAAGTTAATTTCAAATATTTTTGTCAATACAATTATGGATATCATAAACTACCTAACAATTTGCTACAAATTCATTTAGTTTATGTCAATACAATTATGGATATCATAAACTACCTAACAAGTATTACTACCTGTGAGATTTATTATTTTCAAAATTTAAATTAATTATGTAAATTTCAATTTTGAAAATATTTCAAATTAATTTTTACAAAGTCAATAATAATCATATAATTCGGAAACGAGGTAAAGAAAATATACTTACATTCATTCGTAGCAAATTGGAAGAGCAACACCAGAAATAAGATAACCAAAGGTTGATGCTTTAAAGTGGCCATAGAATTGTCTTTCAGCTATTGAATGAAATACAACAATGGTCCACTAGATGGCCTGTTAGGGAAATGATTCATAAAACGTTAGTTCTGGATATTGTTTCAACCAAGTGTTATCCAACCGTTCAAAATTAGAGTGAATGGTTGAGATGAGGGCCCAACCGCTACTCCCTCTAGCGGTCAACCAAATTCTTTTATGTTAACCGCTAGTCCCTCTAGCGGCCAGTCAAAACGACTGTGCTTTGACTGACCGCTGGAGAGAGTAGCGACCAATATAAAAGAATTTGGCTTAATTACTGATTATCCTTATACATACTACTTATTAATCAGTAAAATAAAATAATAAAATATTATAAGGATAATCAGTAATTATCCTTATACTTGTTAATAAAATAAATATGTATAAAGATAATTACTGATTATCGTCTTATGATTTTTAATTATAAATGAAAAATAGTGATTGAGTTTATATTATATTTTGAGTAAGAATATACCGAAATATTTTTAGCGAAATAAATGGGAAATAAATGATATTATTAAATGGGAAATAAATGATATTATTTTTTTTAATATCATTATACCAAAATATTGATATGAATTTTATTGTGAAAGTTTTACCTTTTCGTGTCGGGATTACTATTCACGTATACGGCATTATTCACGTATACAGCACTATTCACGAATACGACACTATTCACAGAAAAATTAAATTTTCTTTTCTTTGTCCAAGTTGTCTATTATGGTTATTATCTTTGATTGTATCCATGTTTTGATCTTCATTCTTGAATTTTGCTCCACAATTATTTATTATGGAGTATTTTTGAACTTGGATAAACTAAACTACGAATCCTTAATCTTTGTCCTTTTATCTCACTAGATTCATTTTCTTTATTCCTAAATGGTAATATAACTGAATATCTTTGGCCTGTATTGCAAAGATAAATGATTACTTGATGAATATCTTTGGCATGTATTAAATTTTGCTCTACAATTGTTTATTATGGAGCATTTTTAAACTTGGATAAACTAAACTACGAATCTCTAATCTTTGTCCTTTTATCTCACTGAATTCATTTTCTTTAATCCTATAAATGGTGATATAACTGAATATCTTTGGCCTGTATTGTAAAGATAAATTATTACTTGATGAATATCTTTGGCCTGTAGTGCAAAGATGGACAGGTGTTGAGATGAACATGACCAACTAATGATACAAATGAATATCTTTGGTCGTAGTGCAAAGATGAATATTTGGTTCAAGATGTATATTGATTGATGTCACAGGGATAAAATATTGATGATGAACTTTTAAATCATAGAAGATAGTAGAATTCATTCTCTACTTAACTCTTCTAATGAATTGTTATTTTTGCTACGAATATTGATGATCTAAACTTACTATCAATTATATTTTATCTGATTTATTGAAGGCTACCGATAATTTATTTTTCATTATCTTAATCATAATATTTTTTACTGGGCTAGTTGAGCTCATCCTTTTTCTTTTTGTTATAATTTTCTTCTCAGGAAGTGAAAATATAGCGGAAACTAGTCGGGGTGTGGAGTGATGGTTCAAGGCAGTTGTTTTAGCATTCCTCACTATTTGAAAAATAGTGTATCAATAATTGTAATGAAGACTTTATTTAAGTTTGGATATTGTTTAGATAAAACTCGCAACATATGTGTTGTCGTATTTTGCACAACAATTGTAATAATAAAGTTGTAGTTGTTTTCTGTACCATGTATTTGACGACTCAGAATGGGTTGTGTGGACCTATTTTGGGGGCATCATAGTTGGTATCAGTGCTTAGGGATATGGTCTCTGGCAGAGATCGGGGAATAGAACTAGGAGGGGAGAGACGAATAAATCATTCGCTAGTGTGTCTTACCTAAGCTTATTTAGTATTTAATGGGTCAGTTGGAGCATAGGGTTAATATGTGATATGTTAATTTGTTTAATTAACCCTTTTTTGTGACAATATTTGAAAATGGCAGCTGAAAATATTAACAATTGAGTGAATGAGACCGTTGAGACACCTCTAATCAACAACCAGGATAATGTGCATCAGGAAGACAATATTCCTCCTGTAAACAACACCACCGATTAAACGATGAATGATGAGATGTTTAGAAGCTTTTCGCAGTTTATGCAAAACCAGACAAGAGAGACTCATGTTCAAAATGCAAGTGGAAATAATGACAACTCACGGCTGGTCACTGCTAAACAATTCAAGGAGTTTAGACCGCCGGAGATTTTTGGAAAGTCATATCCAATCAAGGCAGAAATGTGGGTTAAACAAATTACCAAGATATTCGCCACCTTTATGTTTCGCGATGAGGCGATTACTGGTGGAAATCTGTAAAGCGTACCCAGCCTACCGCACTCTATGTCTTGGGAAGCGTTCCAAAAATTGTTCAATGACAAGTACTTTCTTGAAAGTATTAAATCGTATAAATGAGGTAGAGTTTATCGACCGAACATAACACGATTGTTTCCCGATCGAGGCTAAGTTCGCGGAGTTATCCAGGTTTGCACCTCATTTGGTAGAGAATGAGGAACGTATGACGCGGATGTTTCTGAGAGGTTTGAAACCCGAAATTCGTCAATACCTCATTTTTCATAAATTTTCTTTATATTCAGATGTTGTGAACAGGGCTCAATTATTAGAGCGAGATAATGAGTCTGTTCAATCGGGGGACTATAACTGAGGTCGTGATTTGTGGCGTGCCATCGTGAAGCAATGACAACCAAATGGGGAGAAAAATATCCGGACGAAATCCAGAACTCACTCCGTGGTAATCATGGCCATGATAGTAGAAAAAGCGAGTCGGATGGAGATTTCAAAAAGAGAAGGTACAACAATGACAACGTGAAGACGTCAGCACCAGTATTAACTGTTTCTAGGGGAAGAGAACGATCACCGGTCGTATGTTATAAATGCGTAAAAGAGGGACACATCAGCCAAAACTGCCCACAACAATTCAAGGTGTGTTATAACTGTGGAAAGGAAGGTCATATAGCTTGAGATTGTTGTAACACCCCCAAAATCGGGTCTATTTTCCTTCCTGATCTTGTGCGTTAAATACTATCTTGTTTTAGCTTTACATCATAATTTAATGAAATAATAGCTAAAAATGCGTTATAATTTTTTTTTTTCTCTTTCCATTCATTAATTCCCTGAATCGCAACCTTTACAAATCTTCTTTATACTAGAATCATATTTATTATATGACTTATTTAGCCTGAGTAGATATGAATATATATATATATATATATATATATATATATATATATACAATTCATTCTTTCAAGTATATCCCCTTTTTAGAACAAATAATCTTCATCTATCGAATAATTCAAAAATTTATACATCTGTGGTTTACATATGAAAATACCATCAAATGATTCAACACAATCTCAATCAAATCACTAGTCTTCTTTTCATGCACTCCTAATCATGATAGATCGCATCATAGCTTTAACTTGCAAATTAAGCAAGATTGAGCACGACAGCCCAGCAAGTCTAACAGTCTATCATGCATCATGTAACATAGGTTTCACATTCAATTCATGCATTTATATTCTTGGTGTTCAAGCATATTACAAATGCATTATCACATTTATGTCCTGCTAGTAGCAACATACAAAACCATAAGCATCTACACATGTCCCATATATGTCATTCATTACACATATATATTGAGTTCCCAGACTCAACTCAATAATTAGTCATAATTTGACATTCATCATTCACAAAGCAAATAATGCAGTTCATAGGTATTACATACTTATAAACATAAATCATGCTAACAGTTATCTATAGCAATTATAAGTCCACATAAATAAACTGAGAAACTTGCCTCGTTTGTTGTCTATTGTCTTAATTGAAGGGTTCTCATAGATCCTACACAGTTATTTACATTAACAAGCATATTAGCCACATAGCAAAGTTATATAGTTTGCAAGCTCATATAACACGTAGTTTCAGTGATCATGGTTGTAGTTTAGATTTCTATATCTGAGATATTGTCATTTTTCTCTTTAATGGGGTTTAGTATGATTATAACATGCACACACAGCATATATACAGTTTACATCATATTAGGAATTTAACACATGAGTGTTTCATTTCAACATACTAATGCATTACTATCTTTGTTTTTCTACATTGCCAAAACATACTTGATTCTACCCAAATATGACATGTCATGGATCTTGGACCATAACACACTTTTATTAGTTCATTTAAACATGTTAGAACATTTACTATCCTTAAACTTTACTTTTAGAAATATACTTCAAAAAGTTATGATTTTTGAGGCACCTTTGAGGATTTTTAGAATCTTCTATGATAGTCTTTTGAACCTATCATTTGTGCATACTTATAGACCCCATACCAAAGTATTTTTGTATTAGTTTAGGTTTCCAAGTAAGACTCTTTATGCTTCTTGAAACTAATGCCCAAACTAGGCAACTGTTCACAGTTTTGAGTTTACTAGTTTTGGTCAATTCTTTCCAATTTCATTTCTAGTCACTTTGGTTCATTCCAACACTTGAATTATATTTAGTTAGGACTAGTTTTATCATTCCTTTGGGTTTACTAAGCATAGATTGGGTTTTGACCCTTTAAACCTAGTTTTTTCAAGCTTTTACACACTAACCTCACAAGTTCTTGTATATATTAGCATTCCAACACTTGAAATAGCCTAGCATAACTCTAACTCACTTTTCTAAGGTGTCCAAATTAAGTTCTAAGTAGAATAGAAAAATCTCAAATTTTCATACTTAGACAAATTTACAAAACTGCAGTTTTAGTGATTTTCCTTGTTAGTTTGGTGATTTATTTAAACTCCTTGGTTAAGCCAATAGCTTAACTACTTGGCCCTACTTCTAGACCATACTAAAAGGTATTTTAATCCAGGTTTAGGTTTCTTATTAATGCCCATTAAGCTTCCCAAAACAGGGCTCAAACTTAGCCATTTTCTCACTTTTTTTACAAAACTATTTTTGTATTTTTTTCCAAATTTTTCTAGTTTTGGCCACTGGGATAGTCTAGGCATGTGTATTTAAGTTACTTAAGGATATTTTTAGCATCACCACACTTTATTTTCTCATCTAGCCCATTTTGACCTATCAAAACTCACTTTAGGCTTGAAAAAGAAATCTTAACTTGGTTTAGAAATCTTAACTTGGTTTTCTTGCTAGCTTTGGTAATGGCCATGATTTGGAACTGTTATAATCAGGTATTAGGAAATTTATATGATTTCATTACAGCCCCTTAACTTCAGGTGCTAACAATTACCCAAAACAATCCACTATTTGTCAAAAATGTGATTTTTGACAAGACCAACACTTAAAACAGTCTATAATTGGTTTAGTTAGTTTGTATACCTCACTTGTGTCATATTGAAACTAGCCTATATGGTCCAGGTATTGTATCTCTTTACTTGGGTGTTAGTTGACCCTTAAAAGCTTACTTTACATAGCTTTTGTACCTAAATTTGTACAACACACCTCCTAGATCTTGGTTAACTTGAGGAACAACTTTTAAGTGATATATTTAGACTATTTAGAGACTTCATACTGCCGCACAACTTTAGTTGCAAACATTTGTTAAAAATAGCCCCCATTTCTGGAGTTTATACTTATTATGTTCTGGATATCATCCAACTGATATGTACTTGTTTAGTATGGTAGTATTAGATGGGCAAACCTTGAGGGCCTAAATTCTAAATGTAAACTCAAGAGAGCCCTCTAACCTTCGCTCAATGTTAAACATTGCTACTACCAAGGCAGCAGCTTCTGTTTCTTACTTTGCTTATTACTCTCTTGTCTTCCCCTTATTTGAGTAAGTTGTTTAGTAGTTCTCATTAATATACTAACAGCCCTAAATGTCTGACTTTGTGGAGTTTAATTGGTTTCTTGTGGCTTTGGTTGAACTGAGCTCCCACTGAGCTTAATAGTCTTTATATTACATTATCAATTAGCTAAAGCTATTTGCCATTGCTAACAGCTCTGCCCCTAAACTGCTTTAGCAGTCATGTGTTACCAACTGCTGCTGCACATAGGCAGAAGCCCCCTTCATCTTGGCCTTATCACTTCATGTTTTTATATCCCTTTACAATGCTCTTTTAATACATTTAAAGTGGTATATTTGCTTATGAAGATTAACCACTAGTTGCAACAGTACACAATCTTATATGAATAAAATATTTACTAAGATAAGACAACTCCTCAAGAGGGACTTAGCTAGCTACTGCTGCTGCCGATAGACAGCAGCTGCTGCTCATTGTTGTCCAGTGCAGCAACCTCTTTCCCGTTTTGAAATTTTATAATTTACTCTATACAACTTGTTTAATCCTAACTTCTAGCATAATTTCTTTATGATAGGCTTTCTATAGCATGCTTTCCAATTTGCCTAATTTACTAGCATGCACTGCTATCTGTCACTGCTGCCCATGAGCAACAGTTTCACCCCTTTTGCTTGGCTATCGGTCCAGTCATTATTTTACTTATTAAGCCTATTAACCTTAAAGAGTTACATATTCACATTTTACCTAAGTACAGCAGTTAGGAAAATTTTAAGATCTAACTATACTCAATAAGAATTCAAGAAGGAAAACATTAACTTTTCCTCATCCATGCTCACTGCTGTTGTCGTGGACAGCAGCTCTACCGCCTAGTTCATACCACTTTGGCTTCTTATTTGATAAGTTATACACATCCTCGTTTGTTCCCAAGTTACATAGAGGGTGCAGATAGTATTTCAACCTATTTTCTCAAAGAATTTGACTCAAATGTTTGGGTTCTATAGACTGCTCTACATAGCACTAAATGTTATCTTAACATGTTGCCCAAAATAGTACCCAAAGTTGCTTTGATATGAAAATTTTCAACCAATGTTTTAGCCTACAAATGCACTTTGCTTGCAATTAACATGCTAAATCACTTTAATCATCAATACATGAACTATAAAATTCACTTTCCAGCTTTGAGTTTGCCTAATATCTGACTTTTAGACATAACAGTCCATTTGGGACTTTTATCAAACAAGTGGTGTACATAGTTTTGTTTTACCAAACTAACTGCCATTTGTTTACATTAACAATCCATAATAACCTCCTTATTGCTCCACAGCCCACCTATCTCCTTATGCCTAATTTCCATACATAACAGTAGCATTAAATCTTACAGCCACAACATAGCAATAAAAAGGAAAACAGTCCTTCAAGTTCAATGATCAGTCACTAGGTCATGGCAGTCACTTTTTAACAAGAATGGAATGAAAAAGGAATGGAGGGGGATTGGAAGAATTACCTTAGTTGCTCAGAGATTGCAACTGGCTATTCAATTTCCTTCTCCTTCTCAGCCGTAGCCTTAACTGCTCTATCTTTGTGATTGCTAAACTTTGGAGTTCAGTGAAGTAGTATGACTATCTGAGCTTGAGATGTCTTATATGGCCATATAAGGCTGAATCTCCTTATCTCTCAGTCACTCTACCTGACCCCTAGCTGGCCTCTACATAGCCACCCTACCAAGCAGCAACACTCATTCCTAGTCTAGATAACTTGGCCCCTATGGACCCTGCCAGAACCAAAGCTACTCTAGTTCTTCTTATCATCTTCCACTCTACCCCAACTGCTATTTGATGGCTAACTGAACTACTTCTTAACCAGGAACTAACTTAGCATTAGTACGACTTGCTAACTGAATGAATGCCCAAGCCATCACACTGCTTCTTTAATTAGTTTAAGAACAGTCCCCCTTTTTTTTTGTTACACCTCAGTTGATTCAGTGAATTGGGTTAGTTTGACAATTTGATTTGGGCTTACACATATTTCCTAATAAAACAATAGTCCTTAATGCTAACAGTGAAAGGCTTGCAAAATATACGCAACAAATTAAGGTAGTCCTATATTTAAAATGTGGACTTCAATAATTATAAATATTTCATGAATTCTTATTTACCAAATTTGATTATGTTAACAGAATAGCACCCACATCATCAAAATAGTGGTTCCATATATTTTAATGATTCTTGGTAGAACACTATTAACCTTATTTATCACCAAATAATATATTTTGAATGAAATACTTAAACACATATGTAGCTTTATATCCAGAATCTATCTCAATTAAGCCACATTGACTTTCTTTTTCATTCTTAGTATTTAAATACCATTATAATAAGGTAAACCCAATCTACCTCATTTGATATACATATTTTTGTAATATATATAATTTAATCCCAAGGTTATAACAACATTATCTAATAAGAATTTTATTTATTAAATTCTTATTTTAATATTACCCAAAATTTGGGTTATCACATTCTTTCCCCTTATAAGTATTCTGTCCCCGGAATCACAATACTGAATCATTCTTAATCGGTTTAGATTTTATTCTTTCTCGTAACCTTATCGTTGAATTATTTCAACATACCATTTCTTTATATTTTTCTTAAAAATTTAAAATAAATCATTTATTTTCACTCTAGGTTTTAAACTTTAACCTTTAATTTAATCATTCAAGATATTCTAAATTTTTGGATTGTCACAATTGTCCTATAGCGAAACCAAGTTCAGCGGGGATGGTGACTCAAAGGTCATCCTGACAAAGTCAAAGTCGGTGGTTCTGGGAAGAAGCGTTTACGTGATCGCCCAAAAACGCGAGAAACCCAAACGAGGTGATCACGGATAAGCTAATCATAAACTCTTGCGAAGTTTAAAACTTATTAGATATCGGTTCTACCCATTCTTTTATTCTCCTACTTGTGCTCAACGTTTGAACTTGACTCCTGAGAAATTAGACTTTGACTTATCTGTTGAAACTCCGTTAGGAGAAACTTTCATTACATCCACTATTTATAAATCTTGCTTGATTCAAGTTGGGACCATCACATTACCTGTTGATCTCATCTCTTTAAAGATACTTGCATTTGATGTGATTTTAGGGATTGATTGGTTAACTACTCATCATGTCAAAATTAATTGTTTTTGTAAGGTCGTTAGTTTTCATATTTCTAACCAACCTGTTATGCGAATTCAAGCAACCAAACCACTAAAGTCAATCACTGTCATATCAAACCATAAAGCCATTCATTTATTGAAAAACAGATGTCAAGCTTTCTTAGCTCATGTCATGGATTTAAACAAAAATACGTCAGATTTGAATAATATTTTTGTTGTTAGCAAATTTCCTGACGTATTTCCTGAAGAACTTTCTGGCCTACCCCCAAAGCATGATATCGAATTTTGTATCGACCTTGAACCCGGTACAAAACCCATTTCTAAAACCCCATATCAAATGGCTCTTATTGAACTTCAGGAGTTAAAAACCCGACTACAGGAGTTGTTGGATATTGGTTTCATTTGTCCTAGTACATTTCCTTGGGGTGCTCCTGTTTTATTCGTAAAGAAGAAATATGGGAGTGTGCGACTTTGCATTGACTATCGGGAGTTGAACCATGTTACCATCAAGAATAGGTACCCACTACCTCGCATTGATGACCTATTTGACCAGTTGCAAGGTGCTAAATTCTTCTCAAAAATTGATCTTCGTTTCGGATATCATCAATTAAAGATTAAAACTGAGGATATTCCGAAGACTACCTTCAGAACTTGTTACGGGCATTACGAATTTCTAGTCATGTCTTTTGGATTGACTAATACTCCTGCGAATTTCATGTATATGATGAACCGAGTATTCAAGGAATATTTGGATCATTTTTTGGTTGTCTTTATTGATGACATCCTCATCTATTCCAAAAGTCGTGAAGATCATGAGCAACACTTGAGTTTGATACTCCAAAAGCTTCGTGAAAACAAGTTATATGCCAAGTTGAAGAAATGCGAGTTCTGGCTTGAAGAAATAGCATTTCTTGGGCACGTGGTATCAAAGTATGGAATATCAATTGACCCGGCAAAGATTGAAGCAATACAAATTTGGGAGCAACCTAAGTCAGTAACCGAAGTACGTAGCTTTCTGGGCTTAGCTGGTTATTATCGGAGATTCATGAAAGGATTTTCTCGAATCGCTACTCCATTAACTCAGCTGACTCAAAAAGATACAAAATTCGAATGGAGCAAGGAATGTGAGAAGAGTTTCCAAGAACTCAAGAGGAGACTCATTTCGGCACCTGTTCTGACAATACCATCAGGTTCGGAGGGATTTGTCATTTATAGTGATGCTTCAGGCAAAGGTTTAGGATGTGTTCTCATGCGACATGGGAAAGTCATAGCCTATGCCTCGCGCCAACTCAAAGAATATGAGAGGAATTATCCTACTCATGATCTAAAGTTGGCAGCAGTCGTTTTCGTGTTAAAGATCTGGAGGCACTACCTATATGGGGAGAAAGTGGAGATCTATTCAGATCATAAAAGCCTCAAATATTTCTTTACCCAAAAGGAACTCAACATGCGACAACGACGTTGGCTCGAGCTGTTGAAAGATTACGACCATACCATTCAATACAATCCTGAAAAAGTGAACGTGGCAGCTGACACATTGAGTAGAAGATCATATGCGGGAACGAGTGTGATGCTGTCAACACAAAGGCCCATTTTGTGTGATTTAAAAAAGATGAAACTTCGGGGACCCTGATGTCAAGTATACGCGTAGAACCGACTTTAATCGATAAAGTTAAAGTTGCTCAAGCCACAGACCCAGAGCTGACCCGTATGAAGAAGAAAGTACAAGAAGGTGTTATTCCAGAAGCAAAAATCGATGAAGAATGAATACTTCGAGTCAACTCCAGACTTTGTGTTCCTAACGACTTTGATTTAAAATACAAAATAATGATGGAGGCACACAACACACCATTTGCAATTCATCCCGGAAGTACTAAAATGTATCGTGATCTTCGACATACATTTTGGTGGAGCAATATGAAGAGAGAGATCGCAGAGTTTATCTCAAGATGTTTAACTTGTCAACGTGTTAAGGCGGAGCATCAAGTGCCAAAGGATCCATTGCAACCACTTGAGATTCCAGAATGAAAGTGGGAGCACATTAACATGGATTTTGTTACTGGTCTTCCCAAGGTTTCTCAAGACATAGATGCAATTTGGGTCATTATCGATAGATTAACCAATTTTGCTCATTTCTTGTCTATACGAGAAACTTATTCACTTGAACGTCTTGCTCGTATGCACATAAATGAGATTGTGAGATTGCATGGTATGCTAGTATCCATAGTTTCTAATCAAGACCCTAGATTCACTTCACGATTTTGGGTTAGCTTACAGAAAGCTATGGGCATAGATTTACGATTCAGTTTGGCATACCATCCTCAAACGGACGGGCAATCGGAAAGGACTATTCAAACTCTTGAAGATCTATTGAGACTTTGTATTCTAGACTTCAAAGGGAGTTGGGATAAGTACTTACCATTGGTGGAATTCTCCTACAACAACAGTTATCAGGCAAGTATAGGTGTGGCTCCATTCGAAGCATTGTATAGACGAAAGTGTTGCTCTCCAGTATATTGGGATGAGGTGGGTGAAGCAACATTATTGGGACCAGAGTTGGTACGTATGACTACAGAAAAGATCCAAATGATCAGACAAAGTATAAAAATGGCACAGGATCGACAAAAGAGTTATACAGATCTTCATCGAAAGGATGTGGAATTTAATATTGGGGATCATGTATTGTTACGTGTTGCTCCATGGAAGGGAGTTACAAGATTCGGGAAGAGAGAAAAGCTCAATCCATGATTTGTTGGTCCATTTGAGATTCTTGACCGAGTAGGAAGTATGGCCTATAGACTCGCATTACCTCCAAGCATGTCTCGTGTTCATAATGTTTTTCACATATCTGTGCTTCATAAATATGTGAAAGACCCAAATCAAATTATTTAGTTGGAACCAGACGAGATAGCCGAAGATTTAACGTACGAGGAGGTACCTGTCAAGATCTTCGATAGGAAGGAACATGTCCTACGCACAAAGGTTATACCACAAGTCAAAGTTTTGTGGAGGAACCATGCTATTGAGGAAATGACTTGGGAGTCAAAATCGAAAATGAAAGTGAGGTATCATCACCTTTTCAAAACACCAGGTACGTACGTCAATTTCGAGGACAAAATTTCATAAGGAGGGGAGGTTATAAGACCCTAACTTTTATGAATAAAATAGAATTTCCTCTATTTTTTATTTTGAAATAGTAAGTGGTTGATTCGATTAATGTGGTTAGTTATGGATAAAATGCGCAAATATTTTAAATAAACAAGTAGTTATAAAATATTCATTGTTGTCGGGGAATATTCGTTTGGTCGTAGAGTATTCTTGTTGTCGGGAAATATTCGTACGACAGCGTAGCCATTTGTGGGCTCCATAACGGAAAACTGTCGGATGAAGAAAACGACACAAATGAGTTTTTTAATAATAACGGCGTAACGGTTATCATTAAAACTGTTGGAATACCCGGTGGTTAAAATATGTCTACGCGGTGTTGCACAAAGATGGCACTTCAGTATTGCACAATAATTCTAATTATTGATTCTTACGTGAAAGTCACTACTCTCGATAATTGTTACGGTAATTATTGTTCAATATTTTATTTTATTGATTCAATAATTGCTACGTTGATATTTTATATTATTGATTCAATAATTGTCACTGCACAGTATTTCCCATTATCAGATCAATAATTCATATTATTTGAATAATATTATTAGATAACATTATTGGCAATGTCTAAGGAAGTTCTGTCTAGAAAAGGGGTTTAGTTACCTAATTACGCGCCAGTAAGGAGAAATTCTTATCGAAAAGCCTCATCTTTCTTGGGAACGACCTGGTTGTCATTATTGTGATTTTGTAATATTATTTGTGAATAATTAATTATTAATTTATATGATAAGAAAATATTTATTTTATGTGGATATAAATGAAGGAATTAATGCTGAGGTATTTTATCAGTATTTTATCGAAATAGAGGTGTTGAAAATCATCCGTATGTGGATTTCGGTCATATTTTGTTTAGAATTTAGAAAAACTTTCTTCTACAAAGTTGTAGAGAATTAAATTCCTATGAAATGGACATAAGATTCAAATTTTTCTGATAAAATGGCTATTTATTATAAATTATTAAAGTTCCAGAATAATTAATTTTTGGAGTTAAAAATATTTTTTTAAAGAAAAACATTTTTTTTGTGTTGGTTGGCCCCACTGGTGTACTGATGAATTTGGTCAAGGGTGGGCCTGAAATTTTTTTATAAAATATTATTTTATTAAATTTTCTGCTTTGGCGTTCTAAGCATTTTCTTATAAATAGGGTGCTTAAGTTAGAATTGAAAATCACACCAGAATCTAAAGTTTTTTCTCTCTATTATATCGAACGTATTTTTGTGAGTATTTAGATATCTTGAGTATTGCTATACAGCGCAAGTTTCCTTTAGCATTATATCCAATATTTCAGCGAGAAGTACTATTCTTTTGAGGTAAGGGATGTTATTTTTTTCATAAATGATATTATTTCTTTTAATATTATTATACCAAAATATTGATATGAATTTTATTGTGAAAGTTTTATATTTTTGTGTCGGGGTTACTATTCACGTATACGACACTATTCATGAATACAACATTATTCACAGAAAAATTAAGTTTTCTTTTCTTTATCCAAGTTGTCTATTATGGTTACTATCTTTGATTATATATCTCCATGTTTTGATCACTACAAGAAAAAGGCCTAATAGCGACCAAGACTATCAGCGACCGTATATCTGGTCGCTGATACTATTAATTGCGACCGACATCTGCGATCGTACCTTAATCTAGTCGCTAATTACTATCAGCGACCGTATGCGGTCGCTGAGAGGTCGCTATTACAAATTTTCCTCATAAAATTTGGCACGAAATGTTGGCGCCAAGGTTTTGTACGACCACTTAACATCAGCGACCGCATGCAGTCGCTGATAAGTCCATGTCATTAAAAGTCAGTGACCGCATGCGGTCGCTGTTAGCGGTCGCTATTAGCTTTCGCTGATCAAACTAAATGAAATCAGTATTAGGCATTCGCTCGACACAGCAGACAAAAGAAAAAAGAAGAAGAGGGAGCTCAACATAGAGAGAAGAGGGAGAAAGGGGGAAGAAGAGAAGAAGAAGAAGGAGGAGAGGAGAAGAGAAGAAGCTTTCACCGCACCACCGGGCCACCATATCCGCCATCGCCCAACCTGCCGCCACCAAACACTGGTATGTATTTATATCTGTTAGATTAGATTAAATACTGTTAAATTCTTCAAGTGGTTGTTCGATTTGATTGGATTTCCAAATTTTACAATTTTTATTCTTGAATGTGGTGTGTAATTGCTTTGATGTAAAGACCTAATTTTTATTCTTGAATTTTGATGTGTAATTGCTTGTGATTACATACTGTTGAATTGCTTGTGATTTAAAGACCTAATTTTAGCACTTGAATGTGGTGTGTAATTGCTGCAGTTGAATGTGGTGTGTTATATATCACATGTATTGTTGTGGGATTTTGATTATTTCTGGGTGGGAGACTTGTACTCTCATTCATAGTGTGGTCGCACTCCAAATAATTACATAAGAGAAAAAGATTGTTGCTACATTACATGGTAGTACCAACCTTAGTTCACCCAACATTAAAGCATGGGCAGTGTAGCATAAAAGTTTAATACAACCCAAATAATTAAATATAATGGATTAATTTAACAATACAACTTTTATTAATTACAGTGACTAAGGTTGGAAACTTACAAGCTAGGTTTCTGGAAAGACCACTGATTCTAGAAAATTATGAATAGAGGTTTATAGAGAGTCGAGAGAGGCTAAAAAAAGGGATGCCTTGCACTAAAGAAAAGTCTCTCCTTTTATAGATAGCAACAATTCCCCCACTAAAAAGGGATGTTTTTGCCTTGGATTCTTTAAACCAATAAAGCTTTTGCTTGATTGATAAATGTTTTGTCAAAATTACTTTTTGTTAAAGTTATGGGTTTTAGGTGTAAGAGCACTTTTGAGATAAATAAATTTACTGAATATATTGGATTCTCCTAAATTATGCCCTGAATTATAGTTGTGCACATTCTGTTTTGTTGTTGAGATTATATTTTGCTGAAATTGGAATTCACATCCTTTGATTTGGGACTTCATATTATTTGGAAATCTGTGGGCCTATAAACATAATCTTAAATATTAGGGCTTAACCCAAAACCTTGGTTGCAATATATGATTATACTTATACCAATCCAATATCATGAACATGAGTATGACATAAAACATAACTAGGAATTAAGTTTATCCATAATTCAATCAAGAAGAAGGTTCAAAGAAGTTTATCCATAATTCACATCAAATATGCTAATTGATGTTAATTATAAAATTCATTTATAATGTATGTTTGTTAAAACTAAAATTCATGTATAATTGTATATTGGTAATGTTTTGATTGATATTATATTGGTAATGTATATGGGTTTGAATTTTTTACTACTTTAATTTGCATTCAATCGTTATTGTTTTGGTCTTATTGTATTGGAAATTTGTATATTTCTCTTGGTTTGTGTCTTGGGTGCCTAGAAATGTCCATATATGCATGCTTGAGTCGTGCATGTGGTCGGGTCCATATTGTAGGGAGACTCGCTAATTTTTTTAAGTATTATAAGTATAAGTTTGAAAAATGTTCATAAGTATTATAAGTATAAGTTTGTAGTTGAATTTTTTTTACCTCTTTTATTATGAACAGTTTTAGGTTTAAAATATATAATAGCTTTTGGTTATAGGAAATCTATGCACATTATTGAAATAAAATGAGAAATTGAATTGTTTGAATATGCGAGTAGCTTAATTTTAGTAATTCTCAGTAAATTGGGTTCTGTTTATATAGAGAGCCTGGGTGCTGCTTATCAATTGGATATAAATATATTGGTGATCCACTAGAGCCTATTAAGAAATTTGCTGGAGTGATGGGTTTGATTTGGGGTCATGAGGCCACACGAGGCCACGCCAAGCTTAGCCAAGCCTCACGGGGCCAAGCCAAGCTTGGTTGTCAGCATGGTAAGCTATTGGGGGGTTGTTAAGCCAAAATAGGCAGTGCTAGGGAACTGTTAGTGCAACAGAGAAGGTAACTAGACACACTTGGTTAATAAAGAGACTGTTTTGGCTATAACAGAAAAACAAGGGTATTTAACACTTATGTATACAAGAATAAAGCTACAAAATGTTATAGAAGCTATAAATTGCTCAACCAAGTTGTGACTATCCCAAAACATAAAAGATTATAGAAAGGGAATAGTGAGGGTATAATCTTAAAACATGTTAATGAGGCCTTAGATGGACTCTTCAATTCTTAGCGTGAAGCCTTAGATGGTGGTCGTTTTCTTAAGAAGAAACATTTCAATGCATCTGAATACTAACCAAATATGTATTACTGATATAAAGCTAGCATGAATGAAATACCTTATGTATTCACTTACGATAACAATAAAAACAAATTTAAAACAAATTAAAATAAAATAACATGATATAATATAACTATTAAACTAAGTAGTATTTACTTATTTTCTCATACTAAATTTAATAACATTTAAAGTTTCTCATACTGCTTTAATTTGCATTCATTCGTTAACATTGAGTATGCTTAAATGTTAATCATATGCTTACAAGTATGCTCAAGTCATATGCTTACAAGTATGCTAAAATGTTAATCATATGCTTATAAGTATGCTCAAGTCATATGGTTACAAGTATGCTCAAGTCATATGATTAATAAGCTCATGTTGTCTGTAGTAGGTACCTTGGAATCATGGACCTCTATTCAGACCGTAGTTAGATGGCACGACGAAAAGTCAAGTGCCCAGATAGTGCTTCTGGTTTGAATTTAGAAATTGGGTTGCCAAGTGTTTTTGGAGTATCGTATAGTCACGGAATGTATGAATGGTAAGTCGCAGAATCGATGTCCATGTTTGAAGTGTAAGAATGTAAATTATATGGACAGAGACGGGTAAACTATCATTTACTTGTTTACGGGTTCATAAAAATTACTGAAGAATCTTTGGTGGGCACATGGGCACGTAAGAGATGGTGGCATCACGTATACACAATTCGGGGCAAGAGTACTCATCTAATGAATGAAATGTTTCATGATATTGCAGGGCCAGATTTTGATTGGGAACAAGGTAAAGAGCAACCTATGAATTCTGATGCCAAAGACTTCTTTAAGTTGTTATGTGAGACCCCAAATTTTATGAAATGAAAGTATTCAATTTTCTTATAATTATTCTATTTAGTAAATGGTTAAATTGATAAAAGGTTAAAGTTAAGGGTGATATGTGATTTTTTTTTAAAATAAGCAAGTTGTCATAAAATAATCGGTGGTAAAAGTATAGTAATACGCTTGGTTGCATAGTAGCACACGGTATTGTAGAGTATCTTTGATTATTGATGCTTACGTGAGAAGTCATTCAGTTTTATTCAATTATTATCACAATATTTTATATTATTAAATCAATAATTGAGACAACAAAGTTATTCATATTATTAATTACAATATTGACAATGTCTAGAAGTTCTGTTAAGGAGAGGTTAGATAATCTAATTGCACGCCAATAGAGAAAAATCCTTATCGGAAAGCCCCCTCTTTCCTGGGAACGACCTGGTTGTTAAATATTGTGAGTTATAATATTAATGATGAATAAGTTCGTGTTGATTAAAGATGAAATTGATAGTTCTATTATGTTGGAATTATTAGTGTTAGTGGAAATCGACATTTATTTCGATAATAATTGATGCCTGGAGGTTATATTGACCAATCAAGTAATTAACCGGATAAATGAGCAATTAATTGCTATTGATTCACTTGATTATAACTATTTTTTCACATGTGTGTACTATTGATTCACATTCATTTACTATTAGGGGAGTTGGTGCAAGATTGATAATACTTGCATGACTAAATTAAAAATAAAGGAAAAGAGGAAGGTATTATAATGTAATATTTCGAGCCCCAAAACGTGTAATTATTGAAACTATATTTTCCTATAAATAGAAGCTCATTCTTCCTTCATTTCTCACCAATTCACTAAGTCTCACAAGAGCAATTATTAGAGAGAAATTATAGAGAGAAAGAAGAAGAGAAGTCTGCTACCTCACTATTCCAATATACAGCTCTCTTCTAAGGTAAGGGGTATTATTCTTTCGTATTCATGAAGAGAGTTATTTTCTTTCAATACTCATAAGAGTTGTTATTAAATTCTTTATTATTATGTTGGAATAACCTGTCTATGCGAAGTACCGCATACATGGTAAAATTCTTCTGTTATTCCATTCTTTATTATTCTGTTGGAATAACCTATCTGTCTTGATCTATCGTGCATGCCCGTGAATTCTGTTGTTATTCCATTCTTTATTATTCATTGGAATATCCTCGTCTGCAATGCGATTACGTATGACCTGGTTCCGTTCTTTATTATTCTGTTGGAATATCTTGTCTGTGCGGATTACGCATGACCTGGTTCCACTCTTTATTATTCTATTGGGAATAACCTGTCCGTGGGGTCTATCGCATGCCTGGTGAATTCTTCGGTTATTTTATTCTTTATTATTATGTTGGAATAACCTGTCTATGTGGATTACCACATGCATGGTGAATGATCCTTCGTATTCATTCTTTATTAAATTATGGAAATGATCTGTCTACGTGGATTACCGCATGACGGGTGAAAATCCATTTGTAGTTTCGTATATTCTATTTATAAAATCCCAAATTTTATGAATAAAGATTTAAATATCTCAAAATATTTTTTTGAATATTATGGTGTGAATTTGAGATAATGTTATAGTTGTGGGTAGTATTTATAAATTTTGCAAAGTATGCAAGTTGTTATATAATATTCGATTGGTCGGGGAATATTCATTTTAACAGGGAATATTCGTACGACGGCACAATCATTGGTGGACCCCACAATGGAATTATTGTCCGATTGAGAAAACGACAAAAATATTTTTATGAAAATAACGGCGAAAGTTTTACCGTTAATACTATTGAACTACTCGATAGTAAAAGTACAGTAATATGCGTGGTTGCATAGTAGCACACGGTATTGATTATTGATGCTTACGTGAGAAGTCACTCAGTTTTGTTCAATTATTGCTTCAGTAATTGTTGCATAGTATCTCACGTTATTTGATTCAATTATTGTCGATATTTTATATATTATTAAATCAATAATTGAGATGACAGAGATATTAATATTATTATTTACAATATTAACGATGTCTAGAAGTTCTGCTAAGGAGAGGTTTGGTCACCTAATTGCGCGCCAATAGGGAGAAATCCTTATTGGAAAGCCCCCTCTTTCCTGGGAACGACCTGGTCGATTAATAGTGTGAATTATAATAATGATGATGAAGTTTTGTTTTATTAGTATTATTAATGTAATAAAATGTAAAAAGCTTTTATATAAAATGTAATACTTTTATAAAGTTATTCGTTTATTAGACTATAAATAGAATATATTATATTCTATTATGCATAGTATTTTGCATAGTAAAATATTTTTATATAAAATGCAATACTTTTTATAAAGTTATTTGTTTTATTAGACAATAATTAGAATATATTATATTTTATTATGCATAGTGTTTGCATAGTGCCTGCGTAGTGTTTTGCATAGTAAAATCTTTTTATATAAATGAATACTTTTATAAAGTTATTTATTTTATTAGACAATAATTAGAATATATTATATTTTATTATGCATAGTGTTTTGCAGATAGTGCTCGCATAGTGTTTTTTGCATAGTAAAATCTTTTTATATAAAAATGTAATACTTTTATAAAGTTATTTATTTTATTAGACAATAATTAGAATATATTATATTTTATTATGCATAGTGTTTGCATAGTAAAATCTTTTTATATAAAAATGTAATACTTTTATAAAGTTATTCGTTTTATTAGATTATAAATAGAATATATTATATTTTATTTAAAAGATTTTGTTTTATTAGAATATTTTATAGTAAATCAATCTGACCGTCCGTTTAAAAGTAAATCAATCTGGACCATTCAGGAATTAGTTACTATTCAGTCCATTCTCCTATAAATAGAAGCTCATTCCTTTATTATTTCTTACGAATTCACTGAAACTCTAGAGAGAGAAACTATAGAGAGAAAGAAGAAAAGTATTATGTTACTTCACTACTCCTATATCATGTTTGTTCTAAGGTAAGGGATATTATTTGTTGTACTCGTAAGGGGTATTATTTCTTTCGTATTCATGAAGAGAACTTCAGTTATTCCATTTTTTTATTCTGTTGGAATAACCTTTGATATACCTGCCCACCCTATACTTGGTGAAATTCTTTTGTTATTCCATTCTTTATCATTATGTTGAATAACTTTTTCTATCGCCAAGTACCGCATACATGGTGAAATTCTTCTATTATTCCATTCTTTATTATTCATTTGGAACATCATGTGCATGCATTTACGCATGACTTCGTTACGTTATTTATTATTCTGTTAGAACATCCCGCTTGGCAAGCGTAATTTCCTTGACCGGGTTCCGTTATTTATTATTACGCTGGAATATCATGTCCGTATGCTTACATATGACCGTTCCGTTATTTATTATTCTATTGGAATAACTTTGCCTCTCTGCTATCTATCGTATGCCTGGTGATTTCTTTTGTTATTCCATTCTTTATTATACTCAGTTGGTTAAAGTTTTGACTTCTATACTCCATGAAATTAGTGGAATATCCTTGATATTTGCACTTCATCCAGTCTCTTTTCATCGAAATATTCTTCTGAGCATTCTTGAATTTTACTCTACAAAGAAGTATCATGTTGACAATTTGGACGTTATTAGTTCCTGGATAAATTAATTCTTGAACTTGTTTTATTAAATTCTTATATCATTGTCATCATCCTCATGTTTATATTATGTTGAAAGTCATCTCATGGCTGTGGTGTGCATAAATGGACTTGGTATGATTATGACCAGGGATTATTCGGTGTAATCATGACCGTAATGTTACAAATGATGTGGTAAAAGTCCTCATTGGCCCGTAGTGCATTGATAGACAGTTGTTGGCATGATCATGACCATTGATGAATACACGAATATCCTTGGCCCGTGGTGCATGGATAATTTATGGTCGTGATACTAATGAATATCCTTTGCCATAGTGCAAGGATGATGTGGATTATTTATTAAGTTTGAGTCTCAATGATAAAATGATGAAAACCTTTTAAACCATAAAAGATAGTAGATTTTATTCTCTACTTGACTCTTTTAATGGATTGCTTGTTCACCGCAGCTTAAACTTGATGTCTATTGTATTTTATCGGTTTAACATTGTTGAAGACTAATGATAATTTATTCTGCATTATCTTAGTCATAATATTTTTTACTGGGCTAGTTGAGCTCACTCTTTCCTTCACTGTTCTCTTCAGAAAATGAGAATATAGCTAGGACGAGTCGGGGAATGGATTGACAGTCCAGATGATAGCATTAGTAGTCCTCACTATTTTGTTAAATAGTGTGATAATAAATGTAATGAAGACTGAATTTGAGTTTGTATACTGTCTATGAGGACTCCATTGAGTGTGGATATTGTCTAGAAGGCAATATTCTTGTTTAAACTCTCAGTTTATGTTTTGTCGTATTTTACACGACAGTTGTATAATTAAGTTGTATTTGATTTATATACCATGTATTTGACGACTCAAGATGGGTGATGTATACCAATTTTGGGGGCGTCACAGTTGCTATCAAAGCTTAGGGATATGATCTCTGGCTGAGATGTGAGACAAGAACTAGGAGGGGAGAGACGGGGAATTACTTCGCTAGTATGACCTACCTAAGTTTATTTGGTATTTAATTGGTCGGTCAGAGTATAGGGATAATATGTGATTTGTTAATTAACCCTTGTTTTGTGGCGATGTTGAAAATGGCATCTGAAAATGTTGAGGTAAGCAATGGAGCACATGAGACCGCTTGAGTCATCACGATCAATAGCCATAATAATGTGCATTAGGAAGGCGATAATCCTCCTGTAAACAAACAACACTGATCAAATGACGAACGACGGTACGTTTAGGAGCTTTTTAGAATTCATACAACACCAAACGAGAGAGACTCCTGTTCATAATGCAGGTGGAATCAATGGCAACCCACGGTCAATCACCGCTAAGCAGTTCAAGGAGCTGGGAGCACCGGAGTTTTTGGGAAAGCCAGACCCACTTAAGGCAGAGTCGTGGATTAAGCAGATCACCAAGATATTTGATGTCTTGGGATGCTCCGAGGAGCAAAAGGTTCCTTTTTCCACCTTCATGTTGCGAGCAGAGGCAGATTACTAGTGGGAATCTATAAAGCGTACTCAACCTGCCACACTGAAGATGACTTGGGAGAAGTTCCAAGAATTGTTCAACGACAAGTACTTTTCCGAAAGTATTCGTCACATGAAAAAGGTAGAATTTATCAAGTTGAAGAAAAATAATATGACCGTGTCGCAGTACGAGGCTAAGTTTGTGGAATTATCCCGATTGCATCCCATTTGGTCGATAATGAGGAGCGAATAACGCGAATGTTTCTGCAAGGTTTGAAACCCGATATACGTCAATACCTCATTTCTCACAAACTTTGTTTATATTCAGATGTTGTGAATAGGGCTCAGTTATTGGAGCGCGATAATGAGTCAGCACAACCAAAAGGCAATAACCAACAACACGATAATAATTGTACCAGTGGCAACGGCCATCGGAACAATGATAACCATCGTGGGTGGAATTATCATTCCAAGAATGGTAACCACTTCAGTGGTAATCATGGCCAAGATAATAGAAGTGGAAATTTCAAGAAGAGAAGGTTCAATAATGATGGAAAGACAGCAGCATCAGCACCCGTTTCAAAGGAAGAAGAACGGCCATTGATCGTATGTTTCAAATACGGACAGGAGGGACACATCCGTCCAAACTATACGCAGCAATCCAAAGCGTGTTTCAATTGCGGAAGAGAAGGTCACCTAGCTCGATTTTGTTGTGTAGTGAAGTCAAGTCCAGCTGGGATACTGACGCCAAAGGATGTCCCAAACAAGTCAAATTCGGTAGTTTAAGTGAGAGTGTTTGTCGAGGAACCCGAACGAAGTTGTCACGGGTAAGTTAATCATAAACGCTTACGAAGTCTATACCTTATTTGATACCGGTTCTACCCACTCTTGTATTTCACCTAGTTGTGTTCAATGTTTGAACTTGGCTATTGAGAAATTAGACTTTGACTTATTTGTTAAAACTCTATTAGGAGAAACCTTCGTTACATCCATTATTTATAAATCTTGTTTGATTCAAATCGACACTTTCACGTTACCTGTCGATCTTATCTCTTTGAAAATACTTGCCTTTGATGTGATTTTTGGAATCGATTGGTTAAATACTCATCATGCTTTTCGTAAGGTTGTTAGCTTTTATATTCCTAACCAACCTATTATGCGAATTCATGCAACCAAACCACTAAAGTCAATCACTGTTATATCAAGCCATAAGTAAAGAGCCCCGATCCTTTCGTTGTTGACTTCCTTGTGTGGAATGCACCGAAGCCAGACTATCTGTAGGGGACGTCGTGAATAACGGTGGCAAGTCGATAGGTATTAATGTGATGTGCTATCCAAGTCTTGGATGAGGGTCACAGTTTTGAATGATATTTCTATCGTTAATAAATTTCTTGACGTATTTCTGAAGACTTTTTGGCCTACCCCAGAGCGTGAAATCAAATTTTGTACTGACCCCAATACAAAACCCCATTTCTAAAACCCTTAAATATTTCTTCAACTAAAACGAACGTAACATGCGCCAAAGACGTTGACTCGAGCTGTTGAAGATTACGATCGTACCATTCAATACCATCGTGGAAAAGCGAATGTGGTAGCTGAAGCGTTGACTAGAAGATCGTATGCGTTTATGAGTGTGAATATACGAACCTACGTGAAGATAACGAATATACGAGTAAAATCGACTTTAATCGATAAAGTTAAAGCCACTCAAACTACACACCCGAAGTTGATGAATGTGAAATAAAAGAAGGTTCAAGAGGGCGTTATTATAGAAGTAAGAATTGATGAAGAGATGAAATGTCAACCCTCAATTTAATTGGTCCATTTGAAATCCTCGATTAAGTAGGAACTGTGACTTATAGACTCGTTTTACCGCCAAGTATGTCGCGTGTTCATAACGTTTTTAACGTATCGATGTTACGTAAATATGTGGATAACCCGAACCACATTATTGATTTAGAACCGGACGAGATAGCGGATAATTTAACATATGAAGATGTACCTGTTAAAATCTTGGATAAGAAGGATCATATTCGACACTCAAAGGTTATACCTCAAGAGTTAGAATCTAATGAGGTATCCTCATCTGTTCGGCATACCAAGCACGTACGTAAATTTCAAAGGCAAAATTTTATAAGGAGGGGAGATTGTAAAATCCCAAATTTTATGAATAAAGATTTAAATTTCTCAAAATATTTTTTTGAATATTATGGTGTGAATTTGAGATAATGTTATAGTTGTGGGTAGTATTTATAAATTTTGTAAAGTATGCAAGTTGTTATATAATATTCGATTGGTCGGGGAATATTCATTTTAATAGGGAATATTAAATGCGACCAAGACAATCATTAATGGACCACGAAACGGAATTATTGCCGGATTGAGAAAATGACAAAATATATTTTTATGAAAATAACGGCGGAAGTTTTACCGTTAATCTTGTTGAACTACTCTCAGTAGTAAAGTAATGCGAATACGCTGTGGTTGCATAAGAGTAGCACAGGTATTGATTTTGATGCTTACGTGAGAAGTCACTCGCTTTTGTTCAATTATTACTTGATGGTTGTTGCATAGTATCTCAAGTTATTTGATTCAATTATTGTCGATATTTTATATATTATTAAATCAATAATTGAGATGATGAGTTATTAATATTATTGTTTGCAATATTAACGATGTCTAGAAGTTCTCGCCAAGGAGAGGTTTGGTCACCTAATTGCGCGCCATAGGAGAAATCCTTATTGGAAAGCCTCCTCTTTCACAGAAGCGACACAGTCGATTAATAGTGTGAATTATAATAATGATGATGAAGTTTTGTTTTATTAGTATTATTAATTTAATAAAATGTAAAAGCTTTTATATAAAATAGAATACTTTTATAAAGTTATTCGCTTTTATTAGACTATAAATAGAATATATTATATTCTATAGTGTTTTGCATAGTAAATCTTTTTATATAAAAATGAATACTTTTATAAAGTTATTTGTTTTACTAGACAATAATTAGAATATATTATATTTTATTATGCATAGTGTTTTTGCATAGTGCTGCGTAGTATTTTGTATAGTAAAATCTTTTATATAAAATGTAATACTTTTATAAAGTTATTTATTTTATTAGACAATAATTAGAATATATTATATTTTATTATGCATAGTGTTTGCATAGTGCATGCATAGTGTTTGCATAGTAAAATCTTTTTATATAAAATAGAATACTTTTATAAAGTTATTCATTTTATTAGATTATAAATAGAATATATTATATTTTATTTAAAAGATTTTGTTTTATTAGAATATTTTATAGTAAATCAATCTGGACCGTCCGTTTAAAAGTAAATTAATCTGGACCATTCAGGAATTAGTTACTATTTAGTCCATTCTCCTATAAATAAAAGCTCATTCCTTCATTATTTCTTACGAATTCACTGAAACTCTAGAGAGATAAACTATAGAGAGAAAGAAGAAAAGTATTCTGTTACTTCACTACTCCTATATCATGTTTGTTCTAAGGTAAGGGATATTATTTCTTTCGTATCCATGAAGAAAACTTCTGTTATTCCATTTTTTTGTTCTGTTGGAATAACCTGTATACACGGTCTACCCTATACTTGGTGAAATTCTTCTATTATTCCATTCTTTATCATTATGTTGAATAACTTTGCCTATCTTGATACCGCATATATGGTGAAATTCTTCATTATTCCATTCTTTATTATTACATTGGAACATCCTCATCCGTGCATTTACGTATGACCTGGTTACGTTATTTATTATTCTGTTAGAACATCCTGTCGGTGCGAATTTCGTCTGACCTGGTTCCGTTATTTATTATTCTGTTGGAATATCATTCTGTGCGTTTACGCATGACCTGATTCCGTTATTTATTGTTCTGTTGGAATAACCTGTCTCTGCGGTCTATCGTATGCCTAGTGATTTCTTTTGTTATTCCATTCTTTATTATACTCAGTTGGTTAAAGTTTTGACTTCTATACTCCATGAAATTAGTGGAATATCCTTGATATTTGCACTTCATCCAGTCTCTTTTCATCGAAATATTCTTCTGAGCATTCTTGAATTTTACTCTACAAAGAAGTATCATGTTGACAATTTGGACGTTATTAGTTCCTGGATAAATTAATTCTTGAACTTGTTTTATTAAATTCTTATATCATTGTCATCATCCTCATGTTTATATTATGTTGAAAGTCATCTGTGGCCTGTAGTGCATAAATGGACTTGGTATGATTATGACCAGGGATTATTCGGTGTAATTATGACCGTAATGTTACAAATGATGTGGTAAAAGTCCTCATTGGCCGTGAGTGCATTGATGGATGGATGTTGTTGGCATGATCATGACCATTGATGAATACACGAATATCCTTGGCCCGTAGTGCATGGATAATTTGTGGTCGTGATACTAATGAATATCCTTGGCCGTAGTACAAGGATGATGTGGATTATTCATTATCTTAGTCATAATATTTCTTACTGGGCTAGTTGAGCTCACCCTTTCCTTCACCGTTTTCTTCGTGAAATGAGAATATAGCTAGGATTTAGTCGGAAATGGATTGATGATCCAGGATGATAGCATTAGTAGTCCTCACTATTCTCATTAAATAGTGTGATAATAAATGTAATGAGGACCTAATTTGAGTTTGTATACTGTCTATGAGGACTCCATTGAGAGTGGATATTGTCTAGAAGGCAATATTCTTGTTTAAACTCTCAGTTTATGTTTTATCGTATTTTACACGATAGTTGTATAATTAAGTTGTATTTGATTTATGTACCATGTATTTGACGACTCAAGATGGGTGATGTATACCAATTTTGGGGGCGTCACAGTTGCTATCAAAGCTTAGGGATATGATTTCTGGCTGAGATGTGAGACAAGAACTAGGAGGGGAGAGACGGGGAATTACTTCGCTAGTATGACCTACCTAAATTTATTTGGTATTTAATTGGTCGGTTAGAGTATAGGGATAATATGTGATTTATTAATTAACCCTTATTTTGTGGCAGTATTTGAAAATGGCATCTGAAAATGTTGAGGTAAGCAATGGAGCACATGAGACCGTTGAGTCACCGCTGATCAATAGCCATAATAATGTGCATTAGGAAGGCGATAATCCTCCTGTAAACAAACAACACTGATCAAATGACGAACGACGGTACGTTTAGGAGCTTTTTAGAATTCATACAACACCAAACGAGAGAGACTCCTGTTCATAATGCAGGTGGAATCAATGGCAACCCACGGCCGATCACCGCTAAGCAGTTCAAGGAGCTGGGAGCACCGGAGTTTTTGGGAAAGCCAGACCCACTTAAGGCAGAGTCGTGGATTAAGCAGATCACCAAGATATTTGATGTCTTGGGATGCTCCGAGGAGCAAAAGGTTCCTTTTGCCACCTTCATGTTGCGAGCAGAGGCAGATTACTGGTGAGAATCTGTAAAGCGTACTCAACCTACCGCACTGAAGATGACTTGGGAGAAAATCCAAGAATTGTTCAACGACAAGTACTTTCCCGTAAGTATTCGTCACATGAAAGAGGTAGAATTTATCAAGTTGGAGCAAAATAATATGACCGTGTCGCAGTACGAGGCTAAGTTTGCGGAATTATCCTGGTTTGCATCCCATTTGGTCGATAATGAGGAGCGAATGACACGAATGTTTCTGCGAGGTTTGAAACCCTATATACGTCAATACCTCATTTCTCACAAACTTTGTTTATATTCAGATGTTGTGAATAGGGCTCAGTTATTGGAGCGCGATAATGAGTCAGCACAACCAAAAGGCAACAACCAACAACACGATAATAATTATACCGGTGGCAACGACCATCGAAACAATGATAACCATCGTGGGGGGAATTATCATGCCAAGAATGGTAACCACGTCGGTGGTAATCATGGCAAATTTTGGGGGCGTCGCACTATTATACTCGTATGAGATATCATTTCTTTTGTACTCGTCATGGAATATCATTTTCTTTGGTATTTTTCTTATGAGTTACTATTCATGAGTTACTATTCACCCAGTTACTATTCACTCTAGTATTATTCACTCGGGTATTCGAGACACTTTCCGTGCTGGAGTACTATTCACGAGTTACTATTCACGAGTTACTATTCACCCGATTACTATTCACTCTAATATCATTCACTCTGGTATTCGGGACACTTTTCGTGTCGGGGTACTATTCATGAGTTACTATTCACAAGTTACTATTCATGATACCCAAAATAGGTATACAACACCCATTCCTTTGGCCGAGTCGCCAAATACATGGTAAAGATAGTACAAGCAACCCATTCTAAGTCGCTACATGGTACATAAAACAAACTACAATAATACAATTGTCGCAAGCAAAATACGACAACACATACTACGTGAGTTTAAATACAAATATTGTCTTCTAGACAATATCAACACTCAAATAAGTCCTCATTACAATTATTCATACACTATTTTACGTAAATAGTGAGGATCGCTAAAAACATCTTTCTAGAACCATCACCCATACCCCGACTCGATCCTCGCTATGTTCTCACCTCCCGAGAAGAAAAATGGAACAAAAAGGAAAAGGGTGAGCTCAACTAGCCCAGTAAAGAATATTATAACTAAGATAATATACAACAAATTATCATTAGTCTTCAACAGGAAAAATATGATAGAATATAATAGACAACAAGTTTTAGATCAACAAATGCAGCGAAAACAACAATCCATTAGAAGAGTCACGTAGAGAATGAATTCTACTATCTTCTAAGATTTAAAAGTCCATCATCAATATTTTATCCTCAGTAACATCAATCAATATACATCTTTAATCAAATATTCATCATCTTTGCACTACAAAAGCCAAAGATATTCATCGCTTAATCATTCATCTTTTTGCACTACAGCCAAAGATATTCATTTATATCACCAAATGGTCATGTTCATCTCAACACTGCTCATCTTTGCACTACGGCCAAAGATATTCAATAATATCATCATTTAAGGACCGAGGATGATGAAAAATATTTTAAAGAAAAACGAATCCAAAGAGAGATGTATGACAAATATTAGAGATTCAGATAATAGCTTATCCAAGATCAATAATACTTATAATAACCAATTGTGAAGCGTAATTCAAAAATAAAGATCAAAACATGGATACAATCAAAGATAGTAACCATAATAGACATCTTGACACAAAAAGAAAATTTTATTTTTCTATGAATAATAGGTCGATTCGTGATAATAGTGATATAATAAAGTGTCGATATGCGTGAATAGTAATCTCGACACAAAAAGTTCCAAATTTGATTAAAAAGTTCAAACCAATATTTCGTAGATAATGATAATGATATTGAAGAAAATAATATCATTTCAAAGAAAATAACATCCCTTACCTCAAAATAACCGTATTTCCGATCAATTTTGAATATAGTGTCGATGTAAACTTGCACCAGATATAGCAACACTCTCAAAGTATCAAAATACTCACAAGAATACGCTCGATAATATAGAGAGAGAAAGAGAGAAAACTTGTTTCTGGTGTGATTTTCAATTCTAACTTAGCCCTCTATTTATAGGAAAATGCTAGAACGCCAAAGGAAACTAAATTAATAAAATATTAATAATTTTTTTCTTTTCTCTACGCATGCTAGGTTGGACAATCAGCCATCTTTGAACAAAATTAGCAGCCCATGTGCATTCAACACCAACCAAAAAGTGGGTCCCACCCATAATTTAATAAAAATCATTTTATTTTTTGAAACTTCAGTAATTCATAGAAAATAGCCCGTTTATCAAAAAAATACGAATTTTATGTCCATTCCACACAAAATCGAATTCTCTACAACTTTGTAGCTTTGAGTTTCTCCAAATTCCAAACCGAAAATATCCGAAATCCACAAACGGATGATTTTTAATACCTCCATTCTGACAAAAATACTGATAAAACACCTCAGCATTAATTCCTTCATTTATAACTACATAAAATAAATAAATCCATCATTTATATCCACATCAAATAAATATTTCTTTATCACATAAATTAATAATTAATTATTCACAAATAATATTACAGAATCACAATTATGACAACCAAAGCCGCTCCTGAAAAAGGGGCTTTCCAATAAGGATTTCTCCTCATCGGGCGCCGCAATTAGGTGACCAAACCTCTCCTCGATGTAACTTTCTAGACATTGCCAATAATGCTATCTAATAATATTATTCAAATAATATGAATTATCGATCCGATAATGGGAAATATCAGCAAAGGACAATTATTGAAACAACAATAATATTAAATATCAACGCAAAGAATTATTGAATCAATAAAATAAAATATTGAATAAAGAATTCATCGAATAATTATTGAAAAGTGCCTTCTTACGCATTTAATCAATAATTCAACAATATCAGGTAATACCGCAAATCATCGCAAACCACGCCAGACATCGTATTTTTAACCACCGTAATCCAACAAAGGTTAATTCTGTAATAATTACGCCGTTATTTATAAAAACTCATACTTTGTCGCTTTCTTCATCCGACAATTATTCTCATTATGAGCCCCACGAATGGTCATACTATTGCATTTAATATTCCCCACAAAAAGAATATTCCACGACTAAAAAGAATATTCCCCACAAAAATGAATATTTTATAACCACTTGCTTATTTTGTAAAATTTGCACATTTCACCCATAACCAAAGCATTATATCAAATTAACACCTTATTAATTTAGAATAATGAATAGAGAAAATTCAATTTTATTTATAATAAGTTGGGGTCTTACAACCTCCCTCCTTATAAAATTTCATCCTCGAAATTGACGACGCACTTCTGTGTTTTTCAATGTGAGAGGGTACCTCGCTTTCATTTCTCGATTCCAACTCCTGTGTCATTTCCTCAATATCATGGTTCCTCCACAAAACCTTAACTTGTGGTATAACCTTGGTGCGTAGGACATGTTCTTTTCTATCCAAGATCCTAACAGGTACCTCCTCGTACGTTAAATCTTCGGCTATCTCATCTGGTTCTAACTCAATAATATGGTTCGGGTCTTCACATATTTACGGCGCATAGATATGTGGAAAACATTGTGAACACGAGACATACTTGGAGGTAATGCGAGTCTATAGCCACACATTTCCTATTCGGTCAAGAATCTCAAATGGACCAACAAATCGTGGATTGAGCTTTCCTCTCTTCCCAAATCTTGTAACTTCCTTCCATGGAGCAATACGTAACAGTACATGATCTCCAATATTAAATTCCACGCCCTTTCGATGAAGATCAGCATAACTCTTTTGTCGATCTTGTGAGGTTTGAATACGTTGTCAAATCATTTGGATCTTTTCTAGTAGTCATGCGTATTTAATTCTCGTCCCAACAACGTTGCTTCTCCCACCTCGCCCCAAAGATACTCGAGAACGACACTTTCGTCCATATACAACGCCTCAAATGGAGCCATGCCTATACTTGCTTGATAACTATTATCAGTAGGAGAATTCCACCAAAGGGTAAATACTTATCCCAACTCCCTTTGAAGTCTAGAACACGTAGTCTTAATAAATCTTCAAGAGTTTGAATAGTCCTCTCCGATTGTCCGTCTGCTTGAGGATGGTATGCCGAATCAATCAGAAATCTGCGCTCATAGCTTTCTCGCAAGCTAACCCAAAATCGTGAAGTGAATCTTGGGTCACGATCCAAACTATGGATACCGGCATGCCATGCAATCTCACAATCTCATTCACGCATATACGAAGCAAGACGCTCAAGGAATAAGTCTCACGATCGGCAAGAAATGAGCGCACTTGGTTAATCTATCAACAATAACCCAAATCGCATCTATGCCTTGAGAAACTTTGGGAAGACCAGAACGAAATCCATAGTAATGTGTTCCCACTTCCATTTCGAATCTCAAGTGGTTGCAATGGACCTTTTGGCACTTGATGCTCCGCTTTTACTCGCTGACAAGTTAAACACCTCGAGATAAACTCCGCGATCTCTCTTTCATATTGTTCCACCAAAATGTGTGTCAATATCATGATACATTTTGGTACTCCTGTGATGGATTGCAAACGGGTGTTGTGTGCCTCCATCATGATTCTATGCTTCAAGTCAGATCGTTAGAACACAAAGTCTAGAGTTAACTCAAGTATTCCTTCTTCATCGATTCTTGCTTCGAATAACACCTTCTTGCACTTTCTTCTTCATACGATCAAACCCCTGTGTCCGTAGCTTGAGCAGCTTTAACTTTATCGATTAAAGTCGGCTCTACTCAGATATTCGCCATCATCATGTGGGTCCCTCGAGTCTTTAACTCAATCTCCATCCTTTGTAAATCGTATAAAATGGGTCTTTGTGTTAACAACATTGCACTCAGACCAAGATACGATCTTCTACTCAATGCGCCGCCTACCACTACGCTTTTCCAGATGATATCAAATAGTGTGATCGTAATCTTCAATAAATTTCAAGCCAACGCCGCTGCCGCGCATGTTGAGTTCTTTTTGGGTGAAGAAATATTTGAGGCTTTTATGATCCGTATAAATCTCCACTTTCTCCCCATACGTAGTAGTGTCTCCAAATTTTCAACGCGAAAACGATCACCGCTAACCCAGATCATGAGTAGGATAATTCCTCTCATATTCTTTGAGTTATCGTGAGGCATAGCTATGACTTTCCCATGTTGCATGAGAACACATCCTAACCCTTTGCCTCAAGCATCATCAGAGATAACAAATCCATCCGAACCGATGGTATTGCTGCAACAAAATAAATGAGTCTCCTCTCGAGCTCTTGGAAACTCTTCTCGCATTCCTCGCCCATACAAATTTTGTATCTTTTCGAGTCACCGAAAGAACTGAGTAGCGATTCAGAAAATCCTTCCACGAATCTCCGATAATAACCAAATAAGCCTGTAAAGCTACGTGACTTCAACACACGACTTCGCTGTTCTAACTTTGTATTGCTTCAATCTTCGCCGGTCAATAGATACTCCATGTTTTGACACCACGCGCCCAAGGAATGCTACTTCCTCAAGCCGTAACTCGATTTCTTCAACTTGGCATAAAGCTTGTTTTCACGAAGTCTTTCAAGTATCACCTTCAAATGGTGCTCATGATCTTCACGGCTTTTTTGAATAGATGAGGATGTCATCAATAAAGACAACAACGAATCGATCCAAATATTCCTTGAATACTTGGCTCATCATATCCATGAAAGCAAAGCAGAGAGCATTAGTCAATCCAAAAGACATGACTAAGAATTCATAATGCCCGCATCGAGTTCTCAATGCGCCTTTGAATATCCTCGCTTTTAATCTTCAAATCCGATGATATCCGTAACGAAGGTCGATCTTTGAAAAGAATTGTGCTTCTTGTAATCGGTCAAACAGTCATCAATGCGAGGTAGCGGATACCTATTCTTGATGGTGACATGGTTCAATTCTCAGAGTCAATACAAAGTCGATACTCCCGCCTTTTTCTTTACTTAATAAAACAGAGCACCCCAAGGAGATGTACTAGATTAATGAAACCGGCGTCTAATAACTCCTGTAGTTGGACTTTTAACTCCTCAAGTTCAATAGAGCCATTCGATATGGGGTTTTAGAAATAGGCTTTGTACCTTGCCTTCAAGGTCAATAAAGAATTCAACATCACGCTCGGGGTAGACCGGAAGTTCTTCAGAAAATACATCGTGAAATTCTCTAACAATGTAAATATTATCCAAATCGATTTGTCTTTATTCAAATCCATAACATGGGCTAAGAAAGCTTGACATCCATTTTTTCAATAAATGAATAGCTTTGTGGCTTGATATGACAAAGGATCGATTTTAGTGGTTTAGTTGTTTGAATTCTCATTCAGTATAATCAGTTGGTAGGAATATGAAAACTAACAACCTTACGAAAAACAATCAATTTTGGCATGATGAGTGGTTAACAAATCAATTCCTAAAATCACACTAAAAGCAAGTATCTTTAAAGAGATAAGATCAACAGGTAATGTGATAGTGTCAACTTGGATCAAGAAAGATTTATAAACTATAAATGTAACGAAGGTTTCACCCAACTGAGTTTCAACAGATAAGTTAAAGTCCAATTTCTCCTGAGTCAAGTTTAAACGCTGAGCACAAGCAGAGAGATAAAAAGAATGGGTAGAACCGTATCTAGTAAGGTATAAACTTCAAGAATTCAAGATTAGCTTACCTGTGATCACCTCGTCGTTCCTCACGCTTTGGCCAAATACGACACAAACGCTTCTTCCAGAACCGCTTATTTCGACTTATCCGGATGTAAATTTGAGTCACCATCCCCACTGAACTTGGTTTTGCTACGTAACAATCCCGAGCTATGTGACCTTCCTTTCCATAGTTATAACATACCTTGGATTGTTGTGGACAAATTTAATGATATGTCCCTCTTTCCCGCATTTGTAACATCTAACTCAAGCCGCTCTCCTCCCCTAGAATTTGTTGTTGCCTGGTGTCAGCCGCCGATGTCTTCCCGCCATTGTTGAATCTCCTCTTTTAAAATTTCCACTGACTCACCTCTCCTATTATCATGGCCACGATTACCACCCGAGTGGTTACCGCTTTGTCCGTATTTTTCCTCCTCACTCACCGGTTATCATCGCCTCGATGATCGCCACACACCGGTGATGACCCTCGGTCAGGGTCCTCATTGAGTATACTCATTATCTCGCTCTAATAATTGTGCCCTGCTGACAACATCCGAATATAGAGAAAATTTTATGAGAGATAAGGTATCGACGAATCTCGGGTTTTAGACCTCTCGTAAACATCCGCGCATATACGCTCCTCATTCTCTACCAAATGAGGTAAAACCGATAACTCCGCTAACTTCGCCTCGATCGAGACACCGCCATGTTGTTCTCGCTCCATTCTAATAAACTCTACCTCCTTCATATGATGAAATACTTTCGTGAAAGTACTTGTCATTGAACAGCTTCAAATCTTTCCCAAGACATGTTGAGTGCGGCCGGTCAGGTACGCTTACGATTCCCACCAAGAATCCGCCTTCTCCACGAAAATAAAGGTGGCGAATGGAACCTTCTGCTCTCTCGCGGCATCCCAAGACATCGAATATCTTGGTAATTTGCTTGACCCATGTTTCGCTTTTTAATCGGATCGGCTTTCCCCGTAAATCTGTGGTCCCAACTCCTTGAACTCGCTTGGTCATGTGATGCATCACAAGCGCCATCATCATTTCCACCCGTATTTTGTACACGAAGTCTCCCTCGCTTGATTTTGCATGAACTGCAAAAAGCTCCTAAACATTCCATCATTCATCGCTTGCTCTGTGAGTGTTGTTTACAGAGAATAATATTGCCATCCCGCTGCACGCTCTCCTGGTTTCAGACTAAAGGTTGTTCCACAGCCTCATACACTCCATTGTTAACGCTCTCAAAGAGCCCATTCTTAAATACGCCATAAAACAAGGGTTAATTAAACAAATTAACATAACACATAATATCCTATATTATGACCAACCAACAAATAAGCTTAGTTAGGACACACTAGCAAAGGATTTACTCATCTCTCCCCTCCTAGTTCTATTCCCCGATCTCCGCCAGAGACCATATCCCTAAGCTTTGATACCAACTGTGACGCCCCAAAATAGGGTATCAACACCCATTCTTGAGTCGCCAAATACATGGTACAGAAAGCAAACTACAACTTCAATAATACAATTGTCGTGCAAAATACGACAACACATACTGTGAGTTTAAATACAAATATTGTCTTCTAGACAATATCAACACTCAAATAAGTCCTCATTATAATTATTCATACACTATTTTACAGAAATAGTGAGGACTGCTAAAACATCTTTCTAGAACCATCACTCCATACCCCGACTCGATCCTGCTATGTTCTCACCTCCTGAGAAGAAAAATGGAACAAAAAAGAAAAGGGTGAGCTCAACTAGCCCAGTAAAGAATATTATGACTAAGATAATATACAACAAATTATCATTAGTCTTCAACAGGAAAAATCTGATAGAATATAATAGACAACAAGTTTTAGATCAACAAATGCAATGGAATAACAATCCATTAAAGAGTCACGAGAGAATGAATTCTACTATCTTCTAAGATTTAAAAGTCCATCATCAATATTTTATCCTCAGAACATCAATCAATATACATCTTTAATCAAATATTCATCTTTGCACTACAGCCAAAGATATTCATCGCTTAATCATTCATCTTTGCACCACAAAAGCAAAGATATTCATTTATATCACCAAATGGCCATGTTCATCTCAACACTGCTCATCTTTGCACTACGCCAAAGATATTCAATAATATCATCATTTAAGGACCGAGGATGATGAAAATATTTTAAAGAAAAACGAATCCAAAGGAGATGTAAGGACAAATATTAGGATTCAGATAACAGCTTATCCAAGATCAATAATACTTCATAATAACCAATTGTGAAGCGTAATTCAAAAATAAAGATCAAAACATGGATACAATCAAAGATAGTAACCATAATAGACATCTTGGACAAAAAGGAAAATTTTTATTTTTATGAATAGTGTTTATTCATGAATAGATTCATATATGAATAGTGTCGTGATACGTGAATAGTAACCCCACACAAAAAAGTTCCAAATTTGATTAAAAAGTTCAAACCAATATTTCTAAGATAATGATATTGAAGAAAATAATATCATTTCAAAAGAAAATAACATCCCTTACCTCAAAATAACCGTATTTCCGATCAATTTTGATATAAGTCTTATGTAAACTTGCACCAGATAAAGAACACTCAAAGTATCAAAATGCTCACAAGAATACGCTCGATAATATAGAGAGAGAAAGAGAGAAAACTTGTTTCTGGTGTGATTTTCAATTCTAACTTAGCCCTCTATTTATAGGAAAATACTAGAACGCCAAAGGATACTAAATTAATAAAATATTAATAATTTTTTTCTTTTCTCTACGCATGCTAGGTTGGACAATCAGCCATCTTTGAACAAAATTAGCAGCCCATGTGCATTCAACACCAACCAAAAAGTGGGTCCCACCCATAATTTAATAAAAATCATTTTATTTTCCAAAACTTCAAAGAATTCATAGAAAATAGCCCGCTTATCGTAAAAATACGAATTTTATGTCCATTCCACACTTAAATCAATTCTCTACAACTTTGTAGCTTTGAGTTTCTCCAAATTCCAAACCAAAAATATCCAAAATCCACAAACTGATGATTTTAATACCTCCATTCGACAAAAATACTAATAAAACACCTCAAAGATTAATTCCTTCATTTATAACCACATAAAATAAATAAATCCATCATTTATATCCACATCAAATAAATATTTCTTTATCATATAAATCAATAATTAATTATTCACAAATAATATTACGTAATCACAATTATGATAAACTGTGCCGCTCCTGTGAAAGAGGGGCTTTCAATAAGGATTTCTCCTCATCGCGCCATAATTAGGTGACCAAACCTCTCCTCGATGTAACTTTCTAGACATTGCCAATAATGCTATCTAATAATATTATTCAAATAATATGAATTATCGATCCGATAATGGGAAATATCAGGCAAAGGACAATTATTGAAACAACAATAATATTAAATATCAACGCAGTAGAATTATTGAATCAATAAAATAAAATATTGAATAAGAATTACTATAATAATTATTGAGTAGTGCCTTCTTACGCATTTAATCAATAATTCAACAATACTGCAATAATACCGCAAACTATCGCAAACCACGCCAGACATCAGTATTTTAACCACCGTGTAATCCAACAAAGGTTAATTGTAATAATTACGCCGCTATTTATAAAAACTCATACTTTGTCGCTTTTCATCATCCGACAGCTTATTCTCATATGAGCCCTACACTTAAATGGTCATACGTGCAATGCATTTAATATTTCCACAAAAAAGAATATTCCACTTACCAAAAGAATATTCCCACGAAAAATGAATATATTTTATAACCACTTGCTTATTTTGTAAAAAGCATTATACATTTCACCCATAACCAAAGAATTATATCAAATTAACACCTTATTAATTTAGAATAATGAATAGAGAAAATTCAATTTTATTTATAATAAGTAAGTGATATTATTCTATCGGTTTTATACTATTGAAGGCTAAGGATAATTTATTCTGCATTATCTTAGTCATAATATTTCTTACTGGGCTAGTTGAGCTCAGCCTTTTCTTTCACTGTTCTCTTCAGGAAATGAGAATATAGCTGGGACGAGTTGGGGAATGGAGTGATGGTCCGAGATGGTGGCTATAGTAGTCCTCACTATTTTTATAAAATAGTGCGATAATAATTGTAACGAGAACTCCATTGAGTGTGGATATTGTTTAGAAGGCAATATTCGTGTTTAAACTCTCAGCTATGTTTTGTCGTATTTTGCACGACGGTTGTATTAAAGAAGTTTGTATTTGATTTATGTAGTGTGTATCTGGAGACCCAGAATGGGTGATGTATACCTGGTTTGGGGGCGTCACAGTTGGTATCAAAGCTTAGTGATATGATCCTTGGCTAAGATGTGAGGGTAGAACTAGGAGGGGAGAAACGGGTAATTCCTTCGCTAGTATGACCTACCTAAGTTATTTGGTATTTAATTGGTCGGTCAGAGTATAGGGATAATATATGGCATGTCAATTAACCCTTATTTTGAAACTATATTCTAGAATGATATCTGAAATACAGAAGATGAGCAATGGGAAAATCATGATATAGAGAAACTAACCGGGAAGGTACAATCCGAAAAGAAAGCAAGGTATTCTCATCTCTTCGAATATCAGGTACGTACGTAAATTTTGAGGGCGAAATTTCATAAGAAGGGGAGATTGTGAGACCCTGAATTTTATGAAATGAAAGTATTCAATTTTCTTATAATTATTCTATTTAGTAAATGGTTAAATTGATAAAAGGTTAAAGTTAAGGGTGATATGTGAATTTTTTTAAAATAAGCAAGTTGTCATAAAATAATCGGTGGTAAAAGTATAGTAATACGCGTGGTTGCATAGTAGTACACGGTATTATAGAGTATCTTTGATTATTGATGCTTACGTGAGAAGTCACTAAGTTTTATTCAATTATTGTCACAATATTTTATATTATTAAATCAATAATTGAGACGACAAAGTTATTCATATTATTAATTACAATATTGACAATGTCTAGAAGTTCTGTCAAGGAGAGGTTAGATAATCTAATTGCGCGCCAATAGGGAGAAATCCTTATCGAAAAGCCCCCTCTTTCCTGAGAACGACCTGGTTGTTAAATATTGTGAGTTATAATATTAATGATGAATAAGTTCGTGTTGATTAAAGATGAAATTGATAGTTCCATTGTGTTAGAATTATTAGTGTTAGTGAAAATTGATATTTATTTCGATAATAATTGATGTTTGGAGGTTATATTGACCAATCGGGTAATTAACCGGATAAAGGAGCAATTAATTACTATTGATTCACATGATTATAACTATTTGTTCACATGTGTGTACTATTGATTCACATTCATTTACTATTAGGGGAGTTGGGGCAAGATTGATAATACTTGTATGACTAAATTAAAAATGAAGGAAAAGAGGAAGGTATTATACTGTAATATTTTGAGCCCCAAAACGTGCAATTATTGAAACTATATTTTCCTATAAATAGAAGCTCATTCTTCTTTCATTTCTCACCAATTCACTAAGTCTCACAAGAGCAATTATTAGAGAGAAATTATAGAGAGAAAGAAGAAGAGAAGTCTGCTACCTCACTATTCCAGTATCCATCTCTCTTCTAAGGTAATGGGTATTATTCTTTCGTATTCATGAAGAGAGTTATTTTCTTTCAATACTCGTAAGAGTTGTTATTCCATTCTTTATTATTATGTTGGAATAACCTGTCTATGCGAAGTACCACATACATGGTGAAATTATTCTGTTATTCTATTCTTTATTATTCTGTTGGAATAACCTATCTGTGCAGTCTATCGCATGCCTGGTGAATTCTGTTGTTATTCCATTCTTTATTATTCTGTTGGAATATCCTGTCTGTGCGGATTATGCATGACCTGGTTCCATTCTTTATTATTCATTTGAATATCCATGCATCTGCAAGGATTACGCATGACACAGTTCCATTCTTTATTATTCTACATTGGAATATCCTCGTCTGCATGGGATTACGCATGACTGTTCCGTTCTTTATTATTCTGTTAGAATATCCTATCTGTGCTGATTACGCATGACCTGGTTCCACTCTTTATTATTCTGTTGGGAATAACCTATCTATGTGGTCTATCGCATGCCTTGTGAATTCTTCTGTTATTTCATTCTTTATTATTCTGTTAGAATAACCTGTCTATGTGGATTACCACATGCATGGTGAATGATCCTTCATATTCATTCTTTATTAAATTGTGGAAATGATTTGTCTACGTGGATTATGGCATGGCGGGTAAAAATCCATTTGTAGTTTTGTATATTCTATTATACTCGTATGAGATATCATTTCTTTTGTACTCGTAATGGAATATCATTTTCTTTGGTATTTTTCTTATGAGTTACTATTCACGGGTTACTATTCACCTGGTTACTATTCACTCTAGTATTATTCACTCGGGTATTCGGAGCACTTTTCGTGCCGAAATACTATTCACGGGTTACTATTCGCCCAATTACTATTCACTTTAATATCACTCACTCAGGTATTCGGGACACTTTTCGTGTCGGGATACTATTCATAAGTTACTATTCACGAGTTACTATTCACGGGATACTATTTACCCGAAAATTATATTTCTTTTCTGTCCAAATTATTCTTGGTACATGAATATTATTCTTGAATTTTACTCCACAAAGCAGTATCATGTTGACAATTTGGATATTTTTAAACTCTGGATAAATTTAAAGTCTTTAATATTTATCCTTGATTTCATTTGATTAATGCTTATATCATTGGCATCATCTTCATGCTTATATTGTGATGAAAGTCATCTTTGGCTTACGTGCATAGATGGACTGTTGATTATTGGTTTTACAGTTGTATATCTTTGGCTTACGTGCAAATATGGACTATTGATTATTGGTTTTACAGTTGTATATCTTTGGCTTACGTACAAAGATGGACTACTGATTATTGGTTTTACAGTAGTATATATTTGTCTTACGTGCTAAGATGAACTGTTGATTGATATCTTTGGTCGTAGTGCAAAGATGAACTATTAATTGATAGCTTTGGCCCGTAGTCCAAAGATGGACAGGTTTATGACATGATCAGGACCACTTGTGATACTAATGAATATCCTTGGTCGTAGTGCAGAGATAATTCAATGATGTGATTGGCAGGATCATGACCATTAGTTAACAGTTGAATGTCTTTGGTCGTAGTGCACTGACAGGCAATTAATTGGTATGATCATGACCATTGGTTTTATAGTTGAATATCTTTTGCCAGTAGTGCAAAGATAGACAACTGATTGGTATGATCATTGTTATTAAATTTGAATATCTTTAGCCTTTGGGGTAAGGATATTGAGTAAAAGTTCTATTAAGCCTTTGTGGCAAGGAGAAATTGTTGATTCACATTATTATAAACATGAATTGTGAATTTAACTAACATCTTTGGTGATTCAGGTGAAGACAGGTGATGAAAGTTCTATTTGTCTTGAGTATAATAAAGAACTGTTGATGAGTATTACAGGGATAAAATTGATGATAAACTTTTAAATCATAGAAGATAGTAGATATCATGCTCTACTTGACTCTTCTAATGGATTGCTTATTCCGTTGCAGTTGTTGATCTAAAATTTGTTGTCTATTGTATTCTATCACAACATGAGCCATGGGTGTTTTGAGTCGCTTTTGAAGGACATTAAGAGTATGTTGCCTGACAGTGAGAAATTACCTGGTAACTATTACTTTTGTAAGAAAATGGTGAAGAAGTTGGGTCTTGGATACCAAAAGATCGATGCATGTCCCAACGATTGCATGTTATTTTATAAGGAAAATGAACAGATGACAAGGTGCATGTTTTGCAGTCATGATCGGTTTAGGCCTAATAAAGAAGGTGTGACTACAAAAAAATCAAGTATACCGTTTAAGATTCTAAGGTATTTTCCAATAACACATCGGCTAAAAAGATTGTACATGTCTTCAAGAACAGCTGAACATATTAGTTGGCATGCGAAATCTCCAGCTAAAGATGGAGAACTAAATCATCCCGCAGATGGGCAGGCTTGGAAAGATTTCAACTTAGCACATCCTGGGTTTGCATTGGAACCTAGAAATGTGAGGCTTGGATTGTCCACCGATGGTTTCAATCCGTTTAGCCACTCAGCTGTTCTGTACTCATGTTGGCCTGTGATTGTTACTCTTTACAACTTGCCTCCTTGGATGTGTATGAAACAGCCATACTTGTTTCTTTCACTCATGGTTCCTGGTCCTAAGAGTCCTGGAAAGAACTTAGATGTTTACTTGAGACCTCTTATAGACGAGTTGAAGGTATTGTGAGAGGATGGAGTACATACATGGGATGTTGCAACGAAAATAAATTTCAACCTTAGGGCAGCGGTTATGTGGACTATAAGTGACTTCCCGGCTTATGGTATGTTAGCTGGATGGAGTACACACGTGAAGTTGGCTTGTCCGTATTGTATGGAGCATACAAAGTCATTTAATCTATCAAAAGGTCGAAAAGCCTTCTTGGGTTTGACCGCCATCGCTTGCTTCTTAGGTAGATCACCCGTTTTGAAGAAATAGAGAACACTTCAGGAAAGGGAAAGTAGACAATGATATGCCTGCACCGCGATTGTCAGGAACGGAGATGCGAGATCGTGTGATGAGATTTGGTAAGATTGATGCCACAAACATAATCAATGGGTTTGGTGAATCTCATAACTAGGTTCGGAGAAGCATCTTTTGGGAATTGCCTTATTGGTCTACAAATTTGATTCGTCATAATCTAGATGTGATGCATATTGAGAAAAATGTGTTTAACAATGTGTTTAACATAGTGATGAATGTTACGGGGAAGATAAAAGATAACGATAAGGCACGTTTGGACATGAAAGATATTTGTAAGCGTCCTGGATTAGAACTTTATAAATCTCCTAATGGTAAGATTATTAAACCGCATGCAAGGTACACATTGTCCAAAAACCAAGTTGAAGATGTGTGCACATGGGTTAAGTCTCTGAAACTACCAGATGGATATGCGTCAAACATTGCAAGGTGTGTTACGGGTGGGAAATTGCAAGGGATGAAGAGTCATGACCGCCATGTGTTCATGGAGAGACTCATGCCTATAGCATTTCGGGATCTGCTTGATAAACCAATATGGGATGCTTTGACGGATCTTAGTCGTTTCTTCAAAGACTTATGTTCAAAATCATTAAATGAGAAGGACATGTCTATACTTGAGAAGAACAACATAGAGATCACGTGTAAACTGGAAAAAATATTCCCACCTAGTTTTTTTGATCCCATGGAGCATTTGCAAATCCATCTTCCCTATGAAGCTCGTGTTGGGGGTCCAGTTCAATATAGATGGATGTACCCTTTTGAGAGGGTGATGGGAAACCTTAAGAGGAAGGTGAAGAATAGAGCTTATGTCGAGGGGTCGATATGTGAGGCATACAGTTTCGATGAGATATCTACGCTTGTCTCGCATCATTTTTCTGGACGAAGTCTTGACAAAGGCCAATCGAGTATCGAGACACGATGATGGGGAAATGTTGAACTAAATGGTCGGCTTTCTCAGATTTGGTCTATCGGACCGCGCTTATGGAAAAGGGAAGCGTATATTCCTCTCTGAGCAAGAATTACATGCTGCACATACTTACATTCTTCTCAATTACGAGGAGATTGACGAATTTATGAGGTACACATGTAAACTTGATAATTTATCTTTTAAGTTAAAAATTAATTATTCCAATATGTTAATGTTTATAACATGGTATAGATTGTACGATGACGAGTTAAAAGTGAAGCATCCCAGCATAACTGATAAAGATATTCAAATCAATCGTGATAAAAAATTTGCACTTTGGCTAAAGGACAAAGTAAGTTCAATTTCTTAAGCACGATATATATATATATATATATATATATATATATATATATATATATATATATATATATATATATACTCCATGTTAACTATGACTTCATTTAATAAGATGGAGTTTTTATAGGCTTTGACTGAGGGATTAACGATTCCGAATAATGTACAAGTCCTAGCTATGGGACCAGACAGGGACCAAGTCAGCCGTAATGGTTACAAAATAAATGGTTGTGAATTTCATACAAAGGCATATAGGCGCGGTAAAAGAACAACGAACTCTGGAATGTGTGTCCAAGGAGATTGTTACAATGAGCTTGGTCGTGCCTTTTATGGGGAGTTAGAGGAAATTGTAGAGTTGTCGTACAAGGGCACGTACGGGGGTCATATCACTTGTTCAAGTGCCGTTGGTTTGATTCAGAAAAAGGGATACGTGTTGACAGACATGGAATCGTCGATATTGACCTCCATAGGTCTACGTACTCTAACGAACCGTTTGTTTTACCAACTCAAATAGTACAAGTATACTACACTCCTAGTCCTGTTAGGAAGGATAGACCACCTTCAGATTGGCAAGTTGTAATTCATACTCCCGCGCGTAGTCGTGTAGAAGTAGTTGATGGGGAGATTTACCACGAGCAGATGCTTCATAGTCAAACTATAATAAATGTGGAGGACAACAATGAAGTAATCCAGTTAGATGGTGGAGATGAATCACATGAATTAGCTCTTGAGTCAATACTTGTGTCAGATGACATTGATACTGAGGAAGAAGAGTTATTGACTGAATCTACACTTAATCTGAAGCGTATGATGGTTATGAATCAAGAACACGATACAAGATGATTCTCGAATCGATATCGACACTTGAATAAATGAAATGTATGTTTAGCATTACATGTTTTTTATATCATTGTCATGTTTATGTATTTAACTATTTAAATGCAATTTTTGTTTATTGTCATTTTATATTCATATATATACATGTTTATATCACTGTCATATTTATTGTCATTTTATATATTCATATATACATGTAATCAAATATAACTCATATATACATCTTAAATTTATAATATACAGATGGCTTCTGAAGTAGCGCAGAAAAAGCACGGCTTGGGTAGGGGACCTAATCATGTGCCCAAGGCCCCTACTAATCCGGATGATCGGATTCTTATTCAGATTCGCCCTCCTCCGAATAGCACGTACGTCCCGTATCATTTATATATAAGCATTTTAGATTTCATTTTAGATGTAAATTGATTTAATATATCTACTTATCGTTGATGTAAATTATTGTATATTATAGTGATTTTTCAGATAATAAGATCGTCAAGTGAATATCACGGTTGTGTTTACAGAATTGGCCTACACCTGTGATTACGTATGAAGAAGACACCTATCGCCCACAAGGATGTTGTTTGGCCTGAATTCGGTATGTTTTTTAATTAGGATGATATATATAATATTCTAATTAAGGATAATTGTTTAGTAATGTTATTATTGTTGTTTTATTTGCAGAAAAGGTATAGATGGGAGGATGCGCAGGCTTCAGTGATTCAGACATTATTCTGGCAAAAGTGCGTCGTCTGCACCAAGGATAATTTGAACAAAGAAAGACAAAAAGCCCTTCACAATGCCGAGATCGACCATCCAGGTCAAGGAGAGGATTACATGCACGAGCATAGCCTCTCGTTGGTGCACCCAAAATTCATATGGGCTGAGATGTGTGCCCAATGGAGAGCTAAGAGCTGGGTGAAAAGACGAAAGACTGCCGCCACCAACAGATCCTCGGGTGTAATTCGATGGCGAAAAAAGGCTAAAGGGACATACAAGGGCGATACAAATATTTCACAATTCAGCAAAGATATCACCGCTGTGGTACGATTTACAAGTTTTAATATGTTTACAATCATGAATTGTAGAAAATGTATCACATTTTTACTTAGTAATATTGTGCTATTTTTTGTATAGGAGTCTCAGTCTCAAGGTCAGCCTATCCATTAGTTGGATGTGTACGTGGCCACCCGTGATGGTCTGCTTGATGCTATCCAGATAGCGGTAATAAGTTTTAATAACTTGATCTTATTTATCAATGCTTACAGAATTTATTTTTAACTATTTAATTGTTAACATGATGACAGGATACTTATAAGCATTTATTGAATGAGCGCTATCCTGAAGGCACTCCACATCCGCCTATTGATCAAGAATTGTGGGAGAGGGCATCTGTTGTGAAGAAGAACTACATTAAAGGTCAAGGACAATGACGACGCCCATCCTTCAGAGGCTCAGGCTGCTCTTCTACCTAGTCTTCACAGTCATCGAGCCATCCAGCTATTCATACTCCGGCTGACTGTGTGAGAGCTATATGTCAAAATCGAGATCTTCTGAAGATACTGGGCGAGCATCTAGGGGCTCTGAGTCCTGAGGAGTTAGCTGAAGCAGTAGCGGAACCAGCAGCAGGACAACATGGGGATGGCGACGAGGTATAAAATCAATTTGTTGTATATATTGTCGTAATATATACTAGTATCAACATAGTTACTATATCATGTAACTTGTTTTATTATTTTGTTAATTAAAGGGTGATTAAGGAGGCGATGATGCTTGACGTACCTGCTTTAGATCAGTTTTGTAGTTATTTGATAAACTTGTACATATATATTCATTCAATTCATATTGGTTTTCTGTATGTTACTTAAACAATATTAGATTTGTTTATATTTATTCAATTCATATTGGTTTTTAAAGGTTTATATAGTTTATATACTAGTTTGGTGTATGTGTCGGTGGACGATGGATGTTTATATTGTTGTGCATGCTGTTTATCTTGTTGTGTATGTATGTTGGGATAAAGCAGTACAAAACAGATACAGGTTTTTGGGAATTCTGCAAAACAGCAAAAATATGGTTTTTATTTTTTCCAGATCAGCGACCGCATGCGATCGCTGATAATTATTAGCGACGGCTAAACATTTGAGGGCATCAATGCACCGTCACGCGCATCATGCCGATATCCATCCACGTGGACCACGCCGACTTTTGGCCCCAGACCATCTTGACTTCGAATTAGCGACCAAATTTATCATATCGATCGCAGATAATCTTTGATCATTAATAGTGGTCCGATGTGCACCCCAATGACAGATTTTATCACGACGATTATCAATGACCGCAATCGGTCATTGATAGTTATCTCGCATCGCCGTGTCTGTCATTGATATGCTATCACGATAAACCTTTTTTTTGTAGTGGATCTTCATTCTTGAATTTTGCTCCACAATTGTTTATTATGGAGTATTTTTGAACTTGGATAAACTAAACTACGAATCCCTAATCTTTGTCCTTTTATCTCACTGGATTCGCTTTCTTTATTCCTAAATGTTGATATAACTGAATATCTTTGGCCTGCAGTGCAAAGATAAATGATAACTTGATGACTATCTTTAGCCTATAGTGCATAGATGAATGATTACTTAATGAATATCCTTGGTCCGTAGTGCAAAGATGGATAGGTTGTAACACCCCAACTTATTATGAATAAAATTAAATTTTCTCTATTTATTATCTTGAAATAATAAGGAGTTAATTTGATATAATGTTTTGATTATGGGTGAAATGTGAATTAGCAAGTGGTTATAAAATATTCATTTGTTGTCAGGGAATATTCATTTGGTCGTGGAATATTCTTTTTGTCGGGGAATATTCGTACGACGACGCAGTCATTTGTGGGCCCCATAACAGAATAATTGTCGAATGAAGAAAACGACAAGTTTGAGTTTTTATAAATAACGGCGTAGTTATTCACAGTAACACCGCTGAATACCCGGTGGTTAAAATACAGTAATACGCGTGGTTGCACAGTAACACACGGTATTGCACAGTATTTTTGAATGATTGATTCTTACGTAAGAAAGAACTACTCAATAATTGTTACAGTATTTATTGTTCAATATTTTATTTTATTGATTCAATAATTGCTGCATTGATATTTTATATTATTGTTGTTTCAATAATTGTCACTTTACAGTATTTCCCATTATCAGATTAATAATTCATATTATTTGAATAATATTATTAGATAGCATTATTGGCAATGTCTAGAAAGTTCTGTTAAGGAGAGGTTTGGTCACTTAATTGCGCGTCAGTAAGGAGAAATCCTTATTAGAAAGCCCCCTCTTTCCTGGGAACGGCCTGGTTGTCATAATTGTGATTTTGTAATATTATTTGTGAATAATTAATTATTGATTTATATGATAAGAAAATATTTATTTGATGTGGATATAAATGATGGATTTATTTATGTGGTTATAAATGATGGAATTAATGTTGAGGTGTTTTATCAGTATTTTATCGGATTGGAGGTATTAAAAGATCAAACCAGTGTTCTTGAGATATATTGCGTGAGTTATAATTTTTAATCCGACCGTTGGATCATTGTGATTTTTGGATATGTTATACATATATAAGTTGAGTATATGTCCACAAATTTTGAACCGTTAAAAATGAACGTATGATTTGTTATGAATTTTAAGAGGTGACTGGTTCAGAAATTGTTGAAGTTTTTAAATTTATCATTTTGGTGGAAAATTCTAGAATTGGTGGGCCCCACTTTTGGTTGGTGAAGAAATGTGCTGAATTTTATTTCAAATGTGGTGGGTGGCAATAGTAGCAGGTAAACCCACCAGGTAGCAAGTCAAGTCTGCTTCGGCGTGCTAACATTTTCCTATAAATAGAGGGCTAAGTTAGAATTGAAAATCACACCAGAAACATAAGCTTTCTCTCTTTCTCTCTCTATATTATCGAGCATATTTTGTGAGTATTTAGATACTTTGAGAGTTGCTATTCAGTACAAGTTTCATCCAGCATTTTCCGACCTTTCATTCTGAAGTACTGTTTCTTTGAGGTAAAGGATGTTATTTTCTTCTTAAATGATATTATTTTCTTCAATATCATTATGCTGAGATATTGTTATGAATTTTATTGTGGAATTTCTACCATTTTGTGTCGGGGTTACTATTCACGTATACGGCACTATTCACCAAAAAATGGAATTTTCTCTGTTTCATCCCAGATGTCTTATATGGTTACTATCTTTGATTGTATCCATGTTTTGATCTTTATTCTACTTCACACTTGGTTATTATGGAGTATTATTGAATTTGGATAAACTAAAATACGAATCCCTAATATTTGTCCTTCTGTCTCACTGGATTCGTTCTCTAAAATGTTTTTCATCATCCTCAGTCCTTAATGGTGATACTTGATGAATATCTTTGGCCTTTAGTGCAAAGATGAATGATTACTGATGAATATCTTTGGCCGTAGAAAAGCAAAGATGAACAGGTGTTGAGATGAACATGACCAACTGGTGATACAAATGAATATCTTTGGCCCGTAGTGTAAAGATGAATGTTTGATGCAAGATGTATATTGATTGATATTACAGGGATAAAATATTGATGATGGACTTTTAAATTCATAGATTATAGTAGATTTCATTCTCTACTTAACTCTTCTAATGAATTGTTGTTTCCGCTGCAGTTGTTGATCTAAAACTTGTTGTCTATTGTATTCTATCAGATTTTTTCCTGTTGAAGACTAAGGATAATTTGTTGTATATTATCTTAGTCATAATATTCTTTTATCGGCCTAGTTGAGCTCACCTTTTCCTTTTGTTCCATTTTTCTTCTCGTAGCGCGAGAACATAGCAGAACCGAGATTTGGTATAGAGTGATGGTCTTAAACAGTTGTTTTAGCAGTCCTCACTATTTTTATAAAATAGTGCATCAATAATTGTAATGAGGACTTTATTTGGGTGTGAATATTTTCTAGAAGATAATATTTGTATTTAAACTCATAGTATGTGTAGTCGTATTTTGCACGATAATTGTATTAATAAAGTTATAGTTGTTTCTGTACCATGTATTTGGCGACTTAGAATAGGTTGGGTGGATTGGACCTATTTTGGGGGCGTCACAGTTGGTATCAAAGCTTAGGGATATGATCCCTGGCTGAGATGTGAGACTAGAACTAGGAGGGGAGAGACGAGTAAATCCTTCGCTAGTGTGTCCTACCTAAGCTTATTTGTTGGTCGGTCATAATATAGGGATATTATGTGGTATGTTAATTTATTTAATTAACCCTTATTTTTTGACAATTTTTAAGAATGACAGCTGAGAACGTTAACAATGGAGTCTATGAGACTGTGGAATAACCTTTGATTACCAATCAAGAGAACGTGCAACAGGATGGCAATATTCCTCATGTAAACAATACTATGGAGCAAACGATGAATGATGGAATGTTTAGAAACTTTTTGCGCTCATGCAAAAATCGATTTAGGAGACTCGTGTACAAAATACGGTGAAAATGATAAGAACGCTATGACTTGTCACAAATGCAAGCGCTTCAAGGAGTTGGGACCACTAGATTTCTAGGGAAAGCCTGATCCGATTAAGGCGGAAACGTGGGTTAAGCAAATTACCAAGATATTTGATGTCTTGGGATGCACGGAGGAACAGAAGGTTCCATTCGCCACCTTTATGTTCCGTGGTGAGGCAGACATCGGTGGGGATCTCAGGAAGCGCATCTGACCAACCGCACTCAAGATGTCTTGGGAAACATTTCAGAAACTTTTCAATGACAAGTACTTTCCTGAAAGTATTCGTCATATAAAAGAGGTAAAGTTTATTAGACTGGAGCAGAACAACATGACGGTGTCCCAGTACGAGGCGAAGTTCGCGGAGTTATCTAGGTTTGCACCTCATTTGGTAGAAAATGAGGAACGTATGACGAGGATGTTTCTGAGAGGTCTAAAACCCGAGATTCGACAATATCTTATCTCTCATAAATTTTCTCTGTATTCAGATGTTGTCAACAGAGCTCAGTTATTAGAGCGAGATAGTGAGTATGTTCAACCGAGGGACAACAACCAGGGTCATACCGGTGATAGCATTCATCGGAGCAATGATAACCATCGTGGAGGAAATTATCATGCCAGAAATGGTAACCACTTCGGTGGTAATCATGGCCAAGATAATAGAAGAAATAATTCAAGTGGAAATTTTAAGAAGAAAGATTTAACGATGACGGAAGACGCTTCAGAAGAAAGACCAAAGACCAAAGAATAAATTCTAGGGAGGAGAACGACGACCGCCGCTTAGATGCTACATATGCGATAAGAGGGACATATAAGTCCAAACTGCTCACAAACCTTCAAGGTATGTTTTAGTTGTGGAAAAGACGGTCATATAGCTCGATTTTTGTCCTATAAAAAATCAAGTCCAAATGGACTACGGTGGCAGAGGCGGATACGGACAAGTCAAAGTCAATCTTCCTAAAGAGCATTTGTCGTGACTAGCCAAAATGCGAGGAACCCGAACGAAGGTATCATCACAAGTTAGTTAATTATAAATTCTTTCAAATCTATACCTTATTAGATACTCTGGTTTCTACCCATTCTTTTATCTCTCCCGCTTGTGTTCAACGCTTAAAATTGACTCGAGAAATTAGACTTTGACTTATCTCGTGGAGACTCCATTAGGAGCAACTTTAAAATCTCATCGCTTATAAATCTTGTTTGATCCAAGTTGGCACCATCACATTACCTGCTGATCTTATCTCTTTAAAGATACTTGCTTTTGATGTGATTTTAGGGATTGATTGGTTAACTACTCATCATGCCAAAATTGATTGCTTTCGTAAGGTTGTTAGTTTTCATATTCCTAAGAAACCTGTTATTCAAATTCAAGCAATCAAACCATTGAAGTCAAACACTTTTATATCAAGCCTTAAAGTCATTCGTTTATTGAAAAACGAATGTCAAGCTTTCTTAGCCATGTTATGGATTTAAAAAAAAATATGTCAGATTTGAATGATATTTCTGTTGTTAGTAAATCTCCTGACGTATTTCCTGAAGAATTTCCTGGCCTACCCCCAGAGCGTGATATTGAATTTTGTATCGACTTTGAACCCGGTAAAAAACTCATTTCTAAAATCTCATATCGAATGGCTCCTATTGAACTTCAGGAGTTAAAAACCCAAGTACAAGAGTTGGTACCCGAGCCTCTATCTAGTGACTTCCTTTGTGGAATGCATCAAAGCCAGACTCTCCTTAGGGGACTCTATATTTGTGTGGTGGTAAAACGATAGGTGCCATTGTGACGTGTTATCCAAGATTGGGATATGAGTCACAGTTGAGAGCAACCTAAGTCAGTAATCAAAATATCTAGCTTTTTGGGCTTAACTGGTTATTATCGGAGATTCGTGGAAGGATTTTCTTGAATCGCTACTCCGTTAACTTAGCTGACTCGTAAATATACAAAATTCGTATGGAGCGAGGAATGCGAGAAGATTTTCCAATAGCTCAAGAGGCGACTCATTTCGGCACTTGTTCTGACCATACCATCTTGAAAAAGCGAACGTGGTAGCTGACGCGTTGAGTAGAAGATCGTACGCGAATATGAGTGCGATATTGTGAACACAAAGACCAATTTTGTACGATTTACAAACGATAAAGATAGAGTTAAAGACTCTAGGGATCCACGTTATGATGTTAAATATACGATTAAAATCGACTTTAATTGATAAAGTTAAAACCGCTCAAGCTACACACCGGAGCTGATGAATATAAAGAAGAAGGTGCAAGAAGGCGTTATTCTAGAAGTAAGAGTCGATGAAGAGAAGAAGGCTCAAACCTTTGATTTATTTGAAATCCTCAATCGAGTAGGAACTGTGGCCTATAGACTCACCTTAACGCTAAGTATGTCGCGTGTTCATAACGTTTTTCACGTATCGATGTTACGTAAATATGTGGACAACCCAAACCATATTATTGCGTTAGAACCAGACGAGATAGCCGAAGATTTAACGTACGAGGAGGTACCTGTCAAGATCTTGGATAGGAAAGAGCTTGTCCTACGAACAAAGGTTATACCACAAGTTAAGATTTTGTGGAGGAACCATGCTATTGAAGAAATGACCTGAGAGTTGGAATCGGAAATGAAAACGAGGTACCCTCACCTTTTTGAAACAGCAGGTACGTACGTCCATTTCGAGGATGAAATTTCATAAGGAGGGGAGGTTATAAGACCCCAACTTATTATGAATAAAATTAAATTTTCTCTATTTATTATCTTGAAATAATAAGGAGTTAATTTGATATAATGTTTTGATTATGGGTGAAATGTGAATTAGCAAGTGGTTATAAAATATTCATTTGTTGTCGGGGAATATTCGTTTGGTCGTGGAATATTCTTTTTGTCGGAGAATATTCGTACGACGATGTCATTTGTGGGCCCCATAACAGAATAATTGTCGAATGAAGAAAACAACAAGTTTGAGTTTTTATAAATAACGGCATAGTTGTTACCGTTAACACTGTTGGAATACCCGGTGGTTAAAATACGATGTACGCGTGGTTCGCATAAAGAACACACCAGATTGCATGATTTTTTGAATGATTGATTCTTACGTAAAAAGAACTACTCAATAATTGTTACAATTTATTGTTCAATATTTTATTTTATTGATTCAATAATTGTCGTGCGATTGATATTTTATATTATTGTTGTTTCAATAATTGTCACTTTACAGTATTTCCCATTATCAGATTAATAATTCATATTATTTGAATAATATTATTAAATAGCATTATTGGCAATGTCTAGAAAGTTCTGTCAAGGAGAGGTTTGGTCACCTAATTGTGCGCCAGTAAGGAGAAATCCTTATTAGAAAGCCCCCTCTTTCCTGGGAACGGCCTGGTTGTCATAATTGTGATTCTGTAATATTATTTGTGAATAATTAATTATTAATTTATATGATAAGAAAATATTTATTTGATGTGGATATAAATGATGGATTTATTTATGTGGTTATAAATGATGTAATTAATGTTGAGGTGTTTTATCAGTATTTTGTCGGATTGGAGGTATTAAAAGATTAAACCAGTGTTCTTGAAATATATTGCGTGAGTTATAATTTTTAATCCGACCGTTGGATCGTTGTGATTTTTGGATATGTTATACATATATAAGTTGAGTATATGTCCACAAATTTTGAACCGTTAAAAATGAACGTATGATTTGTTATGAATTTTAAGAGGTGACTGGTTCAGAAATTGTTGAAGTTTGTAAATTTATCATTTTGGTGAAAAATTCTAGAATTGGTGGGCCCCACTTTTGGTTGGTGAAGAAATATACTGAATTTTATTTCAAATGTGGTGGGTGGCAATAGTAGCAAGTAAAGCCATCAGGTAGCAGGTCAAGTCTGCTTCGGCGTGCTAACATTTTCCTATAAATAGAGGGCTAAGTTATAATTGAAAATCACACCAGAAACATAAGCTTTCTCTCTTTCTCTCTTTCTCTCTTTCTCTCTCTATATTATCGAGCATATTTTGTGAGTATTTAGATACTTTGAGAGTTGCTATTCAGTACAAGTTTCATCCAGCATCATATCCGACCTTTCATTCTGAAGTACTGTTTCTTTGAGGTAAGGGATGTTATTTTCTTCTTAAATGATATTATTTTCTTTAATATCATTATGCTGAGATATTGTTATGAATTTTATTGTGGAATTTCTACCATTTTGTGTCGGAGTTACTATTCACGTATACGACAATATTCACAAATATGGCACTATTCACCGAAAAATAAAATTTTTTCTTTTTCGTCCCAAATGTCTTTTATGGTTATTATCTTTGATTGTATCCATGTTTTGATCTTTATTCTACTTTACACTTGGTTATTATGAAGTATTGTTGAATTTGGATAAACTGAAATACGAATCCCTAATATTTGTCCTTCTGTCTCACTGGATTCGTTCTCTAAAATATTTTTCATCATCCTCAGTCCTTAATGGTGATACTTGATGAATATATTTGGCCTGTAGTGCAAAGATGAATGATTACCTGATGAATATCTTTGGCCCTTAGTGCAAAGATGAACAGGTATTGAGATGAACATGACCAACTGGTGATACAAATGAATATCTTTGGCCCGTAGTGCAAAGATGAATGTTTGATGCAAGATGTATATTGATTGATGTTACAGGGATAAAATATTGATGATGGACTTTTAAATTCATAGATGATAGTAGATTTCATTCTATACTCAACTCTTCTAATGAATTGTTGTTTCCGCTGCAGTTGTTGATCTAAAACTTGTTGTCTATTGTATTCTATCAGATTTTTTCCTGTTGAAGACTAAGGATAATTTGTTGTATATTATCTTAGTCATAATATTCTTTACTGGGCTAGTTGAGCTCACCCTTTTCCTTTTTGTTCCATTTTTCTTCTCGTGAAGCGAGAACATAAAGCAGAACCAAATGGGTATAGAGTGATGGTCTTAGACATTTGTTTTAGCAGTCCTCACTATTTTTATAAAATAGTGCATCAATAATTATAATGAGGACTTTATTTGGGTGTGGATATTGTCTAGAAGATTATATTTGTATTTAAACTCATAGTATGTGTTGTCGTATTTTGCACGATAATTGTATTAATAAAGTTATAGTTATTTCTGTACCATGTATTTGGCGACTCAGAATAGGTTGGGTGGATTGGACCTATTTTGGGGGCGTCACACAGGTGTTGAGATGAACATGATCAACTGGTGATACAAATAAATATCTTTGGCCGAGTGCAAAGATGAATATTTGGTTCAAGATGTATATTGATTGATGTCACAAGGATAAAATATTGATACTGGACTTTTAAATCATAGAAGATAGTAGAATTCATTCTCTACTTAACTTTTCTAATGAATTGTTATTTTCGTTGCGAATATTAATCTAAACTTACTGTCTATTATATTTTATCTGATTTATTGAAAGCTAACGATAATTTGTTTTTCATTATCTTAATCATAATATTCTTTACTGAGCTAGTTGAGCTCATCCTTTTCCTTTTTGTTCCATTTTCCTTCTCAAGAAGCGAAAATATAGCGGGAACTAGTCGGGGTGTGGAGTGATGGTTCGAGGCAATTGTTTTAGCAATCCTCACTATTTATAAAAGGGAATTGTTAAATTCACAACATTTTTTATTATTTCCACAACAAAAGTGTCGCTGTAGATGTATAACGATAGTGAAAACCATCGCTATAGGATCTATAGCGACACTTTTGTTGTGGAAATAACATTTTTTATTGTGGATTTAACAATTTTCTTTGTAAAATAGTGTATCAATAATTGTAATGAGGACTTTATTTGAGTTTGGATATTATTTAGAAGATAATATTTGTATTAAAACTCACAGCATATGTGTTGTCGTATTTTGCACGACAATTGTAATAATGAAGTTGTAGTTATTTTCTGTACTATGTATTTAACGACTCATAATGAGTTATGTGAACCTATTTTGAGAGCGTCACATATATATTGTGGAACTATTCCTTAATTTTATAAGTATCATATTCTTCTTTACTTTAACTTAACATTATCAATAACCTAACATAAATGATATTTATTAAGTAACTTCATAAGATTTAAGTGATTCTTAACACTAATTTTATGAGAGAAATATTCTAAAAATATCAATATTTATTTGTCCAAATAAATTTCCGGCCCTACAACAAATGATTGCTCTAGTTTGTATGCACGTGTTGCATTTGAAAATAAGGATTAACAAGATTTATTTTATAAAACGTGAACTGAGATCTTGTCAATAGATCACAAATCAAATTTTGAAAATTCTAAAATTGAAAATGAATTCAATTTAGTTAAAATTTGTAATTAGTAATGCATTTTAGATAATTTACACTAAAACAGTTGTACCGTGACTAAAATCAAAATTAAAATTAAAAAAAAAAAACTTAAAATGGGACATTCTTTTTTCTATTTTGGAATTAAGGTACAATAAAAATATGAAAATGATACCACAACAGTGATAACTTTGGGATCTGGTTACCATGAAGTATATGAATTTCATGCTCAACACAATGCTGACACAAAATCAGAAGAGTGATCTCTACGCCTGCATGTCAACATTATATTGATCAAAAAATAAACTTAATATAAAATTCAATTCATACTAACCACTCTCTTAACTTTGTCTCTCAAACTACAGGTGAAATACCTCCCATAACAATTAGATTTAAATCTAGACTTTCATTTGATAGTCAATAGAATAAGAGAAAATAATTAATTTTATGACTTCATATATCTATTTTTTTGTTGTCAAGGACGTGATTAACTATTAATAGCAAGTTAGCAACTCTTTTAATCAGATATTAATATGATAAGGAAATTTTATAATTATAATCTCATGTATTGATGATCAGAAAACACTAACAATACATAATTTGATTAATAGTGTTAAGTTGGTAAATCACATATCCATTTGAAATGGCTGAGAAGTAACCCAACAAATTGATTCGTTCATCGACATACCCACATAATCAACGACCAAACTTTTAAAGATGAGACCAAAAAACTGGGAATGGTTAACATTCAAACCAATATAATGTGATTTTGAATGTCCCCAAATAAAAGGGCTTAACGATAGCTTCTCTCTTTGAACATTGCATTTTGATCACCAAGTAGCTTCCTCCCCTTGTTCACGGGCAATAGAAGCCGAAAGGATACCAAGATCACGATTCAAGTATGTCAATGCAGCTTCACACTCGGAGATTATTCTCGTAACAGAAGTTGGCTCACCAGCTACTGTTTCAGATGCTCCGACAGCCACTGCTGCATGAGAATCCCGAAGATTCCTCAAGTTCCCTAAGAACTGTCAGAATGAAAAAAAAAACAAGAAACAGAATAGTCATAACCTAGAAGTAATAGTGCAGTCCAGCTTATAAGCTACCATGACTGCTTTAAAATCAACTAGAAACCATTTAAATCCATTTTTCCCTCAACTTGGATTAGACTAAATTCCATCAAAATAAGTTGAACTGCTGTATCTCACAAGTTGGAAGCGGAAAGACATTAACAGATTGAAAGGGAAGCCTTAACGCTAAAAAGGTTTTTGCCTTTTGTCAATGCTAGCAGCATTGTGGCGAAGTATTCTATTTTCGACAACTGTACATTGCTTTGGAAAATCAAAAACCTAAATTGATTAGTTTATCGAGTCTCTTATAAGTGCTAAGCTCCAAACTCGTATGCAGTAGTAAATGAAAGAAAAAAAACATATGCACTACATATAACATTTTTAAGATTAAAGCATATAACTTAAAGCATGGACCGGTTCCAGGCATCCACGAGGTTATTGAATATTTCAATATAAAATGATGCTGTAAAGTTTTGTTTAGAAACTTAATGAAGTACTTCAGATAATTAACATGGAATTTGAGCAACACTTTCAGCCTGGAAATTTGAAGAGAATTAACTGAGTGACACAATTTTTTCTTATTCATCCGAGTTATAAAAAGAGTATCAGGTGCTCTCACAATTGAGGATGTCCCTAGCAATGCATTACTATTGAAAGTAGCCGATTTCAATGAGCAGCTCCTTGGCAAGTTTAAAAGGTGTGTTAATCAGAAATTCTGAGAATAAGGTGGTGCTTGATAAAACTAAATGTTAAGATCTGAACAGTTTAGACACCTGAATAATGTAGAGCATCTGAATAGAATTGTATCTGAATGAAAAAATGTTGTTTGAAAATTAATTTTTTCAAAATGTCTTAATAACAGTATTTTACCATATTACTCTTGAACTCTTTACAGCTAATGTCAACGTGTTCAAAACTCTCAAGTCTCAACATTTGCTCCCTGTTCCCCAAACTTTTTCTTTTCTCTCTTTCCATCACCTTCTATATTATTCCAAAAATCACATCAAAATCCCTAAAAATTCACAGGTTTTTTGTTTCAAGAGGTACAATTTCTCTCTACTTTTTTGAGGTATTGATTTCCAAATTTGGAGGTAATCATTTATATTTAAATTATCAATCTGTATACTGATCCGATCGGAGGCTGTCGACTTCTGATCGTCAATTTCCATGGCTGATAAACTATTTTTTTTGCCATTAAAGCTTTGGGAGCATTGTTGGTATGAATTCGCGGCAGATCTGTGAGTACCAAAATGGGTTGGTGTGGTGCACAAAATGGTGAATCAGATTTGAACCAAAACAGAAAACCCAATCGGAAGGAGAAGAGTAAAGAAAACCCGATTATGAAGGCTAGGGGTGTTGCGGGAGAGGTTTCGGCGTTGGAGCAGGACTAACGACGGTTAGGGGAGAAAGAGGGAGGAGGGATTTTGTAATATTGAAGAGGTCATTTTTGTTCAAAATATAGTTAATGTGGTTCAGACCTACCTCTAATAGTCTAGATTTAATTTTATATTTTACCGATTAAGAGGCAAAAAAAAATTTACCAAATAAGTTTTGCCTCTGACCGAATCAAAGGCATACACAACTTAAGTCTTTAAACATTGTCCCCTGAAAAGATCAATATGAAAATTGAAATACATGATAGAGTTAAAGATGAAATCATCTTAGTATGTGAACTCTCTTCAAATGTACCTCAAAACCTGTTAATGTTTTCATTCATAATTGAACACGATCTTCAACTACTTTCAACTATGCAGCCAGAACAAAATATATGGATATAAAAGATAATATTATTAAACAGTTTAGCACAGGGATACCTTCAGAAGCATCGTGTATGCCTCCAGCAATCGATTGGCAGCTGGTCCAAAGCCATGCAGTTGTGGTACCTCCATCATGTGTGTCCACGGACGAATTTCCTATAAATAACAAATCTAAAAGTTGTAACTGATTACATATGCATAAAAATACAAATTATGTTCTACCAGAAGCTACTTGGTCAAAAAAAATTTGAGAGACAAGTTACTAAAGATAAAGCTGTAATAAACCCAAGCTTCACCATATCTCATCATAGCTCAAACCATATCAAGGATTGGTGTAATAGATAACAGAGTATTTATAAAATTGAATGAAGGAAAGCAAATTAATACCTTGGTGTAAATCATATTGAAGGATTTTGCAGTTTCCAGACAGGATTCCAAATGAGTCCGCAATTTCAATTCTACCTCCACATAATCCTCTTCTGGGTTATATGCGTGCTAGATACAAAAAACACAATCCAGAATAGCAGGAACCATATGCAATGATAATTTGGCACAAAAATAACATTAGTACAAGTTGAAATGAAAAGATAAATATGTAGATGTGATCAAGATGCTAAGTAGGCACTAATTACAAAATGCAATATGGTAATAGGCTGCCAAGTTTGGTATCAACCTTTGATGCCAAATCATCAACCATCTCTTGAAGATTCAAAAGTCTATTTGATTGATCTGATAGCTGTTTCTCCAGATCAGATATATCTGGTCTGCAAATAAACTTCGACAATGGAAAGAAAGTTACTGTATCTGGTGCAGAAAATATAGCAATCCCTACATGTGTTGTATGGTATGGACATACATTAAATAAAATTCAGTTCATAGACCAAACACTCAACCGCTAACCAGAGAGTCCCATTGCCAATTATTTTTGTTCCACAAAAAGAGTCCTGTTTTTAATTATAACTTTATAAAAATTACACAATGTCCTTAAGTTTGCCATCCTAATTTCATTATTTTTAATGTAAATGGAACAAAATGCATCCTTAATATTTGCAAATTTTGCAAATGGCATTCTTTTTATGGAACAGAGAGCGTATTATAGAAGATGTTGTGGCACTTGTTAAAAAATAAGCTGTAGATATAAAAATAAATCTAATCCTAATCTGATTAACATGACAGAACTTTAGATATATTACAAAAACTGTAGCCTCAAAGGAAATAGTAAGAAGTAAAAGTTTGATGCCAGAAAGAGCCAACAGAATGCAGGAAACAAATCATAAAATGCGACACAATAGTTCATGTTAGTTGGTCAAGTCAATTATAAATATTCCTAGAGCCACATTCTTACAAATCTCTAGTGTATCTATTACAATCTTACATCCCCCCAAAGTTACATCATGCTCTGTTAAAATCTCTTCCTTTTCTACTTCAAAATTGTTCTTCTATGAATAAATGAAAAGACTATGTTTTCCTTCTATACAAGTACAATAACAGATAAACTTATGAGCTTAGTAATTGAGTTCAATAATGACACATTACTTATACTTAAGTTGTTTGGAAGAAATTCTACCTTCTGATTGCTGATGCCATGGTCTAGAACTCAAGAATTAACAAATACAAATGTTACCTTATTAACATCTAATTTGTGATATAATTTATACAATTAAAATGCTCATCATTGTTAACAACAATCAACCCACAACTAAGACAAAGGAGGTTGGTGTTACTCTAAACGAGGAAACTATAATTTCAGGTCAATGCAATCTCTCCTTGAGCATAAGGTTCCAGGCTAATCATTACTAGAAGAAAATGTTTCCCAAGATCAAGCGAGAATAGTTTAATTCAAGACAATGGGAATTTCCAGGTCAAGTGTATGAATGCAGCAAAAAAGATACTATAAGACTGAAGCCTCCATTTACCTATTCAAAAAGAAAACAGGGCTTCATTTGGTCCTGGTTAAAAAGTGAAGGCATAGCTACGTCCTAGATAGTCACTTTCTAATTCACCAATGCATCTTCAGTTATTCATGTCATACAATTTACATTTTCTCTCAGTAAGTCTTTAATTTCGTATTACGTTAGGATTTTTTTCCCCTAGTCATGCACTATAATCTGTAACCAATGCAGATTATCTTTTCTCTCTAGTTGAGCTTGGTTATGCATCGAGCCTATGCCCAAAAGGTGCACGCCTCTTTGAACCACGTCTTTCAATATGCCTTGTGTTAGCCAAGGCAAGGCCCTAGAGGTGAGCCTCGCCTCGCGCCTAGGTATGCGTCTTGTGCCTAGGCATGCACCTTTTGCACCTTTAACAACTATGCAAACCTGACTCCTTTGCATCCCGACGTTACTCCAATAACACATACAAATCTATTTATAAGATTTATACGTAATAAGATTAGTCCATGAAAATATAACGCAAGCCAAATAAAGTTCTTAGTTCTTACAATGGGTATATTGACTGAATCTGCACATCTGCAGGGAACAACTTGCACTCCTCGGAGAAAATTTGAGCTTGTTTTTCAGCAATAGAATCTATCAGCTGTATGTCCTTCGCTACCTGTTCATCAACGCTACAACAATAAGAGGAATTGATCAGCTACAAAATAAAGCTTTAAACCCATATAGAAAACTAAAATATTGGCAACTTAAAAATTGCGTTGGAAGTTCTGATTCTGGAAAAAAACAACAATATTAATATCAGCGAAAATCATTGTCAATTCAGAATGATCTCAACCTCCAGTCAGGATTATCAGCATATATGCTTGCCTCCACAAGATCTACAATAAGACGAAGCATTTCAGTGCGATCTTCATAGCTTCCTCGTCCCTATGATAGATAGGGATCACAATGAATGTTAGTCTCATGTTCCAAAAAGATTTCTGATCTCAATCGCAGATTTTGTGCTATATACTCATATCACAGTGAAATTTTAATATAACTCTTTGCAAGAACCACGAGAACTGGCTAGAAAATCTCACCCACGGAAGAAAGCGGTACCATAATGAATTAAAAGTTGTTACAAGTTCTTATAGTGCAAGTAATTGAAAAGCAGAATGCATTTAAGCAATAAAACAATGAATTTTTAAACTAAGAACATTAACAACCCTTTGCAAAGTGAAATTTCCAATATAAGTTCTGTTTTAATAATTCAAATACTGGTAGCAGGAACACTTTGTGTTAATTAAACTATTTTGGGAACACTATTTCCACCATCAGATATGTTTATCCACACCCTTTTGTATCATCATCATAATACTTGGGACTTTTTTACCCATAATTGTAAGTCATTGAAAGGCACCTCCTTTGAAGCCTTCGAGGAAAAACTTTCTTGTCTACTACACTACCAAATGTCAGTTTTTAGGAGATAAATGGTTCCGTATTGTAACTGCTTCTATGTTAAAGTCATTGAGAGACAACAAGAAGCATTCACATCAAAAAATATAGAATTAATGTGGTCCCATATGAAATAGCAGCATGGTACAAGTCCTCAAATAACTAAGACTGCTTAAACTGTATATATCTAAAGAGTTGTAGGCATCTGGTCTCACTCAAAATAATTGATAGAGCCACTGAGAATAGTACCAAAGAACTTACCTTAGAAACAGAACTAATGGAGAAAGGGATAGTTAGCTATAATTGATGATTTGTATACCATAGTTCATTTTAATCTCAATTTTTCACGTAAAGGCACAACAGCCATGGCTAGCTTTTGTTAGGACTACTATGTATGCATATTATCCATGTAGAAACTAAATATTGAAACATCCAGCTTAATGAGCTTATGAACCAGTTTTTTATGCCTGCCAGAAATTCAGAAAAATAAAAGGGAACTGTCTGGTACTCCAGTGTACTTGACGGATGCTCTTGAAAGTAAAATGGGATAGGTCATATTATAATACCTACTTATTGCAACAACAGAAAACTTAGAACTCAGTTTTATGCATCTTGCCTGAATGTCAGGACAATTAACTAGCTATCATCTATAAAAAAAATTGGGAAAAAGAAAACTGGAAATTTGATGAGGCTTATTAATAAACATGCTACTAAAAATGTAAGAAGAAATCGAACTCACTTGAATTGCTTCTGTGTCCACAGTACTGGTAACACCCAGAAACTTTGCTATCTCAGCTAAATCTGCAAAAGCAAAGAAATACACTGTATCAAAACATATTTAGACTGATGGAGAAAAATATAAAATTGGAAGGGAGAAATGATATTTAACTTCAGTAGGTATAAATAGGAAATATACATAAGAATACAAATTACAATGTACCCAGTTCTTACTTCTTTTTTCACATCCCTTCCTTATTCCTACTTATTCTATTTAGTTGAGCTCTCTATTTATCAAGTTTAAACTGATAAGGGTTAAGTGAAGCTAAGAACTCGAACTAGTCAAACCGAACCTAGCACAAATACACCTGTCCAAAACTTCACCTACCTCCACTGAAGCTCATTCTCACTTCTTACCAAGATGAGAAAAATCAAAAAGGGCAACTGTGAGCTTGGCTTGACAGGGCTCTTATACAATCCTAATTAAATTAACTATGAATTGGGTATAATCAGAACCAAAAAAATCTATTAAAACTATGAACTTTGATTAAACACAATTCTCAGAATCAACTCGAATAATAACATCACAGATTAGAACGTAGGTCAGATTGAATTACATAACACAATTAAGGATTCATTTTAACTTTGTAACTGAAACATTACATATACACATGAAATACACACAAAATATTTAGGGGTTTTGAAATAGGTAGCGAGAGAGGAATACACTGAATACGGGAGGTCTCCTCGTCACGATCCATGGCGTCGCCTTGTAGATTTTGTTGAGAAAAGGGGGATTTATCACCCAAAAGTCTGCATTTTTTTAGCGGCAATCAAAATCAGATCCAATTGAATTTAGAAACAGAGAGAAAGTGTGAGTTTTAGAGAGAGAACAAGAGGATTAGAGTGACAGACTTGAAGAAAAGCCATTCGAGAAGGGCGTAACGCTCCATGCCGGCGAAGAGGAGAGACTGAGCTGGTGCATTGGCTCTTGGGTAATTCAATTTCGTCCCCAATTTCTTCTGTATCTCTTCCATTTGCTTTGCTGCCATTTCAATTTGATCTTCTTGATCCCCTACTATTATTTTGTGTGTATAATTTGATCCTATAGAGATGAGAGAGAAGATACACGACCAGACTATCTTTTGATCTGCAGGCTAATTCAAATACAATAAGTCTAGGGGGACCGGCTGGTTCCCGGTAGTAACCGGCCGGATTTTTTTTTTTTTTTTTAATTATCAAATAATTAACGTGATTTATTAAAACTAAAATTTTTATAAAATATAGTGATTTATGTGTTATTTGATACATATAAAAAATAGGGGTGAGCATGGTGCGGTTTAAAACTAAAATCGCACACAAAACTGCTTAGGTGCGGTTTGAAAAATTCAAAACTGCACATGAAACCATTTGTGATTGGTGTGATGCGGTTTTGAACCGTGCGGTTTGGTTTCATTTGGTGCGGTTTTGGTTCCAAAAATAATTGAAATAACAAACCCGTAAAATAGTTAACAAAATCATTCACGCAAACGTATTATGTAGTGAACACAATCATAGAGCTAATTTAGCAAAATTAATACTATGTTATCACATTTGATTTAGGAAATACCAAGCCACTCTTGATTTGCAAATATTATTGTAAACATAATTGATACTATTTATTCTTCATTCAACCCTGTAATATATGTTTTCTAAAATAAAATGAGGAGAATATTTTATAGTAGAGAAATTATATATACTTGTAGCAAATTTGAGAAAACATGATAATTATTTGGTGCGGTTTCGGTTTTATACGTGCGGTTTTGACTATTAACCAAAAAAAAACCGTAAATTCGGTACCTAAAACCGTCATATACGTCGGAACCATTAGTGCGGTTTTAATTGGTGCGGTTTGTGCGATTTTTGGTGCGGTTTCGGTTCCAATTTGGTTTCTTGCTCACCCCTAGTAAAAAATAGAGTTGTACAGTTTGTGCAATCCTATTTTTTACATGTATCTAAATGACACATAAATCACTGTATTTTATAAAAATTTTAGTTCTAATAAATCACATTAATTATTTAGTAGTCAAAATTTTTTTTCGACCGGTCACTACCTCGGTCCCCCTAGAAGGATTCATTTCAAGTAAATTTGGAACGACATATTATTTTAGTTTTTTACTCTTTCTTCTTCTTTTTTTTGTTTATTTTTTCTTTTTACTCGATATAAGTAAAAAAAAAATTTGACCTCGAAACAATTTCCAAAGTTTAGAGAATATATTTTTACTATTTACGCCACAAAGTTAAAAAATCTTTTTAAAATATATATTAATCTTTTGATATATTAAATATATATATATATATAAACAAATATAATATTTCTTCAATTTTATATAAAATCAAGTCTAATTTTACAAAGTAAATATGAGATATTTTTAAACTCAAAATTAATTTAACTTTAAATGCAATAAATCTTATATTTATTAATACTTTTTATATAATTTATAATTTTTATACTCATATTATTCAATTTAAACGAACTTAAATCTGTGACGCCCACAAATCCGGGTATCTTCCAACCCGACATATGGTGCTACATGGTACTCATAATCATACAATCATTTCATTAAAACCACAACACAATGAATGTATAACTATCTTCTTATTACTATCATAGTAAAATCCTTTCCCAGGTTCATAAACCGATTACATCATTTGTTATTTATAAGTATAATACATACAACCATACTAGTCTATTACAGGATATTTAGCTATCCATCTTAGCCTTGCCTTTATCTTTCTTAGAATTCTCAGTATGTTCGACTTTAGCTGCAATCATATAATTCACACAAGAAGTGAGCATAACTAGCTCAGCAAGTCTAACAAAGAATAATATCAATACCACATTCGTGAATTTTATGATTATCTTACATAAATGAACAAATAGTCATAAAGCACTACGAAACATTGACTAATACTTATCAATTCATAACATCAATTCCAAAGTATATAATAGCTTAGGAATACTGAACCGGTCGAAAGATCATGAACATTTTCTTTCTGTTTTCATACTTGAAAAGGACATCACAACACTAAGGTTGTACATCCGACATTTCTTATGAGCACTTCTAGGTGATCAACCTATAGTACTCTATGTTGATCAATATTCATCCGTTAAACGTATTTACATTTAAGATTTGGCAAACTCGTGTGCCCATCGAATAAATGATGAAAATTACTTTTGTTCATTCATAGACAAACTTACCTTTAAATCCGTACCAAATACTTGGCATATGATAGAGTTATCATTTCTATATGGAAAGACATGTACACAAATCCATCTAACTCTTACGAATAGTTTAGCCGAGTTAAAACTGGCATTGACCCTTTCGTTAAAATTATTCATGCAACTCATTATATGAATCACCGAAAACTCGGCTAACACGAAGGTTAGACAAGCGTTAAGAAAACTTGCCTTCAAGCGTCTTCGAATAAAATATTCAACAGTTCTTAGTCTTTACAGAATCTACATGATATATTCACCTAGCACACTGTAATTAGCTACCAAACAATCAATCACATTGTTTATACCAACTTCTTTCTCTTCTATGTCTTAGTTGAAATTATTTCATTAATAATGTCAATTCAACTTATTACCCTTCATCACAACTTGTTAATGTTCTTACGTTACTAACCGAAACTCGATCATCATTGGTGAAATACCAACATGGATTACCATTTACGGTTTACTTATTTACACTTCGCGTTCTTCGTTTACTTACTAACAACTTGTGTTTGATTCCTAAGTTCATCATAATATATGTTAATATATGTAACATAGGAATAGTTTTAGTATGTACATTAAGTATATAAACTTGGCTTATAGTGGTCTTGAAACATTTAAGTTCAAACCTAACTTGTTCAACATTTCCTTTGTTTTCATGCGCCATGCGGTGCGACCTTATATATAACACCGGCGGCTGCGTGCCAGTTTACGATGAGATGACAATCATCCCACAAGCCAAGCAACTAAACTTAAAGGTGTGGATGGCGATGCGGCGCCACTCTTCAAGAGTTTTTAATATCGTACATGGCGTCATGGCGCCTTAGAAGCTTTATGCAGCATGCAACAGATCTCGAATCCGTAAATTTTTGATGATAAAAATTTTAATGAACTTCTCGGCTTCATAACTTCTTCGTTATAAGTCCGAATTGGTCCGTTCAAAAGCCCTCAGCTCCTATTTTACATAATCTAAGTGTTCATATAAGAATTTATATTTCCAAATCTGTTAACTCATAATTCACTTTTAAGTTCATTATCGAGCGTTCGTTTATCATTCTTGAGCGTTCAATACTCGTTTTTTTCGTTCTAAGTTGGAATTTGACGATTCTTGAGTCCACAACTCTTGAATACCCTATTTCATGTGTTGACATTGAAAACCAACGTTTCCAAGTCACACGGCAACTTTTGACTACTAATCCGGAATTTCTACGTTTTCGACGTTTAACGTCTAATTCTGTAAAATTCGCCATAACTTCATTACTTGAGTTCTATATGCCAAATCAATGGAACAATTCCATTGATTCCTTTTCTACATCCTAACCAAACAAGATGCACATATCCTATCAAAGATGGTTTTTAATTTCTCCATCAACAACCATGCATATCATTCAATGTTTTCTACGGTTTAAACTTACATAATTCCTTACGATTTCTACTTAAACATGACTTATCAATGATTTAATCATTAAAAGCCATCCTTATTCCTCCATAAAAGGCATGCTCCACCAATCTACAATTCTTTACAATTAAGGAATCAAAAATTAGAAAAGTTAATGTTTACGAAATTTTACCTCTTCGTTCTTCACGTTCTTTGTAAAACTTGTTATGGTTTGCTTCAACATATGATGATTACTTGTTTCTAGCTCTTTCTATCTCTCAATATAAGTTGGACAATTCTTTTAAAATTATAAATGACCAACTTAAGCTTTCCTTTATAGGCAACCCAAATGGAGGGTATAATGGTCACTGTGTGACCTCCATACTATTCCCACCTCCACAACAACTTAGTCACCAAGTAACCACTTTACTTGGTGGCCAAGTGGCCGGCCCACATGCTCCATGGGTCATCCCCATGGGTTGCCTCATGGGTTTTACCCATCCTAAGACCCATCGCCTCGACTGCGGTTCGGCTTTCTTGGATCTAAGCTTAATTAAACTTAACATCGGGCCTTAACTTGGGCTTGATTAATTTATTCCTTGGGCTTGATATAATTCAAATACAACTAGATTATACAAAGTCCTTAAACTCTAAGTCCATTAACACCAATCGTATTCTACACGTATAATTCACGATTCTCTTCATATAATACTCGTGACGATATTTATATTATACGTCGTATTAAATCTTCATACTATATTCGTATACTAAATAGTATCACACTCGTATATTGTACGCATAATCATCGTAATCATTATACATATTTCATTTCTTCTCGGAAATCATTTTCCCCAACCCTTAGGTTTTAAGTCCGCAGGCAAAAACTTCGTTTGCCATTAATGAAATATTATTAGATATTCCATCTTATCTTCATATTCTATCATTACGTGTTTCTCAGAATTTCAAACTTAATTCCCGAGCAGAAACGGATGAATAGTGTTTTTACGAAAATTTCTCAGAAAACTTTTATTTTCGTCTTGAAAATTCAAAACAATTAATTCTATCACATAGCCAGAATACAAACCACATCCGCACATCCTAGGTCATAGAACGACCTTCACATAGCTTACTCACATAAATAATCAATTAAATTCATTTAATTCACATAATCAAATAAAAGTTTAATCCTCATATAAATCCAATTTCCTCGGGCGTTACATTCTCCCCCCTTATAAGGATTCTGTCCCTAGAATCTCGCTATAATTACATAAACAAATGAGGAAAATTTTTCTTCATTTTACTTTCAAGTTCCCATGTTGCTTCTTCAGCATTGTGGTTCCTCCAGATTACCTTCACCGAAGGTATTATCTTATTTCTCAAAACTTGTTCCTTCCTATCAATAATTTGAACTGGAAGTTCTTCATACGATAAATCTTTTTCTACCTGAATAGATTCATACTCTATTAAGTGTTTATAGTCTGGCTTATAGGGACTCAACACATATACGTGAAACACATTGTGTATACGTTCCATTTCTGGAGGTAAGGCTACTTTATAAGCTACCTCTCCTACCCTTCTTAAAATTTCAAAAGGTCTTATAAATCTTGGACTTAACTTTCCTTTTTCCCAAAATGTATTTTCCCTTTTCAAGGCGATACTTTCAGAAAAACATAAGACCCTACTTCAAATTCTCTCTTTTCTCTGTGAGGATCAGCATACTTCTTTTGCCTATCTTGAGCCGCTACTAATCGAGTACTTATGAGCTTTACCATGTCCACCATTTGTTGTAGCATCACTACAAAAAAATGGGCCTTTAATAATGATTTTTCGGGCAACGACTTTATAAGTCATTGCTAAAAGTATATGTTTAGCAACGAAATTTGTCCTTCGTTGCAGATTAGGTCGCTTTCACTTTTGCAACGAAATTCATAAGTCGCTCCAAAATTTCGCTGATAATTCATTGGCGGAAAAAATTTCGTTAGAAATTGCTTGAAAATTTTCTACCACTTGATTTCTCATCATCGTAAGCAACGAAAGTTTTTTATTGCTAAAATGGGTCTTTAGCAACGCTTTTTCAGCAACAACTTTATAAGTCGTTGCTTAAAAGTGTATGTTTAGCAAATCTAAACTTGTCCTTCATTGCAGATTGTGTCGAACTTTTCACTTTTTTGCAACGAAATTCATAAGTCGTTGCAAAATTTGGAAACAAAATTCGTTGCAAAATTTCTAACCACTTGATTTCTCCTCATCGTGGGCAACGAATTTTTTTTTTTTGCTATATTTTGTTGCTTAATATGGACCACATTCATTGGCAACAATTTATATTTTTGTTGCATATTTTATACAACTTTTTGCAACGACTATTAAAATGTTGCCTTAAATTAAGATAATCCCAATAAGCATGTTTTTGTAAGACCATATTCTAGATTCGTGAGAATTGTCAAAAATATTCGTATTTAGTATTTAAAGATTTTGTCCAAATGCTAAACATATTCGTTTCCATTTTTTATTCGAATAAACAAATTATTCAAATATCCGAATTCAATGTCAATCACCTAATAAACAATTTATTCAATTTATTTATAAAAAGTAAAAATAAAAAATATTGACCAATTACTAACAAATCACAACCATTTAAAGTTGTAAAAATATATATCATAAATGGAGAGACATGTCAAATACATCATCATTCATAATTGATCATAAAATTAATTAAAATTTACTAATATAAATTGTACATATAAGCTTATAAATTGTACTTATAAGTTGTTTCATATTATTTAATTTATTTTTTTACAAATTTAAATGTATATAAAAGAAAAGAGATAGATATACTTAGGGGCATTCCCAGGATCGATACAAAATATCAAGAAAGGAAACTCAATACGACAAATAAAGGTGAAACTCGATTCTAGGATAATACAAGAGCATAAGGCCAAAAGCAGAGCAAATGAGCAATTTGATTAGACTTCAAGAACACTGCAGAGCATCCGACCAACAAAATAATAAACAATACCATAGTCCAAATAGGTTTGCAAAGTAATAGCACACCAAGAAATAAACGAGTTGCATAAGCGAAACACATATGCGCGTAAGCAAACACAACATCATTTGCTAATAAAGACCTTCATTCAACACTTTTCCCATGAAACGATGTTGCATGATATAAGAAGAAACCATTTAGCAACATTCATTGGCAACCATTTTTTTCGTTCACATGATTTAATACATTTTTTGCAACGACTAGTAAATTGTTGTCCAAAATTAAGACAAACCCAATAAGCATGCCTCTTTTTCCCCCAAAATGCATCATTTTTCATTTAATTTATTTATTTATTTGGACACACGCTTTTATACAAAGGAAATGTTTCACTCATCTCGTCTCAAAATAAATGCCCAGTTTTATTTTTTTTAAAGTTATAATTTTTGAAATTAAAATTGAGCACATATAGATATATTTTCTAATTTACAAAAATTAAAGTTTGTAGTTAATTAGATGTAGTTTATAATGATCATATTCGCAAACTTATAATTTTTTTAAAAAAATTTAATTACTTTCTAAAATAATTTATATGAATTTTTCTCATAACTCGTTATTTTACGTATATACTTTTTAACAAGGGATGGGCAAGGAATCGAAATAACTCCCGAAATTGCACCAAAAATCGACTAAATTTCACCGATTAAGTCGAGCTAATAGTTCTGGCATAGACCAATTAAGTTGCACCAATGGTGTGTAAGTGAGTTAAATGCAAAGTGACCACTTAACTTTAGTGATTTTTGGGTTTTGAGTCCTTTTCTTCCGTCAACACAAATTGAGCCCATTTCTATTAGAAAATTTGGACTTTGAACCCTCAGACGTTACATACGTGTGTGTTGACTGATGATGTATCACACGTGGCGATCCGACGTGGACATTTTATATTTGTAATTTTATCGTGGCGATCCGGGCGTGCTTTCTTTCGATTTTTTC